>LWEC01000582.1:0-53206 GCA_002116305.1 Penicillium italicum | reverse complement strand
TAAGTTATTACTTAAAGAACTAAAAGTAGTAAAGAAATATATTCTAAAAAATCTTAAGAAAGGATTTATTATCCTAAGTTTAGCTCTATATATATCCTTAATCTTAATAGTAAGAAAACCTAATAAAGGATTCTAATTTTATATTAACTTCTAAAGACTAAATATAATTACTAAGAAAGATTACTACCCTTTATTATTAATTAATAAAGTACTATAATAGATAAGTAAGGTAAAGATCTATATAAAGCTTAATATTTAGTAAGGATTCTACTATATCTATTTAATACTAAGAATAGAGGATCTTACTATATTTTATATAAGATATAGTTCTTTTAAGTATAAGGTAATACTATTTAGATTAATAAATAGATTAATAACTTTCTAAAGATTTATAAATAATATTCTTTAGGAATACTTAGATAAATATATAGTTACTTTTATAGATAATATCTTAATTTATAATAAGAATATTAAAGATTATTAGTAATAGGTTAAAGAGGTACTCTATTATTTAAAGGAAGTAAGATTATAAGTTACCCTATTAAAGTTAGAATTTTTAGTATAAAAGACTAAGTTCTTAGGGTTTATTATAAGTACTAATAGTATAGCTATTAATCTAGAAAAGATTTATATAATATAGTTATAGATAGTACTAACTATAGTAAAAAGAATATAATTATTTTTAGGATTTTATAACTTCTATTAATAATTTATTTAGAGATATAGTACTATTTTAAAACTACTTTATCGACTAATAAGATAAGATATTTTATTTAAATAGTTAGAGAAATATAGGTAGGTATTCTAAATCCTAAAAGAAAAATTAGTTAGTACCTTAATTCTTAGATATTATAATCTAATTTAATAAACTTAAGTTAAGATAGATATATCTAATAAGGTATTAAGAGTAGTACTTTCTTAATATTATAATTAGGAAGATTTCTAATATCTAATAGTATTCTATTTAAAGATAATATAAACTATAGAATTAAACTATAAAGTATATAATAAAGAACTCTTTATAATTATCTATACTTTATAGGAATAGAGACTTAAGCTTAAAGGTCTATCTTAGAAAGATCGTTTTAAGATCCTTACTAATTATTAATTACTTAAGTATTTTATAATAACCTAATAAATAAACTAATAATAGGTAAGATAGAGTAAATTCTTATTTTAGTTTTATTTTATAATTAAATACTATCTTAGGAAGAAGAATATTATAACTAATATCCTATTATAAAAGGAATCTTCCTATATAGATAATAGATAATAGTTTATAATACTTCTAAAAGATTATCTAAAAAAAGGAGTCTATTTAACTTATCTAACTTCTATTTATTTAAAGGAGGTAGAAGCGATTAAAATCGTTAAATATATTAAGGAAGCTAACTATTAGAATATAGATCTAGAAGAATTCTATTAGATAGTATAAGATAGAAGTAGTTTTTAATAGATATTATTAAATAGATTACTTCTTTATAAAGGATAACTTAAGATTCTTAATAAAGGAGATTTTTATACCTAACTACTTAATAAGATATACTATTAGCTATTAATTATATATCCTAATATTAAGAAACTAAAGAAACTAATATCTATAAGATATTATTAGTATAAATAGGTAATAAATATAAAATAATATATTAATAACTATCTAATCTATAAATATATAAAGACTTAAAGAGATTAAATACTAAGATTACTATAACCTCTATTAGCTCCTAAAAGACCCTAATAGTATATCTTAATAGATTTCTATTTATTCTTAAAAGATTATTATAGTTACGATACTATTTTAATTATAATTAACTAACTAAATAAGAGACTAATATCTATCCCTTATTATAAGGATATAAATATAAAATAGATAGCTTAACTATTTATTAACTTTATTATTCAAATTATAGGTATTTTAGAGATAATTATCTCTAATTATAAGGGTTAGTTTATCTCTAAATTCTAAACTAAATTCTATAGGATCCTTAATATTAAAAAGAAACTATTAACTACTTATTATCCTTAGATAGATAGATAAAGTAAAATTATAAATTAGTATATAGCTTAAAGATTAAGACTATATATCGAATAGAACTAGGATAATTAGTTAGAAGTCCTATTAATAGTTAATTTTATAATCTTAATATTTCCTTAGGATATAATAAAGAAATTACCCTTCTTTATAGAAAGAGGATATAAACCTTTAATAATATTTAACTAAAAGGACTAAAGAATAATAACCCTTAATAAGTAAGATATAGTATAAATACTTTTAGAACTATAAGATATTTAGACTAAGACTAAAGAGTAAATTATAAAGTTATAATAATTATAGATTTATTAAACGAATAAGTATTATTAAAAAGAGGATTTTAGAGTTAGTAACTTAGTATTTATTATAATAAAAGATTAGCTATAAGATTAACCTAGTAGGAAGCTTTCTTACCTAATAAATAGACTATATAAGATTATTAAGAAGGTTAGAAACTCCTATAAGATAGATCTATTAGAAGTAATTTAAGTTTACCTAGTCTTTTACCTTAGTAAGTTATAGAAAGTAATAATAATAAAACCTCTAAATAGATAATATATAAATCTACCTTTACTAATATAGATTAGAGAGATAGATAAATAGGAGGTTAAGAAGATTCTAAATATTAAGATATATTACTAAAAGCTATAATATAGAGTATAATAGATCGGATATAATCTTAATTTATAATAGTACCCTACTAGTAACTTAAAATACGCGTTAAGGAAAGTATAGGAGTTCTATATATAATACCTTTCGAAACCCGGTCCCCTTATACGTTTAGCTAGATATAGATATAGATAAAGAAGATAGAGTTCTTAAAGACTATATTAATAATAATAAGCCTTTATTTAGGGACTAAATATAGTTTTAGTCGGGGGTTATATAACGATCTAGACTAGGAATGTTTATTTCTAGAATTCTACTAGGCGTTTCTGCCTTAGATAAATTTTGTATTATTTATTTGATTGCTTGACGCGATAGGACCGTATAAAGGTTCCTATCTCATTATTGCCTTTTTCCTTTCTCTTTCTCTCTTTATACTTAGTATTCTCGTTAAAATGCACTCTTTTGTTTAAAGAACTGGCTGGTAACATAAATCTTAGCTTATATAGTACTAAGGAACGGAAGGTAGGGTAAAGCTAGACTAAGACTAATTATAATAATAGTCTATATAGTTATACTACTTTATTAGAAATAAAAGTAGTACTTAGTATTATATTACTAGCTAGTTCTTTAAATAAAAGAGTGTATTTTAACGAGAATACTAAGTATAGAGAAGGAGAAAGAAAAGAGGAAAATAAATAATAAGATAGGAACCTTTATATAGTCCTATTATATCGAACAAATAATACAAAATCCTACTAGGCGGAAATACCTAGCAGAATTACCAGATAAACATATCTAGTCTAGACTAGATCGTTATAATATTTATTATAATAAAAGACTAGCTTTAAGATTAACTAAGTAGAAAGCTTTTATATTTAATAAGTAGATTATATAAGATTACTAAGAAGGTTAAAAACTCTTATAAGATAGATCTATTAGAAATAATTTAAGTTTACCCTATCTTTTACCCTAATAAGTTATAAAGGGTAGTAATAATAAAACCTTTAAATAGATGATCTATCTTTACCTATATAGGTTAAAAAGATAGATAAATAAGAAGTTAAGAAAATCCTAGATATTAGGATTTATTATTAAAAGCTATAATATAGAGTATAATAGATTAGATGTAACCTTAATTTATAATAGTACCCTATTAATAATATAAAATACGCGTTAAGGAAAATACAGGAATTCTATACTTAATATCCTTCGAAACCTAGTCCCCTTATATATTTATAGGAATAGTTAGACGTAGATAAAGAAGATAGAATTCTTAAAGACTATATTAATAACGATAAGCCTTTATTTAGAGACTAAATATAGTTTTAGTCGGGGGTTATATAACGATCTAGCCTAGACTAGATATATTTATCTAGTAATTCTGCTAGGTATTTCCGCCTAGTAGGATTTTGGATTTTATATTATTTTATTTAATATAATAGGACTATATAAAGGTTCCTATCTTATCGTTTATTTTCCTCTTTTCTTTTTCCTTCTTTATACTTAGTATTTTCGTTAAATATACTCTTTTTGTTTAAAGAACTAGCTAGTAATAAATATTAATTAATAAAGAAGTTTCTTATTATTAAATCTTTAGGATTACTATCTTACTTTTATTATTTAGATTATAATTTATCTTCTACTATTCCTTAGTCTACTAATACTTACTAACTCTAAGCTCGTACCTACTGATATCTGCTCTGAGAGCCTAAGCCTAAGCACCCTCATTAAAGCGGCGGCAGCCTAAATAGGAAATCCCACTGAAAATCCGGTACGTATAGGTGCATACATGGCTCTAATAATCGTGGGCTATACCCGGTGAGAATTTGGTTGGTTGTGTATCGGGACTATCAATTGCCCTTGCCTGTTGGGTGGTGGTTTATATTGGCCTTTTCTGGTTCTGTAATGTGTGTTCATGTGGCATTTGTGGTGGCCATGTCGAACAGGATCGAGATATATACCTCCGAGGTACTGAAACCTCCAAATAAAATCTCACCTTACTTTTGGCGTTTCTCCTTTGAAGCAGAGAGGTAAAATATATTGAGTAAGTTATTTTAATTTTTTTTTTAATCATTAGACAAAGGAACTTGAATTGTGAGCATGATAACATGCTGTGATGTATCGGAGCAATTCAAGATGTGGGACATGATAGAGTCAATTGGTTTATAATTCCAAAGGTTGTTTATGCTTTCATCAAACACGTCTCTGTGGCGCAATTGGTTAGCGCGTCCGACTGTTAATCGGGAGGTTGGAAGTTCAAGCCTTCCCAGGGACGTTTCTTTTTGGTTTTTTTTGTTGTCTTCGGTTCCCGTCCTAGATCGGGAACAACTCGTACTTCAGTTTTTACACCACAGATTTCCCAAGTAGAATAGAAGATACGAGCACAAAATTTTGACAGAACGATAAAAATAAGCCGCTGTATCAATCACTGATTTTATTTATAGTTTGTATAGAACAAATCTACCAAACCGTCTGTATACTTCGCAACTGCGAGGAACAACCACGACCAATTTGAAATCAGCGAAAACAAGGTACTTGAGAAAAGAAAAGCCAGATAGGGCGGAAATCGATTGAAGAAATAAGGTGTAGAGAGCAGTGGAGACAAAATACACTGTCAAGAGAAACTGTCAGATATACAAGATAGATACATATAACAACAAGAACGAGGCATTAAAGGAAATGATACAAGAGGCAATGAAACCGGGACGTTAAAATAGGAATAGACCCCAAATCCACAGGGCCAAGAAGATACAAGCAAACAAGAATCATGCATTTATCTGAATGGCCAAGAGACGACTGTACATCTCGCCTAGACACAAGAAAACTAGACTGGCCACAGTGATTCACCCTCTATCGACCATATATAAGAACTAAAACAAAAACATACACACTCATAATCCTGTAACACTCTGTCCGAAAGGGTAGAATAAACACCGCGCATAAGGACCCAACCCGACAAAGGCATACCAAGAAAACAAGAAGGAAAGAAGAATAAGTAAACAAAGAAACAGACATCTCAACTAAGTGCAACTCAACAAAGGGTATAGGAAGGTTGGCCCAGATTAACATTAACCGAACATCCTTCGCCATGGGATGCAGTGAAGAACACAGTAGAACACTGGTACATCAGAAAAGGAGAATATTTCAGGTATGAATGAAAGCATGTGACGAAAGTGAAGAAAAAAAAAATCACGCCTCAGATGATAATGTAAAAGCTGGTAAAAAAAACAACGCCAATCTAGATAACGCCGGCCGCCACGAGCTAGTACGACCATCCACCTCCCAAGGGGCTGCCAGACTGACCCGGTTGAGGTTGTCCGGGTTGCATTGGGCCACCAGGGCCGGTAGGCCACCCAGGCATACCATTGCCTGCCATGTTCATTGAAAGACCCGCCTGTTGAGGGTTTCCGCCCATGAAGGGTTGGCCACCATGAGCTTGGTTAGGTGGATACATGGCTCGTGCCATTCCCGGATAGCCAGCCGGGTTGGCTCCCGGATATCCCATGCCCTGCATACCTTGAGCCTGCGCCGCTTGGGGGTGCTGCATTTGGGAATACTGTTGAGGCATCTGAGGTATTGACTGCCGCTGTTGGTTGCGAGGAGACTGGTGGTGATGTTGTTGCTGCTGCGGATGATGCCCGAGGGGGGATGGGCTTTGCTGCGGAGCTGCAGACATTTGCTGACCATACTGGGACATCCCGACGCCCTGGTGGCCCGACGACGGCAACGGGGACGGTTGTGGCTGCGGGGGTGGCTGCCCCCAAACCTGCTGTTGTTGCGGTGAATATCCGTATGGAGGGGCCTGACCCATACCGCCACCCATGGATGGGTTGGACCGTTGTTGCATAAGATTCGGCTGCATATTTGGTGGCATTCTTAGGGGAGACTGTCCAACGGACTGTGGGTGAGTCTGCTGGGCATAGTTTGTCTGTCCACCCATCATTGGATTGGGCTGCATGGGAACCTGCTGAGGGAGCATATGCTGCGTATGAGCGGGATTTGGCATCCCCGCCGAAGGAATCTGTGATACCTGAACAGGCTGTGACACAGACAAACCTGAGTCAAGAGCAGTATTAGACTGGGTCTCTGAGACCGGGGCCTCGCGGGGCTTGGAGTAAAATTCATCCAACCCTTTTTGGCGGAAATTGCGCTGAATGCTCAACATTTTGTTGAAATCAGATGTATGCTGGGCTTGATTCATGAGGTCTGCTGCTGAGCTAGTTTGCGTGCGGTCGTGGTAAGGCTGTCCTGTCAATTCCTGGCGTGCACGAGGCATGACAGTGTAATCCCGTAGCCGCGGGTCGTCCGTCGTCGACATATGAATCATGGGGAGTGGAGCGATGGACATAGAAGATTCAGAAGTATCCAGCGAGAGCCCGTGAGGCAATGGCTCGATGGAATTACTGTAAACAACATCGTTATGAGGCAGCGCTGGCAACAGATTTGTGGCTGGCTCTGAGACGGAACCATCCCGAGCCTTCGCCGCCCCAGGGCGTTTCTCACCCGCAAGGTCATCCTCTGTGAAACCCTGCTTCCTAGCCTTGGTCTCCCAGTAGTCATCTCTGACCCGACGGCCATTCACAATCACCCGGCTCCCGAACTGTCGGAACATGGATCTGGCGGAGACGATAGCGATTTGGCGAGACCGATAGGAATATGGCAGGATATCTTGCTGGATAAGATCGTCTTTCTCGATTTGGGAAGCAATGATTTTATGCAAAGATCGGTTCTTATTGAACAAAAGATAAGAATCACGATAATTCAACACCCTCGCACATTCAGTCGCAAGCATGAAAAGCTTGTTGCCCCGGAGGGGGACGCGGAATGTCCGGCATTTATACTCGCGGCCACCCTGCGGATATCCCATAGGATCTGCCTTGGTCTCTCCGGCTTCATCAAACTCTTTAGGGATGTACTCATCGCCCTCTTCATTCAGCTGGTCTGATGTGTGATCTCTCACGGTAGGGAGCGCCTTGACCAGCGTTTTTGTTGGTGTGTTCTTGCTGTCCGGCGATGCAAGAGACGGTGACCCGGCGGTGGCTTGTGATAGTGCGCGTGCTTGCATTTGAGGAGTTCTAATTGAATTGTTTGCGCTAGGCTGTTCACTAGAACTTGGCCTAGGTGTCTTTGGGGGACGGCCGCGCTTGCGGCGACTTTGTTCCTCTAGAAAACAAACAAGGCAATGTTAGCATCCATCTTGTGAAGTACAGAAGTTGTGATTAGGCAAGAAGCAAGCACAGCTGGGAAAATAGCACGGTTCTCGAGAGGACCCATTGACAACGCCTTCCCACTGCGCACGTACCATCATCCTGATCCCTTTGGACATGTCCATTTCCCATGTGGTCTGGAGTGCGACTACGCTTGACACCACGGGGGCTTGCTATTGCATGGGAATGTGCTGGCAGGGCAATAGAGACTAGGAGGGGTATCAGTTTGAAAGCACCGATGGGGAAGGAGTACAAAAAGAGATGAAGCAATGAGTGGGAATATATAATCTATTCCATCAAGTGGTCCCATTCACAGAAAACAGAACGCGCGCGATAGTTTGTGGTTGAAGATGAAACAAGAAACGAAAGTCGCGAGGCCAAAGCAGCCAAAAAGCGATAAGACACATACCGGAGTTGCTCAAGTTTGCGGGATCGATGGTCCCTGAGCCATCAATGATATCCATACCATTCATTGTAGATAGTGAGTGAGATGTGCCATACATAGCGGGTCGAAGGTCGGACGGCTAGAGCGTCGCAAGATGGCGCGTCAAGTCAACGCGCAAGGTATCCGGGTAGAAGAGGAATTGAAAGTGGCGCAAAAGAGCAGAATTTGCTCACGCAAGACTTCCACACCTCTGAGGTAGATCGAATTAGGTCAAGTCAGAAGCTTGGAGCCTTTTGAGGTAGGATCTCGGATGAACTTGGGTTTGAGAGGGGAAGGGACTCGAGGCGGTGAAGATTGCAGCCTGATTGTTCAGGTGTTCTGCAACCTGGGAGAGAGAGAGAGAGGGGATATCGACTTGTTAATAACTGGGAATGTAATCTTGCAAAAATCAAGATTTTGATCTCTTTCTATTATGTCTCTATCGGGGAGAACCCAAGCCTTGCAAGGGGCAACGGGAAATGGGAAACTTTCTTTAAAAAAAGAAAAAAAGTAGAAAACGCTCGTCTCGTGATTGGTCACGAGTAAAAAACAATTAAGACTCACGAGTCTGCTGCTAAGAAAGTGACGCCGAATTAGACAACAAACTGGTCTAATTCCCGCAGGCTGAAGATGTAATGGGCTCTGTAAAGGCTAGGCCAAGTCGTTGGTCCTGGGGAACCCCGAAACAAGTAAAATATACGGGGATTTGAATGCTTAATGTTGGGGTGTTGCGGTGTTAGAGATTAATAACTTTCTTCCGGCGTAATAGATTGATCGGATTTGATCGGATATTGGTTACGATAAAAGGATCTGATCTGAATGGGCTGGAGGGAATGGGGATCTTTTTGTGATCCTTTGAGCGTCGCGGGTACGGCGCCAATATACAAACAGGCTCGATATGAGACAGATGAGATCATGAACGGTAGCACTCAGCTGCAGCATAAGCATAGAAAAATGATGCCTTTCTTCTCTTTTGACTCTTTTGACTCCTTTGACTCCAACGTAATTCAAGAGGGACGATTTTCCGATGTGGTACAGCGATCGAATCCTCGATGTGGATTGAGAAACACGGACAAGGACCCTGCGTCTTTCGGGCAACAGCGTCGAGACGTATGCAGGAAGAGGCACGATAAAGTAAGAATAATTTAAAAAGAATTAAAATTAAAAACAAGGTGCAACCGTAGCACAAGAGAGTACAAACGCTCTTTTGATCGGAAATTCCCAACTAGGTACAGAGGACGGAGTACTCAGGGATTATCCGCATTGGAGCCAATCATGAGGTCAATCACATCTGAAGTGTTGAGATTGTCCTTGTATTTATATATCCCCATTCGGATATTCTTTTGCTGATCCTAGGAGGCCAAGATTGGATATAAACTATGGGGAGGAGTGTGTAAAATGATAAATAACTTTGTTTAGTTGTACCTGAATGGCCTTTTTCCTATTCCGATTTCGAGCAAGGTCCATCACAACATGGGATGAAGTCTAGGCACTGTAATGGACCACGGATAGAGCTATGATCAAGTCCATTCAGTCTGGATCACGTATTGTGTAACTTGGGGTGTCTCAAACAGCTGCCGGGGTCAAAATTATAGACGAAAGAAGCAAGACGTGGAAATGAGGAGTAATTCTTGACAAAGCTCACAAGTAATGAACATGAACACCATAGAAAAGACACGAGATTATTGGTTAAGCCTGGATATATGTCTTTCTCACCGATGCCAACTAGTGTGGTATGCAGAAGCTCAAGGTCCAATCCGAAGCACATCGCCCAATATGCGCGGTCGGATTATATCGGGTTAAGCACGAACTAAAACTTATGAAGAGCATCAAAAGAACGAATAGCAAATGAAAAGTAAACCACCTGATACTCAAATGGTTCGGGTTACCTACGTTCAAGAGGCAGTTTTTGTTTAATGCCGATATCCAACAACTCGGACGATAATCCCCCGGGGAGGCAATAATGAGGGGCCGGTAAATAAAGATGAGGAAGTGAGAGGAATGGGCTCAGGCCGCATCTTGTCAGCCTGACTGGAGCTAGCGACTATTTAGATCTAGTGCCTCATGAATGAAGATTGGCGGGGCCATTTTCGCTCATTGTGAGGGACATGATTTAGCTCGAACTAGAAATGTTCGATTCGAGCATTACTCAGAGGATATAGGCGCTCAAATCTTTTTTAGAAAAGAGGGGATATGCTCACATTAAAATGAGATAGGAAAGGGTTTAACGCTCGATGATATGGCCATATCATATGGGGTTTACAACGGGGATCGAATGGTCATATTTGCAATTTAAATGGAAGCCTCGTGTTGGTGGATGAGTGTTTCACACGGCCAAAAATGATTCAAAGTCTAGTAAAGGCCTTTAATTCGTCAAAGGTCGAGCGGATGACCTGCAGAAGACGCTATAGATGGAACTGAGAGGGTCATTTGAGCAGGAAGTGCCTAAGCAGACGATCAACGAACGGCCCATGCGCGACTAGAAAAGCAAAGCCATGTCATTATGCTCCAATCAACGCAAATTTTAACTCATGAATAGTGCACACAGTACTGTTTATGTCAACAGTATCGCCCAAATCGGATTTAGTTTTCGCTCATATTCACGGGAACCGTAACGGCTGTACGAGGTAGAGCGAGATGTAGTATCGTCACACAATAACACCCGTCGCAACAGTCAGACTACTCCATAAATGCAAATGTACAAGGTTCCAAATGGAAAAAGCCCAGATAATTATACACGCTGTCCCAGGTCTCACAGCAGCCCGGTCTTGCAGAGCTGCCGTTTTCCACGCTCGGCGCCGACTTTCCTTTCCCGTCATACAATGACAGGGTCTGTGCCAGGCTTACAGAGCACAAGGTGACCCCGTAGCTCCAAATATGGAAAGACTGGATCTATTTCCTATCATTTATGCTGAATTTAAACCTTGCATAACCCACCCGTGTCCTTTAGCTAACGGACCAAGCCGAGCTATATCCCGGATGCAACATGCTTTCTTAATTACCACCTTAAACAAGGGACTGGTATTAACTTCGTGAACCATCGACTCGCGCCGAGTGGCGTTTTTGTTCTTTGTTACGTAGATCTATTGGGCTATGTACTTGTTCGTAGACGCCGACTTAGTATTGGCAAAAAATTTACATCTGATAATATGTCCCTATCAATCTCATCAAGTAGAAATGAGAGGTACTTAATGTCCATTCAAAGGCAACCGATGACAACCGCTATACTGCCACCTCCGAGTCACATCAAAGCTCCATCATTGGCGATGTCTAAAGCAACCCCCTACTTCTATCCCCACATTCCTGGATGCCTACACATATTGGGCACATCCGGGGCCAGTTAGCTGAGACAGGTGAAAGCCGAGGAGAACATCATTCGTCAGCACAACAAGGTATTGAAAATGTCAAATTCGACATGTCCAATCGCGGTTTCAGCTCGTTTGCCTTTTTGACTCCATCTCTGGGAGAGAGTTTAGAAATACTTCGGTCTTGATGCAACATCGGAAACAAATTTTTCTCCACAATCTACAAAGAAGGGCAGGCATAACTCTAACAAATTGTTGGATCAGAAAAGAATCCTGTAAAGTAGCTATTGCCACGCCCTTGGACGCCAAGTGCTTGGATTTCCAGAGGCAGCTTACAGCCTCTGATGAGTCGGGGGCGCACACACACATTACGTCTCAACATATCTAGTCTTCCTTCTGATAGCGGTAATTCCAGGAACTACCAGTTATGACTTGCGTAAAAAAGACAGACATACGCTGGTCTCAAAAGCACATGTAGGCTGCACATATACTCACGCGTCACATGCAAGGCATAAATTGGGAGTCACTTTTTCCTATTTAATATAATGAGCATGCTTGAGGTTGCTTTGAAAGTTGCGCGTCGGGGCCACGCGTTGTACAAATCTGCATCTGACGTGGTTATATCCTAGCTTTAAATCTATCCCAGTTCACAAACATTTTAGCTTAACCGGAAATAGTGTGCTTGTTTGTCTATATAGAGTGGTTTGACTCGCGGCTGTGAATGTGACTGGAACAGGCAACTACAGTTCAACTGTACACGAGGATGCACAGCAGTGCTTGATTCATATTTAAACCATGGCACGTAAATCTAAAATGCAATGGGCCTGATCTAAATCCCCAAAATCAGGAAAGTTGTTTTTAGTGGCGTTTGAATGTAACAATGAAGCTGGAGGTACCATGTAACTCCGAAAGGCTGCGCTCATTGATTTGCTTGTGCCTTAGTTTTGACCCACCAATATGTGACGAAGATTTACTCCAACAGCGCTTATAGCGACGTTTGTCCTCCGAGGGCCTAGCTCTGCTGCATGGTGTAGATATCCTAGTAAGCCCAGCAACTGGCTTAGTTGCAGCCGTATGCTAGTGACCCGGAAACGAGACCTTCTTAGGGCATTGATGAGCAAGTTCACAAAAATCTGTCGTGTGCATGCATTAGCCTAGATCAGATCCGTTATTTATTTTAGGCTGCAGTAATAGCAGCAGCCGGAAGTGCCCGGGGTAGAGAACTCGTGACCCAGAGATCCAGTAAGATCTGCAGGGTGTGAAATCCGCTAAACCTAGGAGAAGGGGTTTTGTAAGATCCATCCGGCGTGATGTAGTAGTTTATGCTGGGCTTGCAGTGTCTAAGGAATATGTTACACGGTTGGTTTGGCAGGAGTTAGTGTGTGCACCGTAGATGTCCTTTATTGGGATCTGCGGGATACATCATGACCATCTTTGCATTATACAATGTACAGTTTGCGGGGAGCAGGAATGCATCAAATTTAGCTTTCTGTTGAAAGTCATCTGACTTTTACATGTTATTTCTCCTGTTTGCTCCCAGTAGTTACTTTAGTTTAGTTTGTGTACATGGTTTCTCTTCTCTTCTTCAATGCGTACCTCTTTCTCGAGTACAAACATATTTCACTCTAATACTCTCTCATTTTTATAGAAGACTAAAGGCAGAATATGTTCCATGGAGTAGACAGCAGTGGTTCAATCAAGTCTTGGTCAGAAATAACCGTTTCGAGACGGGTCGACGGAGTAGAGCGGGAGGTCTATCCCCACGAGTCAAGGAAAACGGTTTGAGAATTGAGAAAGAACAATCAAAACACCGTGAATCCAAAAAAAGGATACTTTGATTGTTTAGTCGACTAAATCCTACCCAGATAGAGAAAAGGTCTAATAATCATGCTCATCCAAGACGCCCGAACAAGAACCGAAGAGAGAGAGAGACAAAGGCTAAGAGACCTACACCTTCCCAAAGAGCCAGATCGATATTGCACGGAAGGAGCTAGTGTAGATCAATCCCCTAAACAAGAAGGAAGGACCTCAGAGACTCAGTATAGAGTATAGAGATGCCGGTAGGACAGCCGGGCCGGACCCGGACCACGGTAGGGTAAAAGTCTATCTCGAGATGCTACATCGACAATACAATTGTGAGTTGGTAATAAGAGTGTCAAAACATGCGGCCGAAATAGCGCACAGACCGACAACCTCAAACATATTTCAGTTTGAGGTTTGGGAGGGCGGCTGTAATAGAGTGGTGGGCGGGAATGCAGATTTCCCGCAGAACGGGGCCCCAAGCAGAGCCGCCTGAGCTGCTGCCTATCTACGTTATCTACATCAGCACAGAGAAAAACGACTAGAATGATGTTTTGGAACGTATATTGTAGTAAAGAGGCGGACTCTATATCCAGTGCTAGAACCCAATAATGTTGTTGTGAACCGAGCGCGAAGGTGCGAGGTCTAGTTTATCATGCCACAAAGCAGATCATTCCGCTACCAACTATACTAAGATCCAATAATGTGTGAGAAAGCGGGGGCAAAATTCAAGAGGTGTAAGACAAATTGCTCTTCTCATCGACTGGATCGCTCGCATGGCCGGAGTAGTCTGCTTTAGATTATTGGGAGCGACGGCGTAAGTCTGTGCTCCGTAGTAACCGCGCATCGGATCGTTTGTTTTCGTTATATATACGGAGTATGGAGTATCGATTGACGATCTCATATGGTTGACGGTCTGTCAGCGTCTTCACATGGGTGATGATACTTGTTCCGGTTCCAGACCGATATTTCGCCTAATGCGGATGTCCTCCGATAGAGATGTTCTGTTTTCCACAGAGTGTGACCTGCAACATAAAAACCTCTAACTAGCTACGACCGTAGGTCCAACTCACAATTCGGGGGTCATCCGAATGCTTGGCGGTTTATCATGTTGTAGTTTACTTTGCACTCCGTAAAGCAGGCATTCGAACTAGTTCGAGGTGCTGGCGCTAGAAGCATTGTGGGCCCCACCAATGTGTGCTAGCGGGTACAGAACCTGCTTTCCAAGCATTTCCAAGTGCCCAGCCCTTTGAAGGAGATTCTAGACCTCGAATTTTGGGCTTGGTGGCTGTAATAGCCCCAAACATGTTGGAATTAGTGGGGTCCTCTGCAGCGGATCTGGCCATCCTTTTGTTTTTTTTCCCTTTCTTGTCTCACTCGCTATCAACGGCATTGCATTCTTGCCTGCAAGTTTATTATACTCTTCTATAAATTATTTCATCATGGTAAGTTTCGATCAGGTTCTACCGTACAACAGCGGAGAGAACTCCACCCGCGTTTTTGTTCTTGGCTTCCTATTTTATTCAAGGCGGGGCCGTAGTGAAATAGGAAGTATCGGCAGGATATTTTTCCACTGCTTCACCTCCGTTGGATGGATAAACTCATGGGCGGAGTAAATACACTCCCGGGGCGCCACCTTTTTGGTTTGGTGTCCACGGAAGGAGCTGTAGGTTTGTAGCGGGGGTCTGGAGCAGCACCTCCGTTCCACGGGAATTATCACTAAGCGATTAGGGATCAAAGCCGTCTTCGGCGGATTCTAAAGATCGTCAGGAGGGGCATATTCCTGAGTGTGGACACTCGCATGTGGAATGCTTGGACTTGTCGGTGTACGGATTTCCATTGTCCAGCACATAATTATGCTCACGGGACAAGAGGATGGCCCGGTGCTCGGGGGCACTCATATTAATACAACGTGGAATCTGTCCAAGTGGGTTGGCTACAAAGTATAGCGGAAGAACTGATTGCAGCGTTTTACCGAGAGTGCCAAGTTGGTAGAGCTTGCTGACTCACCTAACAGTGGGATGATCCATGTTTTCCAACCTTCGAAGGAATCGGTGTTTCTAGGATTGATTTCATGTTTTCTATGTACAACATACATTAATTTAAAGGGAAAGGAGGAACCAAATTTGAAAGCAAGTTTTTTAGTTACTGAAGCTGCAAACGTCAAAAGATGAGGGGGTTCGGATTTCCAAGGAAAGTAATCCGTGGGGATCGTGAGTTTCCCCGTGCAACGTTTTGTATTTTTTTTCCTTTCTTTTTTTTTCTAAGGCGAATAAGCAAGATAAGCTCCGCAGAAGGGTCCCCACCGAAAAATTTTCGAAGCATCAAATGATCAAGAAAACTGGGGCCATCCACTTGGGAGGGTCCGAATAGCCGCTATGTACACCGGAAATCCCTTTTTTCATTGACTTTTGAAACCCCCTTTTAGACTGGGAGCAAAATTAGGATTCTTGAAGAAAAGAGTGAAAAGATTAACTAAATTTCTGGGGTAGAAGAGTTTAAAAAGTGTAGCAAGTCATTAAAGAGGCTAAAGTAAAAAAAGAGGAAGAGATGACCCATCAGAGGCCTGGAACCGGTTTCGTGATCTGGTGACACGACTAGGGCGCTTGGACCAAGTTCCCCATTATTCTTCGAAGGTATAAGACTCGCTACCAATTCCCATTTTTCTGTCTTCTCCCTTTGGAACTTCCCCTTAAACAATTCCATCTGACACAAATCTAAACGTCTCCATCTCTGGGTTACAATATTCTTAAAAAACACTCAGTCGATCACCATTTAAAAAACATGAATACCGGCACTACGCAAAGAGTCCCCAAGACCCCGAAACCAACCGCCTCCGTGCCAATTGTCCAAAATAAACGATGGCCCCCTATGGCAAACCGCAATGCCCTTCCTTACAAGCTCACACACCTGTCAAAAGAGAAGCTCGCCCGTGAAGCCACCGCACCAGACCCTGACCTTCGCCGCTGCGTGGCTCACTTCCGCCTGCACTGTGGTTCTGTTTCCTGGACCGAGAATGACATGAAGTCTCGCATCAGCTCATTTGATTTCGAAGACACCGACGAGGAAGACGATGTGGATGAGATCAACACAGAACTGCCTGTCCTCAAGAACAGAGCTGCGGCCAACGAGCCTTCCGTCGAAGTGGCCGAACAAATATCAGTTAAATCTCAGCCCGTCGCTGTTGCGGCAACACCGGCAACATTGACACCACCAACATCCCCTGAAACTTCTTCCGAGCATGGTTTTTTGGAAAAGGGTCGCAATTGTCTTGAGGCGACCTCCAAACACCTATGGACAGGGGGATCTTGCATGGTTTCCCCAATCGCGGGTTGAACTCGCCTTCACTCTTTAATCCTCTCTCTCTCCTACCCCCTCGACTGCCGACCTTTTCTCCTCATCCTTTGCGACTGACACGATATTACGATTTGATGACCATAATGAACATACCAAAATGAACCCATGTATATAAATTTACTTTCGACAACATGTCACTTATAATTACCAAATAATCAAAATTTTTTTTTTGCTGGACAATCTGCTTTCCTGATTATCCCTAGTTAACTTGAATAATAATAAAAGCCTACATGGCCTATTGAAAGGGTGTTTCAAAATTTTCTTTTTCGCTTTTGAAATCTCTTGAAAACTTCACTTCCCCAAACTCCCCACATGACTCTATTCTTAGATGCCCAAAACGGAAGGTCAAGCGAAGTGGCCGCGTAACCCCGGGTCACATGATCAATGCCCGAGACTGGAAAATGGAATCCTGACGATCTCCAAAACACCCAATCTATTAGTGTCAATCCTGGAGAACTAACGCAGGCCCCAAACCTAACTGGGGTGGAACCATGATCCTCATCGAATCCAAGGGAAACCAGCTGAAAATAGCGAAATATGTATGGTGGAAAGTCGTAGGGTGATTCGCCACTTACCCGCCGATCGGGTCGGGTTTCATCATAGTCATGTCACAGTCTCAAATTGAACGGAACCCTTCTCAGCACACTCCGATATCTTCCAGTCTCAAAAATGAACATCCCATTATGTCTTGCCATCATTGGTAAATAGGGACCCGCCGATGGATTGATCGGTATCAAACTGTCAACATGTGTGTGACCTGACGTCGCTATGATACCTATGATACCCCAGATCGTGTCTGTCAACCTTGAATCGAATTGAGTTGTAGCGAGAACATGAAAACAAGAAAGCAACTGTGGAAAGACATACAGCACACAGAAAATGAAACTTACAATTGCACACACAAAGTACTTGAGGACATCACTCCGGAACTTTAGGCACTGCTCGGCCGAAAGAACAGTCAAATTCGATATCCCATCCTTTTAGCATCGCGACAGCATATGTACTGATCTCCAGGCCCGCATTGGAAGCTACCGTGCATCCCCGTTCGATCAGCGGATGTGCCCGATTGGCTGGTATCTCACCCATTCCCCGTATCAAGTCTCCCTCGGTGAACTCTCGGCCCGTGAGGAACTGCCCGACCGGGATCGCCGACGTCAACTGTTTGACATCACTCGGTGATGTTATGGATGACGCTGGTTTGCTTGATTTCTTTGGATGAACCTTCGGCTAGCGGGTTTGCGAAAAGTGGGTAAGACGATGGGCCTGGAAGGGTTGAAGCATACACTACTTTGAGTACAAGATACGTAAAATTGATAACCGCGAAGGGTGGTTTGGGTGTTGTAGTGGCCGATTAGCTTCGATTTTTCGTTACTTGAATATCAGTACTAACAGTTTGAAATTCAATGTTCACCCCATCCCTTAAATTTTCTATGTCATCCTTTTCAAATCACGCAAAAGGCCAGACATAATCGAATCCCCACTTTTTTCTTCCTCCAGTCGAAGAAAATGCCATAATTCCTATAAACATGAATGTATATGGCACCCAAAAGTCTCTAGCATAGCCTGGACCTGTGATTTTATTACAGTTCCATGCATGTCCTTGGCGACAACATCCTCGGTTGCAGCGCCAGCTTCTAGGTGAGGAAATTAATATAGTGTGTAACAGATATTTGATTCGATGATGCGCATCACTTAATTACTTAATTGTAACTTTTATTGTTCAAAGGGCCAGTAGTTCCGGGAGCCGGGTGCTTCTAGCAAAATTAGGATGGAGGTGAGACCAAGCAGGTGACCGTGCAAGAAGTTATGCACCCCAATCGGTCACAGACTGCATGCATTAGCCCCATTCTTGAGATGCAGCGTGAAGGTAGGGTCATCCCCACAGGTCAAGTGATCCTGCACGAATCCTGCAGCTGAACAGTTCATTTGTCCATATTCCATACAGATTATTATAATTCCTCATCACATTCGCGTACATGTACATAGAATGCAGGATATTGAATGATCCAATGGCATCTGCATGTGCATCTGCATCTGTGTTCACCGCAGACAATTAAGAAATAACAACATTCCAGCCTCCTATCCCGCGTTGCAATTGACCTCCATCCACTGCATAGTCATCCCCCGTACCTGGAGTCTCGATCCAAATAACGACAAAAGAAGCATCCGGGGATCCAGGGACAACCCGTGAATGAAGGGACATCGGTAGGGAAATGTCAAATGAAACCTCTTCTACTAGTCCAGCGCTGATCGTGACGTAAACTCCCATATGTGCAACATAGACTCGACGACGCACAGCGTCTCGTGGCTGCACGGCGACATTTCCACCAAATGCGGTAAGCCCGAGATCGGGATCATCGACGATGTAGACAGTGGATCCAAGCATCATGCCTAGGAGTTTTGGACCGTAGTCGTCTAAAGAATCGTCACCTTGTAGGGTATCATGGAAAGAATGGAAGGCGTTGTAAATCGAGGCATATTGTCGGATGTTGGATAGTGGCCCTGTTGTTCCGCCGTAGCCAACTCGGAGTAGATACGGATTCAACCTTATAGGTTGGTGTAATGAGCCAGGCGAGGCTTTCAGTACTTTGAGACTTAGATCCTGGCATCTCTGTGCCGAGACGATGATCCCTGTGTCTTGGAGACGCAGAAGAATGAGTAGGTAGAGTTATCTACTATACTTCCGATCAGTGAGTCTCTACGGCCAACTTGAAAATGGCCGATGTCACTTACCTGCGCGGTGGTCCACTTTCAACGGCCAAATCCATTGCGGCTGGATGATAAAACGGAAAATGCATCTTTGATTATGTATCCGGGTATTCAATTGGCAGACATTGAAAAGACCAAATCGAAATCATTGAACATCTCCACTGGATCAAGTAGTCCAAAGTCGACATGAGACTGAGTCAGGAAATCCAGCATCGTTGGTTGATGCAGAGCCATTTCCGTCGTGAGATATGGTACATTCGATTCAAAGAGTGGATCAGCCAGATATTCCGGAGGATCGATGTAGGATTGAAGATTGTTTGAACTTTGGTGTGGTCGTGATGATCCAGAATCCAACTCTTCAGTCATCGGCAACGTATTGGCAACATAGTCCGCCGCACCACGAGAAAGCGCCGGTGTGGCGTATAGTGAGCTATCGTGAAGACACTGGCGAACGCGCTGCATGCGTTCGTATAGGTCCCTTGATGCGAGACTGTCGGACAGGCTGAGGTTCTTGAGGATTTCCGTGGCAGTTTCGGCCGATGCCAAATCACTTGGATCTCCGAGTGGCAGAAGGCTCGAAATCACAAGGATTAATGCGGCAGAAAAGAGGAAGGCAGGGAATGAGTAGCCAAATATTGCTAAGGATCCGCCGGTCCATTCATTCACACATAATGCTAGCGAGTGTCTTGCCGCATGTATACAAGCTTCACTTAAAGTGACCAGGATGGGTGAAATGGAATCCATAGACTGCTTAGTTTGGTCTTTCATTTTTAAACTGAGAACATGGAGGAGGACTGGTCGAATTGCCAGGATAACGCACTGAATAGTCAGCAAAGTATCGAAATGTATCCCAAAAGAGTGATGCTCTTACAAAATTGAACTGCAGATGCATCTGAACCGTATGTTTTGAGTTTGGACTTTTTGTACTCAGCCTCAGATGTCCAGGAAGAGACTGAACCCATTGTTTTAATTGGGTCAAAAGCTTCTGTTCATGATGCAAAAAGGTCTCGGCCGAAATCTTCCGACAGTATATCTCTCCTGTTGTATCACCAATAATTTTGGCAAGTTCTATTGCCGCCACCTGGTAAGCGCCATCTGAGAATTGGTCATGGTATGTTTCAGACGCTGAAATGGATGGTGGGTCGACATGGATATCCTCGTTGTGGATTTGGACAGGGAATCCCGACTTTGAGCCCCAGAATCGGTCAAGCACGTAGATGGTCCACCATATCCGGATGCGGTGTTCTCGTGCCACTGGGTGTAGATTTTGGGTTTGTGGGATATTATAGTTTAGGCCTATGCTAAGGCCGAGTCGTAGCGCATTCCCGATCAAAAGGTAGGCGGAATGAAAGCGGTTCAAAAATTGGCAGAAGAAGGCCTACAGAGAGTAAGTAAGAGCCGATGTGACTGCCAACAAAGGGACTGACAATCAAGAGGAGACTCTCTATATGAATCATGCTTGGTCGCTCCGGGACGATCTGGATCAGGCTCCACGCTTTGGCGAAATAGGCCAAGCCAGGTACAGCCGACGTGTCAGAAAGATCATGAGGAGTTGAAAAAACTTGGGCGATGGCAAAAAGAGCAAAGTACTTGCACTTGATACTTGGATTATCGAAGTCACCTCTCTGATAGACGCCATGGAGCATGTCCAAGGTGTCTTTTTTCAATGCCAAATGGAAGCTTGGGATGATGTGGCCTAGTGCGGTCTTCACCAACAGCTGGGCACTCACAAGGCCGGGCCATTGTACATCTGTGTGAAGTAAAGACGAAATTGTGGACTCGTCAGTATAACGGGATCTTGGAAGATGAAGTGTCGGTGTGTTAGTCCCTGTCAATGATTGACACAGACGAGTGGCAAAGGCGGCGCAAGTTGCCTCGCTGATATAAAGGGGAACCACCGAGGCATCGTTGGACTGGAACCACGGTTTATCGCCAATTAGATTACTTTGTGCCAGGGGCTCCGTATTCTCAGTGACAGCATCCCCATGGACTTGCTGGGGACCAGAGCTCTGCTCTTGTCGGTTTGAGCGGCTTTCCTGTTTCAAACGATGTCGTCGGTCATGTAGCTCTTGGCTATCTTTCAGAAGTTGCTCCAAATAGCTATGAGTTATTGAAGTTAGTGACTCATTTTAGTGTTAGCGACCAAAGAAGATGGTCACCTTTCATCCACCCGTATTTTGCGATCTCGGGTCGCATATCTGCACTGCGCTTCGTAGCCTGCAACTCGGCATTTGGAGCAAGGTTTTTCTCCGGAGCATTTGATCTTTTGCGCATGACAACGATGACAGCTGTGGAAGTGGTGAGCAGAAGTTTGATGCCGCCTTTGGACAAACTTACGCCACGGCTCTCTTCTTGGGTCTTGCTGTGGTGCGAGGGGTGGGTTGTTGACTAGACCGAATGGGGATACCCTGGAAATCAGTGCACATCTTGATCCATAAGCGTATTTTAAAATGCAAACCAATTTTTCTCAGAGCAAACCATGAGGCAAGTTGGGAGAGGTGTTCGGCAAATCTTCAGTTCGCCGGTCCGCCCAATCATGAACTGCAATACCATCAACGGAATTTTTGAAAGTTTCAATGTTATTATGAAATCAAGGTTGAAAAATGTTTAGAATTACCATTGTTTTAGTACAAAATATAGAGCTGACTTTTTCCAACTACTTTGGTATACAACATTTCTGTCCACGGGTCCACGGGTGTGCCCGTTAGCCACTGCTGAGTAAGCAAACTTCAGTCCGACCCAGGAGACGATGGATCATGTGACACTCTGAAATAGGACTAGCTCTATGCTTTGACCCACTTGCTTGTTTGCTTGCTGCAACTCCATACTTCATACTCCGTACTGTAGATCCCGTTTCCAGGTGGAATTGGAACATCCTGATGCTAAAATTGTAGACTGGTTCTGGACTACGCTTGTTGTATATTGCATTCGTTTTGTGTGATTTCTGCTATTAACTCGCCTGCTCGAGAACAGCAGACCATCTGTTTACAAAAGACTACCCCTATTTCAATTTTCCTATATCATGCTAGTTCATAGAATAGGTCTATGGGTGCTGTGATCGAGTATGGAAGATTATTTAATCTAGTTCTGCT
Source organism: Penicillium italicum (assembly GCA_002116305.1). Lineage (NCBI taxonomy): Eukaryota > Fungi > Ascomycota > Eurotiomycetes > Eurotiales > Aspergillaceae > Penicillium > Penicillium italicum. Next base: position 30,671 of record LWEC01000582.1, on the reverse strand, counting down.
GCCGAGACGCCCAGTGCCAAAGGTCCATCATCAATGATCGTCGAACGACGGACATCCCTCGCAGTCATCGTCGCGGTGTAGGGATTGGCCCGATGCATCGATTGCCTATAAATATCAGCAAGGTATCAATGCGAGACACTGTAGACTTACCGATTATCCCACCAAACCATATCCCCACCAGACAGCCACTCCATGCCGAAGACATACTGCACCAGTTAGCCCTGGAGATTGGCAGAACATGGCTGACTTGAACTCACTTTTGACTGTTAACAATGTTCGATCAACTCCCAAATCAGCCGTTGGCTCTCTTTGAGGCTTTTTCCGACGATCCGTTTGGCATGCACTGCCAGGTACAATGTTTTCCGTCCATCTGGTGCTGTTTGAACAAGACGGTGGTAGGCTGGTGGCTTGGCTGCTAGTTCGTGAGGAAGAGGATTTCCAAACACAGCTGGAGCTGCGAGCTTTCGGGAGTGCCAGAGACTGAATGAAATTAGCTTCAGAGAACAAGGGCAGCTTGGAACATATGGCTTACTCGTGCTCAACAACGAGATTCTCAATCTCGTCTTTCTTTGCTTGAGGCAGGTCACTGTAGGCACCACGTGTGTCTGCAAAAGGGGTCCACGATCCGCCTTCGACCGGATTATCATGAGAAAGCAGGATGGAGTACTTGGACCGGTGTTGGTGATATGAGGAGTCCTAGATTGGTCAGTACCCATGTGTGTTGCTCGCTGGGGCGCTGGGAACGACAGTGCTTACGGTGTACCACAACGCATTCCCCAGACTGTGATGGTACCTGCGACTGTTCAACTTTACCAGGGATCCATCCAACTCGATGCTACTCTCATTAGAACGTGACATGTCTTAAGTATTGAATTTCCGCGGAACACTCACTTGGCCACGTCGAATAGCAACGGCTCACCCAATCAATCATTTTCTCGTTCGTAAAGGAACGGATTGACTTCTAGCTTTTCGCCGAGTTGCTGCGAGAATGAAGTGTGTCGACTATTGTCTAGCCCTGTGTTGTGGAAGATCAATACAGCATACTTGTCCATCTCGCTAGTGGATTGATTGAGTTAACTAAATAATAACAACAGGTTATAAACTTGTTCGGAATTCACAAGCTACACAGGCTAGGTATATGCTTTGCTCTTTGACCTACAAGCCCGTCAAAATAGGCAAGAAGGATCTCGACTTGAAGCATATCCAAGACCCCAAGCGTTGGGTTGCTGCTTTTCAGCACTTGCCCACCCCACAACACTCTGATGTAGTATTGCTGGTCCACTTTCCTCTTGTACAGCTCGAATACCAGCTCACTACCCATGCCTGGCCACATCATCTTGTCAATCTGTAAGATGCTCAATATATAACTAACGCTTCCGTCGTGGGCAATGTTATGACGATATCTCATGCCACTATTCGTCCTGTCACCGGTATTCGCCGGATCAGTTGCATGCATCGCGTGTCGTAAATTTTGCGCCAATTCTGCGATCCATATGCCATAACGGCCAGCGCTATACTCAAGTGTGCGTGCCCCGGCATCTCGGTAGAGGTAGCTGTACTCGTACTGCCCTAATCGAAAAACCTCATCAGCCATCGCCTGCGTAACGCAAAGAGACGGGTTGCTGGCATTGCAGGGGAGCGGCTTTGCGTGGCAGAGCCGCGCAGAGAGATTGTCAAAGTAGTGGTCGAAGGACACGTGGAAGCCTGAATCCGTAGGCGAAACACCACAAATGGTATCGAGGTTTGCGATTATGTCAGAAGCAGCCTTCAGATGCGAAGTCCAGCCTGGGTCGCTGCTTCCGACGCCATACGCTGAGAAATTTCTATCCGCCGCTAAGCAGGGGTATGCGGGCTCGAGACTGTCGATGCTGGCAGGCTGAATATGCAAGGGTAAGTTCTGCTGTGCCTGGCCGCCGCCAAACATACCTGACGTAACCATGCTAGCGACCTGAGAAGTAATAACATTGTTTGTAACGCGGAAACTGACAAGATTTGGATCGTATTTCTCAGGTAGAAACCTAAGCAAGTGATGGTAGACTTCGTACAAATCATGGCCATGCTGCCAGCTGTCGTCAAGCCCTCCGCGGGTGATCTGGGGAAATTGACAGGTCCCTTCAAATCCTCGCGGTACCAAGGGATTAGATGAGGAGGTGTAAACACTCCAGTAGGTGTTGGCAGAATGGTTGGTACCGTGGGTTGGTAAGGGGGCGCCGTAGTAGAAGAGGGCCTCGTTGTCGCAGTACCACGGGTAGGCCTCGACTGGGAAAGTATTGGCGGCGTACGGGGTGCGCTTATGGTGCCGGTGAATTACCTCGACGTATTCGAGGACAAACGAAGAGTTCACCTTTGGGTATTCAGTGCGTCGGACATGCGGCATATTGCACCAGTTGTACGTTCCTAAGTGAGGAGTAAGCTATCAACTTTTCGAAAGATAGGAGGAAAATTAAGATACCATATGGAATTCCTTCTGGTAGTATGGATGAGTTGAAAAAAAAGCCATAGGTTCCTGTACCATTGATCGCTGAGCTGAGGCTGTTGATTCTCGACGAAATTGGCGCATGCCAGCTCAGATTCACCAATATACCGGTATCGATCTTTGCAGCTTGAATAACGGACAGGTTTGATACGAAGAAGCTAGTTGCTAATTCGAAGAATGGTGTTGATACGTAGTAGCATGCCGTTATCATGATAAGTGGCAGCCACCACATCTTAAGTTGTTCAATCAAATGCATCTGCTATCTGCCCTGGACAGATTTAAGTACAATCTGCGAACACAAAAGCGCTTTCCAGAGATCAACAAGCCAAAAACTTCGGATGAAAGTGTATCCGACACCAGGTGAGGGGTCTTTCTGCCCACCCAAACCGCCTCCGCCGGTGTGGGAGAGAGTCACGGGTACTTTTGAACCCAATCACTAAGACGATCATGGGACTGGGATCAGTCGAGCTCCCTGAATATCATATCCTTGTCTGGATGAGTAAACCGCACCTACGTGTCCTGAGATTTCCTCACAAAAAAAAAATTCAACGGCGGCTATATACTATAGTGAAGGAGAGACAAGACATACTTCAGAAGCAACCCACTGGGTCAAAGTTATCGATCGCGCTTTATTACTAGACATCCCCATTCCCACAGTGGCTATTTCATTGATGACAATTGGCAGCATCGTGAGATTCTTCTTATATTTGAGCCGGTTCACGGAACACACTCTGGTGTGAATCTAATTGCAGTTCACCTTGAGACCCTTCAGCGACATAAAGTCAAGGATCGATAATCGTTACCGTTAATGCATCGGATAATAAGACATTAATCGATACTCTCTAGTAATGTATGTCAGATGGCATTACACTGATACGGGTTCCCCTGCATCGCTCATGTCATTCAACTCAGTCTAAATGAGCTCCTTACATCTTTAAAGGCCGATCCTGTGAATGAGAGAAAACACTGTTACTGAGGACTGAGCAACAGTCCCAATCCTTTTCGTATGAATACGAAGCATCATGGACGAGATTTTGTGAGAATTATAACTAAAGTAAAGGTTATTACTGGCCCTATCCTAGTCTATCGTCTTCATTATTAACGAATCTTTAAGATCCGCAAAATTGCTACATGTTTTTGAGCTAGTCCTCAACGCTAAGAAGCATTCTGTAATTCAACCTGAATCAGTCAAACTTATGCCTATTCAAGATGTTAAAACACGTTGAAACTTTACATTCCTAATGCTTCACCGTACGAGGCAACGCAAAGCTATCTTTAACCCTCTTTGTGAGGAGTACGATCGGACGGATCTCATGTTAGATGACGAGGGGTAGCGGCATATTGAATATCTTCTTTGGATCACACAGCCATTCTTTGAGTTTACGAATGAACTTTCGAAATCAAAAGATGCCACAACCCATCATACCTGCAAGATTTATAACAACTGTTTGAACATCTTGAGCTATTGGTTCTCAACTTCAAAGAAAGAAGATCACCTAGAAGAAGAAGATGCTCGAAGCACTTAAGGCTGCCCTGCAGAAGCTTCGGGACTACTACTCTGGAACAGGTAATATCCGAGGCGATCTATATGCGATTGGCACCATGATTGCGCCAGAGAATAAGCTCCAGTTCTTCATGAGCGACGATTGGACTGATGAATGGCGCCAGAGATATCGACAAAGTTATTTAGTCGCCTATCAAAGCCGTCTTGCTACGGTCATCGATCGGTTTCAAAATCTGGAAATCGCGAATGAGTCACTATAATAGAAGCAATTAGCGCTGATAAGTTTTGACTACCGCCATGCGTGATCTTTAAGGGCCAAGTTTATATCGAGGGCTGGTTTGACAATCTGCCGAAAAATTGGTGAATTGAGGTCTCGAATAATAGGTGGACTACTGATGAGATCGGTCTTCGCTGGCTTCAAAAGCTATTTATTCCATTAACGAATTTGCGCGTACGGAGCAAAAGTCGGCGATTGATTCACAACGGCCATGAAAGCCCCCCTACAACAATTTGGGAGGTTCACGAGAGTCCTGGACTCGAATGCTGCCTAGTAATTGATCAATAAGAAAATATTGACTCTCCTGAAGAGTTCTTGCTTCCTGTGCCTGTTAGGTGAGCTACATACATCTGCGTTGAACACAGAGAGGATTGACGATCGGGTTAGTGTCGATTCCAAAGATAACGGTACACACTGGTAAGGAGATGGACCAATGGATTCTCTGTACCGTACTTGGGATGTGTTCTTCTGTATACAAGATGATCTGCAAAATAAGGGGGTTGAGTACGCTAATTCTGCAGTTGGTGTCTGAGAAATTAAGATGGTGCAGTGTTGAAAAAAATGCACAAACGCTAGTAAAATGAAGCTCCAATTTCTCTGACAGTTAGAGAGTCAGCGCTCTTGCGCTGTTGGCCTGAGAGAGCAGCCAAAGCCGTCACATCAACTCTAAAGTCTCCAGTACGATGCCTCTTTTCTTGATAGCGTCTGCTGACATCCTCGGATCATTTACGCTAATGTTTCCATTCTCTTTATTCTCGAACACGAAAGGCGGCAAAAAAGGATCGAGCGACATCACCTCCTCCCAACCAGTAGGTAACAATCCAAGCCTTGGATCACTCTTCAACAGCGCGCCTGTCTCGGTGTTGGTCAAGTACGGTAGCGCCCAGCCTCGGGTGACAGGTAGCACGTCTTTCCAAGGCGGCTCTAGAGGCGGCTTTAAGGCCTCGCCGAGCATCAGCCCATGCACGAAGCACGGCCCAACGACCTCATATCGGTTGGAACCTCTAGGCCGTAGGACTAAGGGGAAGTCGCAACCAAGGATTACAGAAACTTCGTCGTCTAGTTTAGATATTAGTACGGTGGGTGATACATGACCAAAGATAATCCACCGAATAAGAAACTCACCTTCACGAAGGCCTTGTGCGGAAACACCCAGATACCCCTCTCTAGTAGTAAAGAGGCATTCATTCGCGAAAAAGCAGTCTTTGAACTCACGCGTCACTTCGTCATCAAGTTCAGCACTAGCTATTACTTGAGTCAAAAGTTCACTAAGCCGCCTAATTGATGGGCACGGGTTATCGCCCAGAGCTATGTCGCTGGTTCTGCCACGTACTAGCACTTCAACATATGTATCAATGGAAAGTCCTCCTGAGACGTATATGTCATTTTTTGGCTCTTTTGGGGCCCAATATAAGATTTCGTCGATAACTTCTTCAAAGGTACCGGTTAAGTTTTGGCTTACACAAGAGATAGTGGCAACACGTCTTCCAGCGACTTGCAGATGATAAGCCGGCTCGATCAGCTTTGCAACAGCGCTGGAACGTGCGGAAGCATAAAATCTTCGAATGCTCAAATACCCCGTATTTGCACCTTCAATTGGTTGCTCCAAGTTTGGCACCCACGATGGACATCCTTCACATCGCGTTGTAATGTTGCAGTGGTTGATCATATTCAATTTTTGGTAGACTTCCATCTCAGCTAATACGAGCTGCAGGTATGTCTTCCAGACAGGAATTGAATAGTCTAACTCAATCTTGGCAACGATTCTAGGATCTAGAAGGCCCAACATTCCATAGATCTTGTCTCGAGGGTCTGTGCATCTCTGATTTCGCGTCCAGAGGAGTAAGTGCTCAGATGACGCTAGCGGTGGTGCCATCAAGCCTCGTGCATATGGGAGGAGGCGTTCTCTGATTTCAGGTGGTAGCATACTTGTTTTCTGTCTGAAAACCAGCCATGCTTTGCGCACATTGACCCAAGGTATGGTGTCTCGCCCGCACTGGAGCAGGGCTCGATCGCACGAAAGAGCTTCTTGCAAGACCCAGACACGTTCAAACCACGGCCGATTCAGCAGCGACAATATTGATTTCCAGGTCTTCTTGTCATAGGGCAGTGCATACCCGTCTCGCCACCAGTCGTGCTCCTGCGCGTTTGGTGCATCGCCCCATCGATGAGAGATGACATATTCTACCTGTTCACTGAAATACTTCAAGGTCTCTAGCGCGTGTGTGCTGTCTTCGGACTCAGGGCCTAACCAGATTATAACTTTGTGGGAGAGAGGGTAAATCTGACTCATTCGCTTGACTTGTCGGCCGCGTTCACCAATATCGGCTTGGTTGATAGAAATAGCGTCGACCCAAAATGTGCGCTGCCGATCAGGATATCTAAGATGCCTTAATGCAGTGGCGAGATTTTCCCGGATTCGTAACCAGGCTGGCGTTTGGAGTGGTTCGTCTGGGTTGGTAATGTGGATGTATTCTTCATTTTCATTGGTTCCCCAGCAATAGGATAAGGCCTCATATCGAGGTACGTGCCACGAGAAGTCATCGTCAGCAGAACGCCTCGGTAGCTCATACGCTTTTACATCATAATTGGCATCTGGGTGCTTCCAAGAATTAGGGATTCCCGAGTTGCGTGGACTCATGAACAGGTATCGTCCATCCAAAGTTCGATCCACCGTCCAGCCATCCGAGAGAGTTTTCTGCAGTTCGCTGACAGGTAGTCTTTCATCCTTGATCGGCGACTTTGGCTCGAGAAGTGGATAATGAACAACGTTGCACCTCAGAACGTCGTGGTAGCTGCCCGGCTGTAAGAATACCAGCCTCAACTCATCCAATTTCGCTTGGAGTTCCGTGTAGACATATGAAGCCATCAAGATTAGTGAAGAATCCTGGAAGAGCGAGATACGTTGGACAATCGGTTTTGGTCGGGGGATGATGTGTGGAATGATAGGAGAAAATCGAAGAGAATAGTTGTAAGAGATGGAGACTGGTACGGTATGCACAGAGTGAAGAGGTTAATCAAGCAGTGGAATCCATAAAGGTAGAACAGACTAATGCATCAGCTAGTTCCTGAACGCCCTCGATAGGAGCGTTTGGCCCAGACAGCTTGTAGACAAGTCCTCAATAGGACATTTTAATTTGACAAAACTTAGCAGGGGCCTTAATGGGACCTCAATACTAGGTACTATCGCGCCGTGCGCAATCGGACCTCGCGCAAGATATCTATTCTTAAAGAGGGGTTGGCTTAGCGTACCCAATCGCTGCATCGTATGCCTCGGTCAAACCCGTGCGGCCTAACTCCTAGAGGGAGTTGGGCCGTGCGTTGGGCCGAGTATGGAGTTCTTTTGCTAATCCGGGTACCATCATCGGCTCGACACGATTCCTGATTTTTTTGTATCTCGATGAATGGGTAATTCAGAGTGAAATTTTATCCTTGATCTAGACGGATTATTTATCACTCGATCTACAACGATGAGGGATCCAGATAGCATTTTTGAGTTAGATATCACACTGCATTTCAATCCGTCTCCTGGCTTTGTATCTCCTATATCAACAGAGGCATTATATCAAAGACCCCCAAGTGAAGCGTAGCGGTTATGTGGCATAAGGAGGGGGAGGACACGTCAGCGTTTCAGGGTCGTGCAGGATATCCGAGGGCCAAAAAGTGGGTTTTACGGGCATGAGGGCATTTTCAAGCTGCTTCTTGAGAAAGACGCCAAAAATAATGACACGACACGAGTGAGGCTGGACACCGCTATGATGGCCGGGCCGCTACACATAAGGGCATGAGGCCATTCCAAGTCAAGTTATTTAATGCACTGAATTTGAGGCGAGAAAAAAAATGAGGGATATTACACATGCAGTGACTTTACTGCCATCATACAAGACCCGAAGTCTTCGTTATTTCTTCAATTCAAGTAGAAGCTGGTCATTTTCCAAAAGAATCGAGTTGGTAAGATTGATCTTCTGGCGCAAGGCGATTTCTGCTGGGGTCATTATTAAGTCCTCTGAATAGTGGATCCCCCAGGAAAATGGGTGACGAATATGTATGTAGCCCGATGAACAACAGTATGAAATATTTAACTTTTCTTCGCCTGATACATGAAGGAGTTGTGGAATGTGTTGTATGCATATGAATATGAGGAAGCTAAGATAATGCAGTCATGGGGATATATCCAAGAAAGAACTCAACAATACACGCCATGCCAGTGCTTCAGCCGCCTCGAACTCCGACTAGGTGTACCCGAACACCAGCACAAATGAAACAAAAAGAAGGGCGAAAGAAAACACACGGAAAAACTCCACATTATAGCATTACACATGAGGAAGATATGCATTCGGGTGTGGATGCATCGGAAATTAGGAAATTAGAATTCCATCTCGTCATCCCAGCCCAGCTGCTCGTATATCGAGCTGGCGTGTGATTTCTCGGGCGTCACAGGGACAGCTGCGGCGCCTTTGACAGGAGTACCCATGACGGCTGGTGGGGAGTGAGCGCGAGGACTTTCGCTGACCATAGCATCAAGCGATAGAGAGAATGGCACAGCGGTGGGAGTAGATATACTCTGCGGTGCCTGTCTTCTGGGCGGGGTCTCCATGACTGCCGAGGGGCGAGCGTGGCTGAGAGACTGACTGAATTGTCGAGATGATGCTGACAAGTCTTCCGTGAATTCGGAGATGTTCTTAGGTCGTGAATGGATGGGGGAGCCTGGGACCATTGTTTGTGTGGATGAGCGAGGCGCCGGGAGGTTAGGCACCCTGAACAGGCCTTTGCCAGTGGAGGACGATGGCCGACGGGCAGCTGTAATATCACTCTGGAAAATTTTGGATGAGGGTCTAGTTGGAGTTTCTTGAATAGCTCCGTCCGGCTGACTTGACCGTGGACTTCGTCCATCGCGTGGATTGTTATGAGAATTGAATGGGTCCGAGTCGGCGCCAGAGAATGAGATCGCCCGTCGACTCGAGGATGGGATCGTGGTGGGAGACTCGCCGAAAGGAGAATTTTCCACACCGGCAAATGACCGAGATGGGGCTAGACTACGAGGGAACGGTGGTAGCCCAACCACCGCATCCTTCCTTCGATTGCCTCGAGGAGTCGCCATGACCTGTACACCTTCACCGAACGGATTGCGTACGGGGTTTCTTGACTTTCTTGAACTGCCTCCGCCGCCTACAACACGTTTCGACGCATCGTCAGCCAAATCCTTGGAGACGAGCTCTCTGTTCGGCTTCCGGAGCGCGTGAATAGCAGCATCCAGCTCTTTCTTCTGGTTGGCCAGCATTTGGACCTTTCTCAATTTGGCCTCATGCTGTCGTGCTACGGCGTTAAGATCGACTTCACGGTTTTCTGTGCGTTTTGCTTTCTGAATGCCACCCCGAACACTGCCACTGAGAACAGTGGGAAGCAAGGGCTCAATTTCGCGCTTCGAATTATGCTGGCTCGGTGCAGTGTTGGATCGAGTCAGTCCTGGATGCCGAGCTTGGAATGATGCCGCTTTATCGTCCGTAAGTACTCGCTGCAAAGTTCGTCGGGGCCTCGGCGCAGGCTGCTGTCGCTTGACTTCCGCCCCGGGTTCCACACGGTGTGATTTACTCGAAGATTGTGACTTCTTAGCAGCTGGGGAGATACCGCCAGATACGCCGAATTTGCGGGTGATCAACTTGCATTTGTCCGGGAGACGCGCAGCATAGAATGGAATGATGACTTCCGTGCAGAAGTCACGCACCGCATCGCTCTCAACTTTCTTTCCTGAAAGATGGCTGCTACTGAAAGAAGAGGCCTTTGCTGTATCAGCGGCTGACGTTTCTTCCATTGTCACAGCGTGCCAAATGCACATCCGATCGAGGTGGAGTTCGAGGAGCATGTTCAAATCTGTGGGCTTCTTAGGCTTGGCTTTCTTCGACGTATCTTGATCTCCATTTACATCTTTCTCCTTGTTAGTGCTGTTTTTCTCTGCCAAAGCAATAGTCATTTCCAACACCATGACCTCCAAAATCAGCAGGATCTGCAATTGTGTCTCGCGCAGCCGGAGATCCGATATTTGTTTCTTAGACTCCGCTTCACGCGACGATTCCTGCGTAGAAGACTGATTTAAGATTCTGTCCTTCCACCACCTGTGGATGAATCCTTCCTCGTCTGGGTAAAGACCGTTCTTGCCCATTCTATTTTTCTTACTCTTCCGCTTCTTAGATTTTGCACCATCATCAGAAAGCGCAAGAACTGCATCGCGAATTGCGGATGGCAATGTTTCTCTGTATTTGAGGTCCATTTTCTTTGTAGCGAGGATAGCCTCACGGTAGGATTCAATTAGCTCTGTTGACCCATGAGGCTGTTCCAAGTCACGAGCCTGGAAGGCAGTTCGGCAGCGTGTCAAGGGGCCCTTCGCAAAGTACGCCACAGAAGTCTAGAAAATGTCAGTCGGATAATCCCCCCCCTATATCGAGTAGAGCATTATCACCTTTGAAACATAGAGAGCCTGCATATAGTGATCTCTCATCCCGTCCAGCAACTCCTCGGGCGACTGTCGCACATCTAAAACATTGGGATCGACATCATCGACATCCATAGTCGTAGTGATATCCCCCAAGCCCTGAGATTCAGTAAGCAAGAAAGAACCCCCCTCAGCGGTATCGAAACTCTTTGACGGAGCAAGCAAATGACTCTGGTGCTCTACAACGCCCACAAATGATGTCTCGATATTCCCGAGGTCCGACTCAGACGGACCAAAGACAACCGCAATTTTCAGCCCAGCGGACTCTTCGTCGATCTCAACATCGGAGAGGGGCTCATTAATCTGAGCTACCTGCCACCAGTGAAAAGCATCGGAATTAGCAGTGGTCTCGTCGATAGTCACGCCATCCACCTCCGCCGCGTCAGTTCCATGCCACCCCTTGGCCGCAACGATGAGATTGCCTTCGTGCACCCATCGGGCAAGTTTGGAGAGCGAGTATATGCCCCTCTTAACCCTCTCGATAATGTAGAGCCCACCATTGGGTATCAGGCGCAAAGCAAGGACAGTTGGTTCCGCCTTTGCGCGCAGGTCAATTTCTAGCGTAGGGATGTCCGCGGAAAAGAGACCGCCCGGTTGCTCATCGGATCGGGAGGCGGGCGTGTCATCGAGCCATGAGAGGGGTAGCCTTTTGCGGGGGAGGGCAGTAATTGGTTCAAGGATTAAGGGCTCATCAGATAAAGACGCCGAGTGAGCCTGTACATGTTGCGGAGAGTGAGCAACAGAAACCAATGGATTGAGCGTATTATGTGCCGATGATAAGTGCGACTTACTCTTATAACGATAGAAGAGGTAGCAAGCTGCGCAGCAGTATCGTTTAGCTCCTCTTGATCGTCTCTTTTTCGCTTCTTTATGGGTGGAGGGGTCGGGTCGTGGAGTTTGTTCAGCGCGGATGAACTGAGCGGATCTAGGATGTTGGGGGCTATACGCGAGGCCATGATCGGGTTTAGGATATCGTGAGCATCCTGTAATTTGAATGCAAGAATCGAGTCTTATGCTAAACTAGAAAAGCAATTGACGTTGGTAGTGCAGGTGTCGACAGATCGCGCTCGAATCTTGGCGGGTCTGGCGTCACGCGTCGGGACGTGCACTCCGCCTGGACTAATGTGAGACACGTTAATTGATTTCGATGAAGTGATCGAGAGAGTGTGTCTTGTCTCAGGGAATTTCGCATAGATACTGGAATTGCTTAAGAGATTCGAGTACATTCAAAATACATAAACTAGCATGTAGAATACTACCAAAAAAACAATATGTGAAAAAAAGATGTAAATATTATGAATCTATCGCTAATGTTTAGATTAGCAGGTCCAGGACCAAGAACGAAAGGAACCCCCAGGCACTCTCACAGAGAGTATCGTGCAGATTCCCTCGAAACCGATAGAGTATGATCCAGCGTGGAAGCAGGACCAAAGTCTCCTCGTAGGTACCATGGACAGTAGTGTTGAAGACTGTCGCTCCAGAAAAACGCCAAAAACTTCCTTTCCCAGCCGATGAAAAGTGGTATCATGTTGAATTTTGTCTTCGCCGAAAAGGCCCGTCATTTGCGCGACCATGCAGATAATGAAACAAGAGAAGTTGGTCTCCAAGTGGAAACCAACTTCTGGATTTTGTGAGGGTTTTTTTAATAGTCTATGCTCATCGTGCTTTGAGTTGTTGAAAACAAAGCAAATCATCACAGTCGTCAAAAGTTGTCCGGAGTCACCGGATAAAGCAGAGCTCGCTTAGAACTTGAGGGCGCGAGGTGACTCCCAGGAGAACTCCTGGTTGGTGAAGTGACCGTTCTTGGCGGTCTGGTAGTAGATAGGCTTGGCCAGGTCAAGGTCCTTCACGATGACACCGGGACGGAGATCGAAGTTGTCACGGATGATCTGGACCAGCTCGTCGGAGGTCTTGGAGGAAGTACCGTAGCTCTCAACGAAGATGGAGAGCGGCTCAGCAACACCAATGGCGTAGGAGAGCTGGACGAGGGCACGGCGGGCAAGCTTGGCGTGGACCAGAGACTTGGCGATCCAGCGCGCAACGTAGGCGGCGGAACGATCGACCTTGGAGTAATCCTTTCCGGAGAAAGCGCCACCACCGTGGGCACCCCAGCCACCGTAGGTGTCGACGATGATCTTACGGCCAGTGAGACCGGCATCACCCTGGGGACCACCGATGACGAAGCGGCCGGAGGGCTGGATGTGGTAGACAGTGCGGTCATCGAGGAGCTCGGCAGGGATGACCTTCTGAACAATCTTCTCCTTGATGACAGCGCGGAGCTCCTCAGTGGAGACATCATCGCTGTGCTGGGCAGAGACGACGACGGTGTCGACGCGCAGAGGCTTGACAGCACCGTTGTCGTGGGCGTACTCAATGGTGACCTGAGTCTTGGTATCGGGGCGCAACCAGGGGATGGAGCCATCATTACGGGCGGCCTTCATGGCAGCGTTAAGCTTGTGAGAGAGGATAACAGTCAAGGGCAAAAGCTCAGGGGTCTCATCGGTGGCATAGCCGAACATGATACCCTGGTCACCGGCACCGAGCTTCTCAAGAGCTTCCTCATAGTGGAGACCCTGAGCGATATCGGGGGACTGCTGCTCAATGGCAACCAAGACGTTGCAGGTCTTGTAATCGAAACCCTTCTCGGAGGCATCGTAACCGATATCCTTGATAGCGCCACGGATAATCTTCTGGTAGTCTAGGTTGGCCTTGGTGGTAATCTCACCGAAGACCATAACCATACCTAGTGTAACATGTCAGATTGAAATCTGGCCAGAAGTGGTCAATGGTAAACCTACCGGTCTTAGTGGCAGTCTCGCAAGCGACCTTGGAGAGGGGGTCCTCAGTAAGGCAGGCATCGAGGATGGCATCGGAAACCTGATCACTATGGGTGAATTAATACAATGATAATTGAGATTGGTGTGAAACCCATCTGATACCACTCCGGTAGAAATGAGAGGTTTTAGGGCATAACGCACGCAATCTTATCGGGGTGACCCTCGCCGACAGACTCTGAGGTGAAGAGGAAAGTGCCGCTGTTAGGAACAGAACCCATTGTGACGGTGTGTGAATTCAACAGAAATTGACGGGGAAAAAAGGGGAAAGAGAATGGAGGGAAAGAAGAAAAGGGAGGAAGATCGGGGAGGGGAAATAGGTGGGGTTTTGCTTTTTTTTCCGAGATACATTGGCGGTACCACAAAAAGGATCGTGTGAATGGGGGATTGGCCAGGTACTACCGAAGTACCCTCATTATTATACTCCGTACGCGGTACTTCTTGTCCCTTGTCAGTTCCGTGATCGCGCAATTTGGGGGGGCGGTGGCCATTGGCAGATTACCCGCAATTTTCTTGCGATAAGATAGAACCTCCAAAACCTCTTTTTGTACTTTTTGTACTTTTTATACACTTTTTTATTCGATACACAACGATGTCCAAATTTGGTGTCCTGGTAATGGGACCTGCAGGTGCAGGCAAGACCACCTTCAGCAATGCGATAATCCAACACCTTCAAACCACTCGCCGTAGTTGTTTCTACGTAAACCTTGACCCCGCCGCCGAGACATTCGCCTACGAACCAGATCTCGACATTCGTGACCTGATCACTTTGGAAGATGTGATGGAAGAGATGGGTCTGGGACCAAATGGAGGCCTCATCTACTGCTTCGAGTTTCTCCTTCAGAACCTCGAATTTCTATCAGAGGCACTGGAGCCATTGAGTGAAGAGTATTTGATCATCTTCGATATGCCCGGCCAAATCGAGCTCTACACACACATTCCTCTTCTACCAACCCTCACAACTTTCCTCTCCCGACAGGGCCCCCTGAACATCAACATGTGCGCCGCCTACCTACTCGAAAGCACCTTCGTCATCGACAAAGCCAAATTCTTCGCCGGTACCCTCAGTGCCATGTCCGCCATGCTGATGATGGAGATGCCGCACGTAAATATCCTCAGCAAGATGGATCAAGTCCGCGATATGGTGACACGCCGGGAATTGAAGCGGTTTACCAACGTGGATGTGCAATTACTGCAAGAGAAGGAAGAGGACGACCTCACTGCAAGTGCCAACCCCATGGCCGCGGAATCCTTGATGAGCGGCGGATCTTTCAAGCAGCTCAACCGGGCTGTCGGACAATTGATCGATGATTTCAGCATGGTCTCATTCCTGCAGTTGGATGTCTCGGATGAGGACAGCGTCGCGGCCATTGTGAGCCACATCGACGATGCTATCCAGTACCACGAGGCCCAAGAACCGAGAGAACCCAAGGATGCGGTTGAGGTGAATTATGAGGATTGAGGGATATCATATGTGACAAATGCAGCGCTTTGGTTTGCGGCAAATTTTTGCACATTTGAGACCCCCCACTACCGACAACTCCACCCCAATGCCACACCAATGCCACCCATGCAGCAGCCTCGAGTTTACCGCAGCAGAGCAGTCTGAGACGAAGCCATTTTAATCTCACGTTGCTATTGTACGGTCGTTCTTACGACAGTGGAAACACGTTCAAGTATGCTTGTCACGCCAGACTAGACAGCACTTGGAGCTGCCTGGACTTCTGGAATCAACCATACTTGCCATGGCTGAGGCTACCGGAGTCTGAGCTGAGAGCTTTCCACATTGCAACTGGATGGTCGGTCATAGCCTCAGTTAATAAACATTATAATGAAGCCATAATGATACCAAAATCAAATCATGAATATTATCATGTCTAAAACTCCAAAACACATCGTTAATCGCTAGACCAATTCAGCAGGATGAAGTAAAGAAACAGGCAGACCCATTGCACATTTTCATCATATACTCACAAACAGGCACAATCCGCGAAGAAAGACATTAACAAGCCGAGGATTTTGAATGAAGGGCAAAATCCTCAATTCCCATTACACAACCCAATACAATTAACCAAACCAAACCAAACCAAACCACCCCCTACTTAGGTGTCCCCGCATAAGCCGCCGCAGCGATCTTGCTCTTTTCCTGAAAATCGCTCACAAACCCATATATCGCACCACAAAACCACCCGAAATCCCTGCCTGCATTTTCAATACCAACGCTGTAGACATACCAGCCGAGACCAAGAATCGAGCCCCAGAAGGCAAGTCTGAAAGCAAGCGTGACCCAGAACATGACCACGCGGTAAGCGTATCCTAGAATCTTGAAGGAGACGATGAGTATGAGGCCTAGGAGGACTATTGAGAGCAGATCCGGCGTGGAGGAGGAGTAGGAGGCGAGGAAACTCGAGAGGGGCTCGACAAGGTATGGTTGGAGCACCATCGTGCGTAGGTGCGAGAGTTTTGTTGCGAGATGGTCTTGTGTCGTTGCTTGGAGATAGGTGAATGTGGGATTTTGGAGGACTGTTTGGAGGTTTTCTGTGTCCGTGGGGTTCTTGGTTAGTCTCTGGGACTTGCGTTGTGGTGCTTGTATCTAAATGGCTAGGGGGGTGGTGAGGCACGTACCTGGCAGGAAGTCCATGGTCGTTGTGTCTTTGAGTATCTTTTGGTTTTTGAAGTGGTTGACGAGGGAGAGACAGGAGGTAGAGAGAAAGAGGTCCCTCGCGTGTCAGGTCCGTGGGTTTCTCTGGGCTCGCCTGCGCTTTGTTTGAGACCTCTGAGTCTTTGTGACCCTTGAAAATGTATATTCCTGAGGGAATCACTGGTATGAGACAGAGAAAGAATACTCTGGCGTTTGAATGTTCAGAGTTGTGCGTTCTTTGACTCGAGAGCGCTTTGTTTGGCCTCGTGCTAGAGCTCGATGTTTGTAGTTGATGCGACTAGGCCGAGGAGGGGTTTTGTGAGATGTGTTAGGCCTCAGCTGGAGCGGAGACTAGGAGAGCTTGTTTCTGAAGGTATATATTTCGATGCGATTAATGATAGGCAGATTAAGGAGCAAATGTGACATTCACGCCAAGTTGCGGCGTGACACCCAGGTGATAAGGGTATGCAAACGAAACAAACGTCACATGTGAAGAGGTACTCTGGTCAACTAGTTCACTATCAGTCTCACTTGTACTTTAATCTCTGCTGATCTTGATATATTTCATGAACATTAGATTGATAATGGATGATATTATGCAATAGATTAGATATTTACCCCAGATAGAGACGGTTTCTATATACAAGGGCGACCAACAACAGTCAACCACCAGTCTCGTGAATGTGAAAGACAAAACGCCCCAAGCCCAAGTTAGTGAAGAGGCCAGCGCGATGCCACACGCATGATCTTCATTAAAGAACCCAAAACAAAACCCGGGACTCCGGGCTAACTCCAAGATATTGTGCTCAACCATCGCGGGGGATGGGAGCGCAAATGCAAATGCAGACATGGTATAGTAAGATATTAGGAAAGAACAACGCGCAAGGTTTTTTCGAATTCACTGGGCGTTGATGAGCCCTCTGAGGGTGTCACGCTCAGCTTGGATCTCGGTCTGAAGTTGACGGGTCTGGCGGAGAGCATCGTCTCTGTAGAATGAGTCAGTAAAAGATGGGATGAAAGGAAGAACATTGAGCGAAATATGAATTGCATACCTGTCAGTTTGTAGCTGAGCCACATCGAGCTGCGTGCGGTTCATCCGTCCAACCACTTGCTCCATCTCCATATCCGCATCACGGACGAGCTTCTCGAGATCTTTGACTCGTCGCTCGAGGATTTCGGACTGGACAACCTCGGTCAAGGGTACACCATCGCCGCTCGTGGTCTGGTCCAGACGCGGTAAGCGAGAATCGAACGGTGCGTTCGGCGGCCGGGGCGAGAGGCTGACTAGGTTGCGACTGCCATTGATCATCCGTGTGAGCTGGGCATGCTGGCTTTCCTTCAGCAACCGAATCTCCTCCTCGTGCTTGCTCATCTCTTCTTCCGAGTGATTTTGTGCGACAAAGAGATTTTCTTCCAGCTCCCTCATGTGGCTCTGTAGGATATTAATCCGTTCAACCGAGATCTGCTGGTCTTTGTCACCCTTATCAATGGCCGCTGCTAGACGTGCATGCAAAGAGGTGTTGATCTGAAGCTGGTAATGGACTTTGCTGCCCAATGCCTCAGTTCGGAGAAGGGAGGAAGCAAGCTCTTCCGAATCTGCAACATCCGCCTCGGCCTCAGCTTGATCCGCCTGCAATTGCTGGAATGCAGATTGCAGGGAAGAAGATGTGGTCACGACCTCAGCAAAGCCTTCTTGACCAGTCATCAACTCTGCACCATCGGCAGTGTCCTCCCGAAGAAGTGCGCGCAGGGAGCTGGTTTCTTGCTCGGCACGGTCCAAGTCCATCTTGAGACCAGCGAGGTTCTTCTCGCACTGCCACTTGCCATCCAGGGCATCCTCAGCGCGCATGCGGAGATGATTCACCTCGTCACGCAGGTTGCGCACATCTCTCTCGTAGCCCAATTTCCGTGGCTGACCGGATTTCTGGGCTTGAGCAAGTTCCATTTCGAGCATACGAGTGCGCTTCTCATACTCGCGGGCCTGGTAAGCCTGGCGGTCGAGGAGGCTCCGCAATGTCCGGTGGAGGGCATCGCGTTGAACCTCGATATCGTGGACCTTATCTACCAACGACTCACGTGTTTCTGGTGATTTACCACCGCTGTTATTATTGACTGAGTTGGACCGAGATAGCGAGCCCGAACGGGCTAAGCCGCTGGGTTTGCGTGCAACGGAGCTCGATCGTGTTACTCCAAATACCGAGTTCCTGGGTGAGCTACCTTCCTCGGCGATCGAAGCAAATCGACCGCCCTGTAGCTGCGCCAAAGAAGCATTTTCAATTTTCAAAGCTTCAATTTCCTCCAGGAGCCTGCTGTCATCTCGAAGTTGATCTCGATCATTACGCAATTGTTCCAGCTCTACTCGCATGGCGGTAAGTAGGTCCTCGAAGTTATCTTTGGATTGCCGCTCTTCAAGCAGCTTTCGCTTGGTATTTTCCAAAGCTGTCTCCAGTTCTTTTGTTTTCGACGACAAATCGGACAAATCCGTTCTCTCACGTCGAAGCTAGATACATGTAAGCAGTAGTCACATGTTGCGTATCGTTTGGCATCCGTACCTGTTGAACTTGAGCTTCCAAAATTTGAACATGCGACTCTGATGCCAACCGCTGAGACCGCTCGTCCTGTAACCTCTGCGATAATTCAACCTTGAGCTGTGCACGTTCTTGCTCTGCAGCGCGGCGAATCTTTTCGATATCTTCGCTCTTTCCAGCATCAGAGGCATAGCGAACAGAGCTAGTACCCGAGTCTGAGAAATAGTCGCTTGTCCTTTGATTGACGTCCGGACCTTCTAATTGCAGCCGTTCAACTAGATCCTCCAGATCCATCTCTCGGCGGATAGATCCCGCCAATTCGGAGCTTATCTCTCGTAATTCATTCTCTATTTCTGCCATCTTGGACATAAAGATATTTTCCTTCAAACTCGAAGCCCCCAGTGAACTCCGCGCAGGATGACCATATCCATTGGTCTTGGAACCATGCGGAGAGCCGGGTTTGAAAGGGACATTTGCTAATGGTGGCATGGGGGACGGCATTGCTGATCGACCGGAGTCGGAGATCTCGGTGCTCGATGATTCACCTCCAGGGGATGTGACCGTGTTATTATTGGCCGCCTTCCAGCCGAAGAAGGAGCTGATCTTGTTCCCAGGGGCTTTTGGGTGTCTTGGATCTCCCGCACCCATTGACATTGATATAGAACGCGAATTCACGTCAATATGTAGTGGTGGTCTGTTGATA
This sequence comes from Penicillium italicum, assembly GCA_002116305.1. Lineage (NCBI taxonomy): Eukaryota > Fungi > Ascomycota > Eurotiomycetes > Eurotiales > Aspergillaceae > Penicillium > Penicillium italicum. Next base: position 11,218 of record LWEC01000582.1, on the reverse strand, counting down.
GGTGCATGTAATGCCATGCTCGTTGCCCGTCGTGACGATCGTTTCGATGGAGGAGGAGAATTGAGGACCGGGATGAATGGCTCGCTATCTAGACGACTGTGCAGGGGGGTTCCATTCATGAACTGGTGTTCGTATTCTTCGTCAAAGTAGTCGGGACTCTCGTCTTCGTCGTTGTCGTCGTCCTCAAGCACGGATCTCAAGTACGAGGCGGAGCCGTGGCGGGAAGCGGCGGTATCGATGTGTAGGGGTTGGTTAGGGTGCCGTCCGCGGGAAGATCTGGATAGTTGGGACAGGGGCACACGGTTAGTCTTCCAGACTGTGGAGAAGCGGGATAGCATGTATAGGCCATATCATGCTTGATCGGTAGGTAACCGGGGAGAAAAAGGAGGGTCTGCAGAAAGATCCGGGAGAGGAAAAAGTAGGGTCATGCCAGTCGCGTACCTATTTAAGTTCTTTTGTACCGGTATATATGAGTCTCCATCCACTGACAAAGGGGATAATGGTCTGGCCACGGGTGCAGTGGGAACTGAAGTGGGTTTATCACCCTCAAACGAAATGGGAGAGGAGGGGTGGTCAGGGCCCGAAGTCACTGGATCACCATTATGGAGTGATTTCCTTCGTGTTGGAGAAGTATTAAGGGGATTGGGACTAGAGAAGCTCTCTGAATGGGCGGGAAAGCCGCCAAAGCCAAGAGGAGACGCCATGAAACACCCTGGTCCGTATCAAAAAATAGCCATGGATCGACACTCGTTCATGCCGATTGACACGGGAAAGAGAATGGCGCGCGCCAATGAGACGACCGAAAGGGTAAGGATTATTTTCAGGAGAATATCCAACAAGAAGGGAAATGGGGGAAAAGGAGAAAGTCTTGATATGACAAGCCGGGGGCGATTGGCGCAAACCGCCCGTGGGTTCTCCATTTCATTAGCGCTGGCTTCGGGACGAGTAAGCGTGGGTGGAGCGCAGGGGGGGCTGGCGTGGGTCTGGACTTGCATCAACTCGATTGGCACAAATACATCGTGCAATGGTGCTCTGACCGGTATGATCGACCTCACTTGAACTTTGAAGCGTATCCTTAATTCCTTGATAGACCGGAGTAAAATGTTGTATCGTTCATCATACTACGGAGTATATGTTCAACATATGGAGTATGTTGAATGTGATCAGGTTCAGATACAAATAGAACATTCAATAGTGTTAAGTGGCACAAAGAACCCCTTGAGTCGTGGAGATGGGAGTTGGCCCAGGTAAAATGCTTGGCGATTCAGGGGTAGCCGCCTTGTGTATTTTGTGTTTTGTGTTTTGCGTTTTGCGTTTTGTACTTTATACTTTGTACTTTGTACCACAACATGTACTATTTACGTGACTTCCCTTGTCTTCGATGCCTAAAAGAAACTAAAAAGTACTTAATGTCTACATTTATGACATTCCATACTACCTTTTCAAAGGTTGGTAATTTAAATTTACAAAGTAGGTCATTTATCAACTACCTAGGTATTTGTGTTCCACGTACGGAGCACTCCGTACTCTTTACTACAAAGTACATTTTTATTATAATTTAATATGGGATTTCTAAATAACTTTAACTACAGAGTTTAGAAATATGAACTCATTATGTATTTAGTGTGCGCAGTAGATTAAGGGGCTCTCAAAAAAAAAAAAAAAGCATCTTCCACTGTGGACATGCCCCTTTTCTCCTTCGAGAGTCCCCTATCCTATTTAAGCTTCCCAATTTTGTGAAAATACCAAGGCTATTCTATGCCAAAAGAACGTGCTCAATTCAACACTATACGCTAACAATTGTGTCGTGTCCAATCAAGGTGAGACGTCGATCAATCCAGCGTCTCGCCGGACACTCGGGCCAGCGCGTGGGCCGGCATGTGTTGCTTCAACGGGCTAAGCGCCGAGGTGCTAAATAACCTGTTCCTGCATCGTGTCACATCAGGAAGTTGACCGATGTGAGTGTACAACATTGCCCTCCGTACGGAGCCGTTCATAGAGGTGAGATTACAACTATGGTGTAAGTTGAGGTGACAGCGAAAACACCACGGTAAGGCGTGGCATACAGAGAAGTAATCATGGCCTTCATGCTCGGTTAGGGCTACGTAGGTATGTAAACTTTGGAACCCATCCATGGATAATAAGCAAGCTACTAGGTAACTTTGAAAAAATGAAAAAGTCATTTCCATGTAGTAATAACTAGGTAATAATTACGAGAGGCTGATTCCAAGGTGGAGAACTACAGTGTATGTCCGTAGCCTTGCACTTTCACCTCACTCTATAGCGAACATTATAGCGAACATTATGGCCACTCTACCAGAAAGGCAACCTTTCGTTAAGGGCGGGCATGCCCGAATGCCAGACAGGCTCCCCTCTACGTTTGTTTCATCGACGGTACCCTGTGTATTTGACAATACCGTCATTCTTGCGGCAACCCACCCTACAGTCTCGACCGCAGATCCATCAGAGGATGGGTGGTTCATTTCGGATTTTTATGCCTTTAACTATCTGTTGAAAGGCTTGGGCATGCATCAGACATGGATAACCGCAGCTGATCCAAGCAAATTAGTGGAGAAGTATGGTGCATACCTTCATGGCAACCCTTATGAGGATCGAAAGGTCTGCCTCGATCAAGATATGCTAGACCAACAGCAAATCACCCCAGTCACCATAGTTCGCTCGAGTGAAATGATAGAACGGGTTCGTTTAGAGGCAAAATGGGCGTCAGAATTAGCGAAACGGCATGAGGCGCCACTTCTCCTACTCTTCTTTTGCCATGGGCTACCGAATCATCACTTATTACTGAATGATGGAAACAGCAATAAGGGTCTCAGCATACTCAATCTCAAGGGCGTGCTAGAGCCAGGTGTGCGTGTGACTCTTCTTAGCACCGCTTGCTATTCCGGGGGATGGGCCACCACCCCCGAGCTCAACCATACCGCCATGACAGCTGCTGGCGAGGAAGACAATTCAGATACCGGAACTTCGAATGCCTGGGGTATGTCCCACAGCGTTGGGCGAAGTTGCGGGTCTGTGTTTGTAAGCACCCTGTTGGAGACTTTGTCTAGTGCAACAAGTCCTCTTCTTGAAGAACCTGGTGTGGACACAAGCCCATCAGACACACAGCAAAGTCTTCAACCAGATAACCCCAATAACTTACAGACTTTGAGCTATAACTCATTTTGCAATTCTGTTTGGAGTACATGCGAAGATCGCATAACACGGCTCTGGAGCTTCCAAAAGTTCAAGTTTTCTGCCCAGGATGATGCCTGGGAATACTCATGGACAGGAAGAACAGGAATCCCATTGACCCACTTCAGGAACCGGTGGGATGGACTTAAGTCCTACCCATATCACGGGCCCAGCGATATCAGGGACCTTCGAAATCCACACCCGAAAAACACCACATTTTTGGAGCAAGATCCGAACAAAACTGCATCAGGAAACCAGGTTATCGATGAAATGACTGGCCATATCGCCCATAGAAGACTGAAAGGAATGGCCAGAACTTTCCACCAAACCTGTCCCGGTGACTGGGATCGTGGTAAGGAGGTGGGTTTTGGAGGCACGCTCCGTGCATTCTACGAGCGTGACCTGTTCCAGGAAAAAGCGCCGATGTTTGAAGCGGCGATACGCTTTAGGTGGGAGGCAGCCCTTCTCGCAGACTACATTCTTGAGTTGTTTGACCTTCCTGCTCCTAGCAAGGAGATTTGTATCATGTGGAACCGGCTTTTGTGGCTTGAACATAAACTGGAGACAATGCCAAGGCCCGACTTGGACGCACGTTGGCGGAAAATTTACAACTCCCTTTCTGGTTATTTTAAGATTCAATCTTGCTTGAGCGAGCAGGGCCCACCTTTCTACCGGCCACTGCATTATTTGGTCGCGGCCCTTTTGGAAGCTGATAAAACAGAGCATGAGACAAGTGCTATAATTTCTGGCATTGGGGATTTCATGAGAACAGTTAAGATGTTTCACCAGCAACGTCTATTTGAGGACCAAGAAGTTCGTGGAAGAGGCCGCGAGTGGCTAAATTCTATCGGTCGACGGGCTCGCAAATCCCTCTCGCCGCGTAAAAGGACAAGCCACTCAACATCCGTCTCTTGCTAAGTTTACCCGGGGAAGGCCTTTATACTCCCTTGCTACCCTCATTGCTGAATTGCTAAGAAGGCCACAGAAGAGAATGGGATAGAGGAAGAATATCACATTATTATTAATTCCCAAGCTCTAGGGGTTTTTTTAGCCTACTGGGATTGGATATAGTTATCAATCAAACCGATTTCGTCACTTGACTGCGGTAACTGAGTAGGAACTAGCTGACGCGAATTTATTTTCAGTTACGCTACGTAGGGATTATTATTCTTAAAAAAGTTTAGGCCAAATTCGCGTACATGTATAGAGGCCAAATATAGGCCAGCATACAGAACCACCCACAGGAACGCTGGTAGACAAAGGCATCTCGTTCGAAATCTTCATCCAATTTCCGATACGGAGTACTCCGTAGAGATCCCAAGCTTCTCGGCACTAAAGACCCCATCTAAAGAGGTATTGCTTACTGCAATTCATATGGATTGTTTTCGCGCCCGGAACTGATTGGAGATCATTGTACTCCTGATTTTATCCCAGAACTCAAGGGTCCATCTATAAGTTGTACATCAATCTACATGTACTCCTTATACTTCTCAATCTCCCTTGTTGGAAAGAGAAGGCACAGCATTAATCACCACACAACCCTCAATTAACACCAGGGTCCCGGAACATTAAATTCATATGCAATTTCTCCATACTGTGTCTTCGGCCCCTTATCGATCTATGCCTGTTTTACTTCGGACTCCGTAATTAGTGCGACTTCTGGGATTCGCGCTGTGTTACGCCCTATGGAGACAATTGTTTCACTGGTCTTTAGGAGTACAGCATATATTAACCAAATTAACCTACAATGGTGATATAAAAATAGCCATATGAGGTGGCTTGATCTATTGTATGGAATTAATGGTTCTAGATTGCGCAGGGCTGCTCCATCAAGGTCCAGTACCTGTCGCAGACAGAGTTGAAAGCCCAGGATTCCGAGACAGTTTTATGTACGGAGTAATACGTAGTACATCGCTTTTCACATTTATTTCTTATTCTGGGTTACTTGGTCTAAAGTATACACAACACCACGGAGTAGTAGTCAATATACTCCGTACAGACAGCATTAATCATCTGTCTCAATTCATCTGCACGTCATTAAAGAAAATGTGGCTTATGCACCCCCGTTTGATCCACTCCCTTCACGCAGTCTAGACCATGTCTCGCCCGCGAACTTGTCTTAGATTCAAAGACTTGATATGTAAACAGGTCGCGCCTCTACGGCGATCAGTGATTTTCTGGCTTTGTTTCAATCCCAGCCACAGCCGGTCTATCATTAGAAGCAGTTGAGAGTCTCTGACTGTCTGGATCCGTCAAGCAGGCTAGATGTCTCGATGCTGCATTCAGGCTGTTTCAAAGGCCCTTGCTGTTTGTATTTTGTACATCTCTGGAAAGAATGAAACTGAGGTATGCTAGGCTGCTAGAACAAATTTGGTGCACTTTCTGGCTTATGCACAGCATGACCGCAAATTGACTTCTTTACTTTTTGTCCAGACCCCACTATAATAGGGTCTTCTGACAGAAATCTAACAGTACGAAATGTATGGTATGAAATGACAGGTATAAAATTCTCTAACTAAAATGACCAAAATCCCCTATTTATGCAATCTATGTGGGATCAGACCCACAACCCGTTTGTCGTGCTCCAAAAGTCTGAATAGGCCATGCTCCAAATATTACAACTTTGATTTGAAGTCAGGATATAGAGATTTATATTTGCAATCTCCAATATAAACAGCGACCTTTCTCTGGTGTTTGACGCAGTATTTGTCACCAACGGGATAAATTCCAAGGTTATATATTTGGGAACCCATCGTCTGCCTCTGCGCCTTTGTGTCCAAATATTAAAACAGACTCAATGATAAGCATTTTTAGACTGCAAAGCGCCATATTATACGGTCCAGATTAAGTTCAATTCTTATGTTTTATTGGAACATCGGTACGCCTCGCTTCGATATTTAATGTTCTCAGGGTTCTTTAATCGTCCAAATGCAGTACAATCATCCTTTTGAATTGCGCACCGAAGTTCTCAAACTGCACGGGTGCGCTTTCGCCCCTAGATACGTGACATTTCAAGCCTAAGTTTGATCCCGATTTATGTCTCACGGTGGTGGGGACCTTGAGTGGAATTATGGCTGTCCAGCCTGGTCGCTCAATATTTCCCCATCCTCCATTTCCGTTGGAATTAGGTAAAAGGCTCGCCAGTTTATGCTGTTGCAGGATATAATAAGTGACAGATATCAGATAATCCACATGCGGAGAGATGCAGGTGATGATTTGCGTAATAAAACCAGATCCTCCGTACATGGACGCTTGTAACTAAAGGGGATTTAAGCCCTGAGGTTCGAGTCCGCGAGAAAATTGGCCCTTGAAACCGATTCCTAACAATTCCAACACCCAGGATTTTTCGCAACATACAGTTCTCTTTACTTCCTTCTTTAAATAGTGATATATATCTGTCGGGATGGTGTTGCCTCCAAAATAAGAATCGTGTCTCTCGCTATTGTCGTGGAAGAACACTCTTGCTCAGAACCCAACGCGGACATGAATTTTACCTCCCTTATCATGATCTCTGGACTTGAAAACTGCTTAAACAGATCATCAACATTTCATTGATTGGAATAAGATGGTTGACGCAGTGACTATCGGATATAGTATATGTGAAAATCGACATTCTATGCCAATGAAAAACAAGCCCCATCGTGAAATCCAGGTCCAGATCAAGTTAGGACCTCGGGAGGAGGTAAAAAACCAAAATTATCAAACTACGACCACATATGGACTTTGCATGGCAATTTTCTCCGCCAAGACTCGCAATGGTTGCGGTCCCAAGAAGTCGAAAGACGACAGCTCGGCTCCAGTCTCACGCGAAACCCAATTCTGGACCTCGGAAGCTCGAAGTGAATCAACTAATCTATGTCAGTAGTCAATCAAATGTCCATTGATGTTACGGCTTACCTCCAAGGGCTGGCATTGGCAATTCTGTGTCAATCGAATCAGATTCCGCAGCCATAGACTTTCCAAGATAAACCTGCAGTGCCCGCGTAACGATACCTGCGGCTTCTTCAACGGTGGTGGAGGTCTTGAGTAACGAGCTCGTGAGGTCTGGAACTGCACTATCTTCTTCTTTTGTGATTTGAATTCGATGATCAAACTTCCGATCAAGCTGCCAGGACGCTGCCGACTGGCGGGGCAAGCTATCGGTGATGCCAGCGACCAATTGCGGAGGAACTGAAGATGGATTTTGGAGAAGAACATGCAAAAGAGATTGCAGCTCTTTAATTGTAATCTCGGTCCCTTCCAAGTGATTGTATCTCTTTCGGCGCTCTTCCGCGGACTCATTGACATCCCCAACACCACTTGCATCAGGGACGAGGCCGATGTTGATGCTTTGACCGCAAAGGTGGTGATTCCGTCTCCAGGACATCAGATCATCCATGACAGCATTACCCGCAGAATAGTTGGATTGGCCCATGTTGCCGATAACGCTGGCCACCGAAGATAAAGTGATAAAGAAGTCCAAAGTGGAGGGGAAAAGATGGTGCAAGTTGAAAGTCCCCAGGATTTTGGTTTCAGTTGACAATTTCCACTGTTCGAAGGTCATGTTTGCAAACATGGAATCCTGGAATATGTCAGCTCTTTCTTGATGTTGCAAACGCAGATAAAAAGGCGAACACATACTTTCAGAACTGTTGTACACTGAATGATGCCTTTGATCTGCCAATTCTTCTCCCTGGCCTCCGAGATGAACGACCAAATATCATCTACTCTAGTGATATCGCAGCGTCTGACGTGTGTCTCGCAGCCAAGCTCGTTGAAGTGTTGGAGCGAAGCTTGTTGCGCCTCTCCGGCCTGCGATGAGCGACCGAGGAAGACAATAGACTTGGCACCAAGAGATATAAGGGACTCCGATAGAGCCAAACCTACGGTACCTAGACCGCCTGCTAGGACATAGGTATTTTGCGATCCCAGGGTCACGGGCGGGGACAGGGGTTGATATATCGGGACAGTGCCTGGTGCCTCGAGACTGAGAACTACCCGAGATCCAGTGTTTCTTGCATGACGCAGACCGTCTTCGAGATCACAGACAGCGAAAGTCTTATATGGCCGAACCCCATGGTGGGAGCGAAGCAAGGTAGACACGTCACGGAATGAGGCTAAGACCTCATCCTGCTGGAATTTCAACGCCCTCTGGAGTTGCATCGATGTTAGGCTACAGCCTCGTGAGAAGAACTTCTTGGGAAGTGTTGCTGGGTTGATGTCACCCGTCAAATCAACGTAATAGCCACCCGGGACAAGACACTGGGCAGCAATGCGAGTTGCGGATCCGCTCAGCGAAGAGACAGTTGCTGAAACACCCCTGCCCCCTGTGAGACGAAGAACCTGCGAGACCAGACCCGAGTGGAGGAAGAAGACTTTATTTGACAACTCAGGATATTCCATTGCCAGAGAGTCAATGAAGTCTGTATTGTCCACCGCGACATAAACGACAATACCAGACGCCAGTCCGCATTCTATAATGGCTCGAATGGTCTGATTGACAGATCCAACCACAAGAACAGAGGAACCCTCTGTCAGTGATGCAGTCTTGAACAAAGTCATGTAAGCAAGGGTGTATGCCACAGGCATCGATGCGGCTTTAATCAAGTCAGAATCTGGCTGAATCTTGCTCACAGCATCAATTGGGACCCGCACTCGATTGGCGACCTCGGAATTGCCTCCACGGTAGAATAAGGTCACCAAGTCTCCAGGGGCGAATTTCTCTCCCGCTTTCAAGCCGACATGAAGGACCGTACCCGTGGCTTCCAAAACAGAAATGCGTGTCTCTGGGGCATGGATGCCACTTTGACTTGGTACCGAGATCGTCTGGAACTTTACCTGCACCTCTACGTGATCAGGTAGCAATTGGTTCTCGAAGTCAAGGTTGCGCTCCCAACGCAGAGTCTCAGCGTCAAGTAGATAGTTTTGCAATCTCAGTGGTCGAGGGTCGTCTGAAAGATTGCTCAATTTTGCTCGTGGGCCATGAATCATACTTTGCATAGCTTCATCGACGTGTTGATCTGCAATCAACCGTGGTACAAGAACTTCGCCATCACGTAGTCGGAACTCCATGTCCAGATTGAGTCTCTCAGTGGATCGAAGTGTCAACTGTATGATTTCCAGCAAACCTTGAGCTAGTCCCGTGCTGTTCATTCCACCGGTCGCATCGAATTGTACATGCGGAAGAGTAGCACCGCGCTGCTCATTGCGCAGCGTCCGAAGAAGTCCTGTAGTAGCTCCAAACTCTGCGTGATCTGCCGTGCCCTTTTCCACGATTTGCGACACCCAGAGGACGTACTTCGCTTGCAACAAGACTTTGAACTGCTCAAATTCAGTCTCAGTCCACTGTGATACCCAAGGCCGTTGGATTTCAAGCAATGAGACCACCGTTTTGCCAGCAAGGGTTGGAATGTCGCCAACTTCCACGAGGTGTATTTCCGAACCGACTGCAGCAAACACGTGGGCCAAAGAACTCAGCAAATGATCAGCAATGTGACTGCGATCGACCACGAGAACATAGATTGTGGCATCCAAATTCTCTTTTGATAATTCTCGGCGGAGAAGAACAAAGTTATCGACAGAACTTGAATCTTTGACTTTCCAACCGTTGAGGCTTGGATGGTCCACAACTTGATTCAAACTAGATTCAGGGTTTGCGAGAACCATCCATCCGTCAGGCTTGGTGATTTTGTCTAGAATAGACAGTGCGGAAAGAGGACCCTCGGCGTCTAACAAGATAGGCTCTCTGAAAACAACCACATCAAAGGCCGCATCAGGTAGAGTAGAGGAATGCATCTCTGTAATTTTATCAACGAAGATAATCGTGGCATGTGGCATCAGCTTCTGGAAGGATGCTGTCTCCTTTTCGCCAAGCTGGTTAGGTCCATATATCAGAACTGTGGGATACGCAATATGAGGTCTAGCTTGACTCCGAGGCGCTAGTGACTCGATAGCCTTTATCATATCTTCAGTCTTTCCATGTGGAATAATCAGCAGTGCATGGGTATCACCATAGGTGTGACATAGCAGATCAATCCAGTAACCAAGCGTGTGACCATGACCATGGAATGATTGAAGGCCTGTGGAAAGCTCGGCATGTCCTTTCCAAACAAGGGAGGAAAATCGACTTTGTAGAGCGTCTTCCTCTCCCAGACCTGCTTTACGCACAGGAACACGACCCAATCGTACACCCTGAAGCATTACTTGAGGTTGCGACCATGCCGAATCAGAGGCAACACAATCTGAGTAAGACTCCCCCTCTTCCTCATAGGTCTTGGTATGAACGGCAAAGGTATCTCCGGGGCGAAAGGACAAATTGGTTGGAAGATAGAGCCTCTCCACCGCAACAGGTATATTGGCATTTTGATTCGTGAGCTCCTCGGAGCGAGAAAGCACGGCGGCTTGAAACAAGGCGTCTAACGAAGTAGGATGCATGAAGTATCGCGATTCTCGCTCATGAGGCATCTCGCGCTCAGTATTATTGATCACACCAGAAATCCACATGCGGCCCTCCCCGTGGCAAAAGAATGCTCCCACGATAGACCGAAAAGAGGGGCCCAGAGTGACACCACCTGTATCTCCCAGCCAGTTATATACTTTCTCAATATCCGCTTTGCTGGCAACATCTTGGGTTTGTCGAATGTCTTGAACAATTGATTCCCAATTGGATGAATCGACATGGCCTTTTCCATCCTCATAATGCATGGCAAATCCGCCCTTGGCGTGCTGCACCCAGGAAGTGCCTTCAGAGACAGAGAAAAGGCCAAACACATACCACCCTGCGATATCATGATGGGGTCTGACACTGAGGATAGTCTCTAGACCTTGCTCGTCAGGCGGAACGACCACGCCTCGAAGAAACTCAACGTCATGAAGCTCGATGCCTGCAAGGGACTTTTTCGGATCGGACAGCCGCTGTGCGGCTTCCGCCACCATACCAACCGTTCCGGCGGCGGGGAAAATTACGGCAGGTTTTAGACGCCATCGCGCCAACCCATATAATTTTGTTTACCGCCTTCTCTACCGCCTTTCTCTCACTAGTACACTT
>LWEC01000581.1:0-10150 GCA_002116305.1 Penicillium italicum | reverse complement strand
CCTCATCTCTTAAGCAGTACAAAACCCTCCACCCCCGAATTGCTGATATCTTACTTTCGGACCGAACTCGGGGAGGACGATCGGCGTTATGAAAAATGCATGGATCCTATTGGTCACCGGCCTGGTGATGCCAGTCTGGGGCATAACCCTTCATCGAAGAGATAATCCCGCCGTGGTGCAGATGGATATTCAACGAAAGAATGTTCTCGATCCCGTCGCTAGAGATCGAGCAAGGAGGAAACGTTCGACAGTCAGTCAGGCATTGGACAATGAGGTACACACGATCTATATTTAGACCACAGAATCTTATGGAAATACTAATATTTCTGCCTAGGAAACTTTATACTTCTGTAATGTCACTCTGGGTACCCCGGGACAGAGCCTACGTCTAGTTCTCGACACTGGAAGTAGTGATTTGTGGACCAATACGCCAAATTCTACTCTCTGTGCATCCACCAAAAACGTCTGCGCCGAGGCCGGTACCTACGACCCGAACTCTTCCTCTTCATACTCATTTGTGAACTCGGACTTCAATATCAGCTATGCCGATGGATCCGGTGCCGCCGGAGACTATGTCGCCGACACTCTTACTATCGGAGGCACAAGTATTAAAGACTTCCAATTTGGCATTGGGTTTTCGTCTGGCTCTTCAGGTGAGTGACCTGTGTCGGACATAACGCCCAATTATCATAGAGCTGACATGGATTGTTTGTGTACAGAGGGTGTGCTGGGTATAGGATACGCTGCGAATGAAGTCCAGGTTGGCAGAAATGGAGACTTGGCTTATGCCAACCTGCCCAAGGCGATGGTCAACAAAGGAATAATCCAATCAAATGCCTACAGTTTGTGGCTGAACGACCTGGAAGCGAACACCGGCTCGATTTTGTTTGGTGGAGTCAACACCAAGAAATACCACGGCGCCCTGCAAACAGTCCCCGTCCAGAAGATCGGCGGACAATACTCGGAGTTCATTATTGCGCTCACTAAAGTGTCCCTCAAGAATTCATCCAGTGAAAATACCTATTCTTCAAGCTCCATCCCTGCGGGTGTGTTACTGGACTCGGGAAGCTCACTTACGTACCTTCCAGATGCCCTTGTTCAAGAGATCTACAATGATCTCGGGGTCTCTTACGAGGCGGACAGTGGCATTGGCTATATTGAATGCAGCTTGGCAGACGAGGACATCACCCTCGGCTACACCTTCTCATCCCCGACGATTAACGTGGGCATTAAAGAGTTAATCATCGATGCCGGCGATCTCTACTTCCGAAACGGCAAGCGGGCCTGCATTTTCGGTATTGTTCCCGCGGGAAGCAGCACAGCAGTCCTAGGGGATACGTTCCTTCGCAGTGCGTACGTGGTATACGATCTCGCCAATAATGAGATCTCTCTCGCCAGCACCAACTTCAACACCGACGATAATGATATTTTGGAGATCGGAACTGGCACCGATTCCGTCCCCGGTGCGACTGCAGTCTCGAACCCAGTGACTAACGCACCAGTTGGTGGCACCGCTGCTCGCATCGGAGGTCCGGCTGGAGGATCCGGCCTCTTTGGCTCGGCCTCTGCCACTGGAAATATGGCCATTCCTAGGGCGACCGCCATGCCGAAACACCTGGCTGTTGGCCTTGCCGGTGTAGGGGCTCTTCTGGCTCTGTAAAGTCATTGATCACATACTTTTCTTCTTATGTACATGTCTTGCATACTATGGTGTATTTGGAGTCTGGGAAAGCTATACCTAGAATTCTTTTCAGTCATACTGTCAAGTATCTAGTTCTTATGTGTTATGAAATGGACAGCACCGAATTATTTAATAATTCATTCCCAAATAGCAGTGTACATGTGAAGTAATGTCTATGCACGTATCCTTGCCTGTTGTACTGGTAGTGTTTGTTCATTCCTTTGTTGACTGTATCTCTCTCCCACCTCCCCACCTCTTCCTCTTCCTCTTCCTCTTCACTTCTCCACTCATCAATACCAACTCTCACCCCATGCATTCTACTCTGATTTACAAACACTGCATCCCTTCACAATTTCATCCCCACGACACCCTTCGGCATCAACATTTGAAGACCAACAATGCCTGCAAAACGTGAGGTGCCATATGTGGCAATTACGAAGGAATATCAATGCCCTACAAGTACTGGTTCTATCTCCCTCGACCGATCCCGAGTGCTTTGAGTATGTGGATGGTGAAGAGATTGCATGGCAACAGTGCCGACTTTTTCTAGCGAAGCGAAAGCGCAATGCATGGCGACCTCGGGATAATGGGAACCGCGACATTGCATTATTAAAGTCGTGTCGGCATATGCAAGCGACGAAGATCAAAGTCTCACTATTCTTGAGCTGAGGACTATTGCAACTTTAATGCTCCTCCGAGTAATTCGTGGCTGATTTTGCAAAGCTGACATCCATCCCCGTAAGTCTGGCTCTAGGTAATATGACTCTATATCATACACTGGCTTTAACCACGACCGAATTATCCAAGCCTCGTATGATGGGAACTCTACAATTCTTACAGCTATGAAGCTTCGAGCGAGAGAAGACTGCACGGGTGGTATTATTCTGTCGATACCTGTTGAGTGAGGCAGTTGGTGTAGATACTTCTACACTTTGTATTTGAAAGTATCATTAACTTGGTACCATTGCTATTCTATTTCAACAATCCTCATCAAGTCTGTATATGGATTGCATTATGTGAATGGTTTATATGTATATCTTGGCATCATCAGGTGGAATCTCTTGGCACCAAAGTTCCCCAACTGATCCCCAAATTTCCCACAATGCCCCGAATACCGTTTTCGGTCATCTTGAAAGCTCAACGGGAAAACTATCTTCTGCCTATACTCCTCAGAGAATGCCGCACAATCGATTCTGCTCGCAATGAACTTCGCTGGCTACGCGAGCGGGCAGTTCGAGATAGCCAGTCCCTTTCAAGATCAAAGGCATGGAGAGCCCGATTGAGATCTATGTGCCAAATGCGATCTAGAGGATATCCCCTCCAATATATCCTTGGAGATCAACCATTTGGCGACTTGGAAATTCTTTGCCGAAGAGGCGTTTTGATCCCAAGGTCGACCTATCGGATTTCCAAAAAGGCGATTTCTTGCTGACAACCTTTCGTAGGCCCGAAACTGAATCATATACGTATCAAGCGGCCAATCTACTCCGTCGAATGGCCTTGGGCCATACTGAAAAGTCCAAGTCTTCCAATCAGGCGAGACCCTTGCGTATCATTGACCTTTGCACTGGCACAGGCTGCATACCACTTCTTCTGCACGCATTGCTTGCTCCTCATTTCCAGAAGCTGGAGATAACAGGGGTGGACATCAGTCCAACGGCCTTGGACCTGGCCCAGGAGAACCTCGAACACAACCTGGAACTGGGCCAGTTGGCACCCAGCGCAGGCACAGACATCCACTTCCATCGCGCCGATATTCTCGGACACGACAGTGACAATTCAGTACCGTCCATTGAGTCAATACTCCAACCCCAATTCCCCAATTTTGGAGCACTGGACATCTCATCACCAGACCAAGAGAGTGGGTGTGATCTATTAATCTCCAACCCCCCTTACATATCCCAATTGGAGTTTTGCAATGGCACCACTGCGCGCAGTGTACGGCGCTTTGAGCCCAAGCTGGCACTTGTGCCGCCACACTCGGGCTCCGGGGTGGAAGACTGCATGCCCGAGGATATCTTCTACCACCGAATTCTCACTCTGGCATACACGTTGAAGGCCAAGCTCACGGTGCTGGAGTGTGGGGATTCTCACCAGGCCCATCGAGTGGTTGCTCTTCACAAGCGACTTGCTTCTGCTGAATCCGGGCACTTCAGTGCGGAGGTCTGGCCAAGTCGGGAGCAGGATTTGGCTGAGAATGGATTTCATGCGACTGACGGATCGCGAGGTGTTATCATACAGACTCTCGGGTAGCGAGTGCAAGGGTACCAATCATCCTCGTTTCACGGCTGGCAGCGATCACAGTCTTTGCCTCGCGAAGATTAGGTGATCTGGTCTGTTGGATTTCAACCGGGCATTCTTCCAAGGAGTGACTGGTTGTTTGGGGTTAGAGTGCTTGATGGAAACACAAGATGTATGTAGATTATGATTCTCAAGATTGGTTTCAATATTATGAATTATCTTTAAACTAGTTTGGCATTTTCTGCTTCATTGATTCGAAAGTATCATACACATGCATCTATTTTCGGCCTTAAGATGACCACATGAACTTGCACCACATAGAAGAAAAATGTACAGAAAGATCTAACCAAGTGCATTCGGACTGCCCACAGAAGAAAGAAGAAGAAAACAACGTTATGTACAAAATGGGATAGACCGCCGGCAGGCCAGAGTGCTGGCGATCAGTTTTGGAAGTATTAAAACAGATAAGACATGCGCTAGGCGAATTAATGTACTTGAATTAGCGTTAGAAAGATGGCCACCCCCAAAAAACGACAGGGAGTTGTAAAAGTCCAAACCCAAAATCCAGGCCATGAAAGCCGAGACTTACAGCCCCGTCTATCGGGGAGTCTGCGATGGGCCTCGATTGGTCCCTGTAGTCTAGAACCAAGAATAGCAAAGTCGTGAAGAACGTGATGCACTCATGGTTTTTCAAAGATTCTTCTTGTTGTCGGAGGAGTAGCTGCGATCGTCTTCGCCCTCGACATCCTTGAGGATCGACTCCATCTCCTTGGCCTGGCGCTTCCACTCCTTGTCGCCCATCTTCGTCTCTCTGCGGAAAAGCTCCTCGTTGGGCTTGCGGTAGCTGCCACCCAGACGGTCCCACAGAGTGGTGAACTGTCCGTAGTTGTAGTTGAAGTACAAGTGGTGCATGGTGTGGCAGGCAGCACCATTCACGATGGGGCTGTTGGAAACGTACTCGCCATCATGAATGAAGACGGTCCAGAGGTTGATGAAGCCGAACAGGAAGACGTAGGCGAACTTCTGCAAGGGGAAGATGAAGGGGAAGACGTGGTACGGGACACTCTGGGACCAGCCATCGAGCGGGTGGAAGGCGTGCGAGGCATAAGGGCTCGGCATGATCCATTTGTGGTGGGGCTTGTGCAAGGTCTTGTAGACGAAGGGGTGGTGCAGGCCACGGTGGATCCAGTAGATGAAGAAATCGGTAAAGCAGATAAAGAATGGGATTTGGATGAGGCTGTAGTATGGGAAGGGCTCTTCGGCGGTGGTGTCGTAGAGTTTGGCGTATCCGCGGACCTCAAGAACGAAGAAAGGAGCTGTCAACAGTGACATGGGGGGCATTGCAGCCATGGCCTGTCTGATCTCCAGAGCAATCTGGTTCTTGAGGAATTTGGGGTGGTTGTAGGTTGTCTTGTCCCAGATGAAGATGTATGAAAGCGTGGCGACCACGAAGTAGACGAGCAGACCAAACAGCCTAATTGAGTGTTAGTTCTTGTGCTGTCGCGGAAAGAAAAGTGGCGATGTGGGAATCTCCAAGGGATTGGCGCATTTACCAAGTAATCAGGAAAAAGCTTGTGAATTGACGGTAGACATTATTCCTGGGCCAAGCACTCAAGTATGCGTATTTCGAGGGTTCCAGGTAGAGCATCTGTGTAGCCTGTTCATAGACATAAGGTTCCGGACCGAAAAGGGCCATTGAAGTATTCGCGGCCGCATTGACGAAGGCCGGCAACGAGACGGACGAAGAGAGCGAGGCGGGGAGAAGTGTCGAATAGAGGCGATCACCAATGAAGGTGTCCCATAATTCTAGAATGATATCCATGATTGAGAGCACAGATATGGTTGAGGGTGAGGAGAAAGGGAAGAATTGAGTAGTACTTGAAGGGACAAAAAAGGAGATTCGCGGCGAATAAGAAAGTAGTCACACCAGCGCGGAACCGCCACAGCCGTTGCGATACCACCTTTTCTTAATAAGCCAATTTGATCTACCCAAGGGGAATGGTATGATGCGGGATTATATAGTTATCTTATGAGTGGATATTGTTATAGTATAGAAGAAGTATGATATTGGATTATTTAAAATGGGGGTTTTTTTCTTCCTTTTCTATCACTTCAGTTACCCCGAACATACTTTGTACACTTGGTGGTCTATGTTTGTACTAAAAAAAAAAAGAAAAAAAAAAAAAAAATTAGAACCCCTGGTTGGCCACAGTTCATGCCTTGATGCCTTAAACGCCATTCTCTGTGGCTATACTTAGTCATGGTCCGGTAGATCAGGCAATAACAAAACAAAAGCGTTGACACCTCTTCTGCTACCGCCTTCCTCATTGACCATATCGCCTTCTTAATTTGCTGTACCGCCCACTGCCGCTTAGTCTTTAATTGGTGGATATTAAACTGGCAGAACTTTAGGCATTAACACTTTTTTGCGTACAACATAGTGACAGCACATTACAGTAATTGCAATACTAAATTGGTACTGCACGGGCCAGTTCCACTTCTGCTTCCCGTACTCAGAGGTACCTCCACTGCCCGCACTTGCGGGTGTAGATCCAAGTATTCCCTGGTATTCCGGGTATCTTCAGCCAAATAATACCACTATCTGGACCCATCCATGTACAAATGGTATTTAAGCATACATAGTAGACCTTTTGGTTTCTCATTGATACATATTATCTTTGAGGTAAATAGTATCTATGTATTCATCTAACTCTCATCTGCATGAATTTGTATGTTATACAAATTGTCATTATACAAGGTTCAAAAGTACTAGACTACAAGACCCGCTGCGCTTCTCGCCTATGATCTCGCTTCTCGCGTCAACCACTGCCGCCTTTCCCCCCAAACTCAAACCTTCCCGCTTTAAAGTGTCATCTGCCAGCCTCTTCCCACCCCTCTTACCGCTACACTCCCATTTTCATCTCTCAGTTTATATTGTATCGCCCACTATCGCTGTGGCTAGCTGCGTGGTGCTATCCACCAAGCATTGAAGCCTCAGTGATCAAGATCATTGAGTCCGGGTCAAAACCTTGGTTGCGATCCCATTCGCTGACCTAGAGCTGTCATCCGAATATCGCTTTTGTCCCTCTGTGCCTTGTGAAAAACAAGAAGAAGAAAATAAAAATATCCCACCATGTACAACGCTCATCGCGGGATGGTTCCCGCTCCCAACTCCCGTCTGACGGAGTTGCTGGATCAACTGCGCCAGGAGTTTGAGAGCCAGTCGCGAAACACCGGTGAATTTGAGCATCAGTGTATGTTATCAATCCTTTCTGACACACCATTACCCCTCTCCTAAGCTCAGGCCATTTGCGCGCCGTGAGCTTCCTCCCCCTGTCCAACCATTTCATACAAGCAGCTGCCAGCTCATTTCCCCCCCCCAATGACTGCAACTCCATTGGTTCCGACATTCGCTGAAATGTTATCTAACTGACAGATCATGCAGTGACCGGTCAACTCCAGGAGATGGAGATGATCCGTCAGAAGGTCTATCAACTGGAACAGGCGCAAATCAAGATCAAGCAAGAGTTCGTTCCCTTTTACCTCCTTGGAAGCTTGGATCAGCCTCTCTGACATCGCATTTCTGTTTCCTTTTTTTTAGCTACGAAGCTGAGATCCGGATGCTGCGACACGAACTTGAGTCGCGTGGCGTGCAGACTATCCCTTCCCACATCGGCGGACCCGCTGCGGCTCATACAGCTCCTTCCCAGGCTCCCCCACCTGCCTTGGGCCACGGCCCCAGCAATCTGTTTGGCGGTATCATGACCAACCCACCAGGTAGTGGCCCCGGTCTTGCACCTTCCCTTCCCCAGGATCAGCAGCCTCCCCAGCATCCCCTTCAACAGCCTGCTTCGGTCGCTCAGCCTGGCGCACCGCAACCCCAGCAGAGCTCCTTTGGAGGATATCCGGCTGGCGCTGCTGTGAACGGTATGTCGTTGTGTTTATGAATATCGTCGCCCAGTCCGCTGACCCGTTGGATCGTTCATCTCCCAGGCTATGGGCCGCCTCCACCTCCCACTGCATCCCCGGGCCCCGGTAAGGGCCGTGGCCGTGTTCCCCCAGGCCCCGGTACTCCTCAGCAAACCCACATCGCCTACCCAGATTCCCGTGCATCCCCTCAGATTCCTCGCCCGACTCCTCCGAACCCCCCTCTCGGCCGCACAGCTGAACGTCCCGGAAACATGCTGGCAAACTGGAACCCCGATGATTTGCCTCCTTCGCAGAAGCGTGAGGGTTCCGATTGGTACGCCGTGTTCAACCCCGAGGTCCAGCGTGTCCTCGATGTGGAGCTGGTGCATCATTTGAACCACGATAGTGTCGTTTGCTGTGTGCGCTTCAGCCGTGATGGCAAGTACTTGGCCACGGGCTGCAACCGCTCGGCTCAAATCTTCGACGTGACTACCGGTCA
The DNA here is from genome assembly GCA_002116305.1 of Penicillium italicum. Taxonomy (NCBI): domain Eukaryota; kingdom Fungi; phylum Ascomycota; class Eurotiomycetes; order Eurotiales; family Aspergillaceae; genus Penicillium; species Penicillium italicum. The sequence goes on along the minus strand of LWEC01000581.1, from coordinate 1,820 downwards.
GAATGTGGCCACTCTTCAGGATGAGAATGTCGATAAGGACGGTGACCTGTACATTCGCAGTGTTTGCTTCAGTCCCGATGGCAAATATCTTGCGACTGGTGCAGAGGATAAGCAGATTCGCGTAAGTTTTCGGAGATCTCTGGAACCCGCAATATGTGGGAAGATGGCTGACTGAAGTGGAATGGCTTTAGGTTTGGGATATCAACCAGCGCACCATCAAGCATATCTTTAGTGGACACGAGCAGGACATCTACTCTTTGGACTTTGCTGGCAACGGTCGATTCATCGCCTCTGGCAGTGGAGATAAGACCGTACGCCTTTGGGATATTCTCGATGGCAAGCTTGTCTACACCCTTAGCATTGAAGATGGTGTCACTACTGTGGCTATGTCTCCGGATGGCCGTTACGTGGCTGCAGGTTCATTGGACAAGAGTGTGCGCGTCTGGGACACTACAACTGGATACCTGGTGGAGCGCCTGGAGAACCCAGATGGTCACAAGGACAGTGTCTACTCGGTCGCATTCGCGCCCAATGGCCGTGACCTTGTCAGTGGTAGTCTGGACAAGACTATCAAGCTCTGGGAGCTTACCGTTCCCCGGGGAATGCACCCTCACAGTGCCATCAAGGGTGGCAAGTGTATTCGTACCTTTGAGGGCCACAAGGTTAGATCTGAGAATTTACTTGAGAGACTGGCAGACGCTAACTTTTTTTTTTTTTTTTACTTCAAGGACTTTGTTCTCAGTGTGTGTCTGACACCCGACGGTGCCTGGGTGATGAGTGGTTCCAAGGATCGTGGTGTTCAGTTCTGGGACCCGGTTACTGGAAATGCTCAGATGATGCTTCAAGGCCACAAGAACTCTGGTGAGTTTCATTCATACTGTTGTCTCTCTCACTCTTCTAACTCCGAATAGTCATCTCGGTCGCACCCAGTCCTACTGGCAACCTATTCGCGACCGGCAGTGGAGACATGCGTGCACGAATCTGGAGGTGAGTGTTTCAGTTTTGTGTGTTTTAGATCGTAAGCTGACTTTTTTTTCTTTCTTCAACTTATAGATACTCGGCGTACACTGGACGATGAAAGGGTTGATCCTATGGGCGCAATATGATGTTTTTTTTGCTTTGGTTATGGGCTTTTATGTTGAAATTTGGTTTTATTTATTTTTCCCCTACACTTTAGTGTATACGTGAACTCCCTTTTTTTGTTCAATTCCAAAAATGCCTTTTCTTTACTTCGTATCAACCTGGTATGTTATGTTTGTATGTTTGTATGTTTGTATGTTTGTATGTTGTATGTGGTAGGGTCACACGGCCACACATTCTGGAAACGAGCTGAACTTCCCAACAACACCATCCCTGTCCGTCTGAATCACGACAGAGCCTCCGAGAACAAGTCGAATCCTTGGAATCCTTGGAATATTTGGATGGGTAAATATACACCTCCAAATCCCCTGCTGATCCAAAATCTCGTCGCCGAATGAGGCTTAACGCGTATGCAGAGTCTAGGTGCCTTCGCCCATTCAGGAAGTAGTTCATGAAGACTAGTCGCATCCCTGCAGGAACCATGACAAGTCCCGATACCTCATTTCGACGCAGGACGTGCAGGGTTGCCCGTGTCAGATGGACGCTGTCACTTCTCGGATCCCCAACATGGAGCTAAAAGCCCACGAGTGGCTACGATCGACACCCATGAGCCAAGCCATTCCCAAGCCATTTCCAAGCCATTTCCAAGCCATTACCAGTTTAAGGGGGGAAAGGACATTGAGAGACCAGACCAAGGCTCTCATGCTGACTCCTCCTGTGAGCCAAGGGCTAAAATCGAC
>LWEC01000578.1:0-12486 GCA_002116305.1 Penicillium italicum | reverse complement strand
AAGGTATTAAGAAGGCTTAATAGATATATAGTAGATAGAAACTAGAATTAAGAATATACTTAAAAAGCTTTTATAACCTTAGAATGTTATATAATCATAAAATATTCTCTAAAGAAGTTTAGTTACTATAATTAAGATACTTAAAAATATAAGGTAAATCTATATAAATTATATATATTACGAGATTTACCTATTTATCCTATTTATAGACCCGTAGGTAACCCTAAGGGTTACCCTCTAAGGGTCTAACCCCTAGGTAGACTACCCTTAGGGTCGGGAGGTTAGACCCTTAAACCGCCCTAGTGGCGGGGCGGTCTAAGGGTCATAAGGGTCACCTACGGGTCACTGCTAGGTCTAAGTAGGGGTATACGCTACTTATTAGTCTTATAAATATAGTCTATCTATAAAAAGTATAGGTAAGCTCGGAGTATCTCTAGGCTTATCCGATAAACTATAAATAGATATTATAGAGAGTTATTATAGGTATTAACCTTATACCTAATAATCCACTACTTATCCTCTAGTAGTTTAACTACTAAGGCCTATATAGGAGTAAGATCCCTAAGAGATTTACGCTAGAGCTTAGTATATATATTAGCGATATCCTTAGGCCGTAGGCTTGATTCTATACCCTATAGCTCGGTAGATTAGCGTATCCTACTAAGGATCTAACAGTTTATAGTTCCCTAGCTAAGCTAGGGTATAGAAACCGTTTTAAGCCGAGATTTCTCTATATAACGGTATACGCTAAGAGTTAATATATACCGGCGCGAATAGGTATACGTTATACTATATATTTCTAGTAGCTAAGTACTATATCGAAGAGGAGAAAGTATACTATAGAAATCATACCTTATAGGCGGCCGAAATCGCTTCCGCTATCTCTTTTATTCCGGGATATAGGCCTTCTTTAGTATTACGAGACTGTACTTAAGCTAGTACTTCTTCCCTAGCTTTGTACAGTCGTATATAATAGAGAACCCTTAGGTAGCTACCTAGTTATTTAGGGTAGTTAAGGCCTCCTCTAGGGACGTAAATCGATCGGCGGGGGGGGGGGGTTGGGCTTATAGGCCTCCGTAGGGAGGGGAGGGGGGTTACGGTAAGGATCTATAAATGGCGTTAAAAATGTACTATAAAGATAGGGGTCAGATCTGGGAATAGCTTCAAAAATGGAGATATGTAAATACCTTTAAAAATGGAGATATGTGAATAGCTTTAAAAATAGAGATCTAGGAATAGCTTTAAAAATTGGTATTATGGAATTATTACTATGCGATATCAATTGTGGAGCAGGCATATGATCTCGGTTACGCATTTTAGCCTAGGGTTATATGTGGCCATAGATCATATGATAGGGGTGTTATTTACTATGGGGATACCATAGTAAATTATATAAAGATGACAACTACTAGGCTAAGAAGCTCTATACCTAAAATGGACTAGCGGGTGTGTCGATAGTCGAAAATTACGCTAAGGGGTGTGTCGATAGTCAGTCTCCCACCCAAATTGGGTTACAAACTATGCAAACACGCCAATCAGTTGTAGGGTTCAGCTAATTTAGCGGGCCTTTGACCGTGAAGGCTTTTATCTATGGAAAAACTCGGCCGAACTAGACCTAAACTTGGTCTGGGTTGGGGTTTGGATCGTGCAAAAGACTAGACGTGATTTAGGCTGCACTAACGTCGGGCCGCTAGTTACACCTCCGCACGATACTTCTACATTACGCTTTTATGGCTGTAGCATAATTTACAGAATATGCATTACCTTTTTCATGCTATAGAGTCTGTCAAATCCATTGGTTTCCCATTCAGCTCCACCAAATGCGCTTTTGGGATCTACATGCAGTCATAATGCACGCACGAAATAGTGGGACCCTGCATAGTATTTCATGCACTTGGTATCAGCTCAGAACTTTTGATGCCATTGCTTTTGCAGCTTCCTTGAAGAGCCCTCAAGAACATATCATACTATTTTCGTCGATTAAGAGTAACATATCAACATAAATATTGATTTTTTGCTGATTTCACAGAGAGAAAATTGAAGTATTTCGGTCCAAGTGACGCTTAATAGCGGTCCAATATCTCCAGTAGTCTAAAGAAGTCTATATAAATCAATTTGAAAGAAGATAAGCGAGTCTATCCAAGTGTTTTGTGTTTAAAAAAGAGGGAAAAAGGAAAGAAGCCAGAAAAAAAAGTGGGCCTCTGTGGTGCAGTGTATAGTAGCGCTTTGTAGACACATCGAACAATTCACTGATCCCCCGTTCTCTAACATGGCCAAGCGATAGTTTGAAAGTATGTCAGTGGCAACGCTGAGTGGGAACTCTCAATCCCCGACTGGCTTTCACAAGGATGAATATAATAGTACAGCGTGCTGTAAATATCTCCCAGTCCTCTGCCCCCAGCGAAGGTTTATCCTTTGGTTACCTAAACTCAACTGAGAGAAATCAAACTTATAATTCATTGTCTTGAAGCTAAGGACCTCGTTTTATTGTTCGTCATGGCAACCGTTCTTACGAAGGCTATGGCTTCCAACCAACAAGATAGCGCCACCCCCATTGTAAGCTAAGTTCGAGATACAGCTTCGAGTGAAATAAGCCACCAACTGATGACAAATAAGTTATGGATTGCAAGAGATGGTGACCTGACACTCAAAGAAGTTAAGGGGTCTGAGCTGCCTAAGAGTATCATTTGGCCTTGGAAGATGTGGGCTCTCATGAATGCCAAATTGTCGCAAGTATGGTCACGAACAATTCGGGAATAGGATACGAGAACTGACTGCTATATGTATCAGGGTTTGAACATTACCATCTCGACTCTTTCTCGCCTGTTGGTGGTGAATCCGACCATGAAGGTTGCACTAGTGTCAATCATCACGCACAAATTGACTGCAAGGTTCTTGGAGCCTTTCGGTCGTCTTCTAGGGCTGGTACTGGTCCAGCCCGAGCGTACACTGGCAGGTGAACCGGGCATAAAACCCGACGAACTTGCACTCATGGCTGAATGGAACGATCGAAGCAAGTTCCCTGGAGCCAACACATGCATTCATATCTTATTTGAGCAGCAATGTACCAAGCAGCCAACAGCGGAGGCGATATACACCCAAGATGGCTCCCTGACGTATTATGAACTGAACCAACATTCCAGTGAGCTCGCAGACGAGCTCCGATCTTCTGGAGTTCAGTTGGAGTCGGTGGTGCCCATTTATTTTGAGAAATCCTCATGGACAATCGTCGCTATCCTGGCGGTGCTAAAAGCCGGTGGGGCCTTTGTGCTATTGGATCCATCCCATCCCAAGACACGTCTGGCCGACATCTGCTCAGACGTCCAGGCTTCGTTGGTTATCACATCACGATCGAACTATAGCTTAAGCAGCCGATCTTGCCCGAGCGCACAAATCATGGTTATACCTGATCACAAAGAGAAAAAGAAATTGAGCATTTCTCCACTGCCACACCGCAAAGCAGCTTCCCTTGCGACCATGGCACCAACCCCCGACAACGCTGCATATATAGCGTACACGTCGGGGTCTACAGGAAAACCTAAGGGGATTGTGGTAGAGCACGGTTCTTTTGTGTCAAGTGCCATAGCCCACAGCGATGTTCAGAATCTCAACAACACGAGCCGTGTCTTGCAGTTCGCTTCGTATGGTTTCGACATCAGCATTCAAGAGATGCTGACCCCTCTCATTGTGGGTGGATCGGTGTGCATACCCTCAGAAACCCAACGTCTGGATCATCTAGCGGTTTCAATCCAGCAGCTGAAGGCCAATTGGTTGGAACTGACCCCTTCGGTGGCCAGACTACTCTCTCCAGAAACCCTAACAGAGGTCAAAACATTGATTCTCGGTGGAGAATCCATGCATCCGGATGACGTATCTAGATGGAGAGAACATGTCCACCTGCTTGTTGCCTACGGGCCTGCCGAATGCAGCGTGGTGAGTACAGTACAGCCTCATGTTGATGTATCCGATTTGTACAACATCGGAAGATCATATGGAGGTAATTGTTGGGTGGTAGATCCCGAAAACCATGATCAATTGCAATCTCTGGGGTCAGTGGGAGAGCTTCTAATCAGCGGACCCATCGTTGCACGAGGATATAGAAATCGGCCGGAGCAGCAGTCATTCATTAAGAGCCCACTTTGGGCCTCTTTGTTTGGTGTTCCTCCAAGAACCCGTTTCTACAAGACGGGCGACCTAGTTAAATACAACACCGAGAACGGTAGCCTGCGCTTCATTGGCCGGAAAGACCTTCAGGTAAAGGTCCATGGCCAACGCGTCGAGTTGCAGGAAATCGAGCGTTGCGCCCAACTTTATCTTCCGGAAACCATCATAGTCGCCGATGTTATCCGAACGAATGGTAAACAACTCCTCACACTGTTCGTTCAAGTGGGCCAAAGTCCAGAGCCAACAATCTCAATGTCCGATTTGCAAGCCTGGCTTTCAAAACATTTGCCACCTTTCATAGTTCCCACCATTTATCTTCCATGGAAGCAGTTTCCACTCACCGCAACGGGAAAGCTGGACAGAAGAGCTCTGTTGGAGAAAGCATCTGTCGAAATAGCTAACCCCTCGGCTCTTTCTCCCAACAACTCCCCACTCGATTAACCTAACGTCGAGCTGGTCGTCAATATTTGTGACCTCTTTTTGGGAGTCCTGGCATTGAGCAAAGACCAGGTGAGCCCCCACAGTCGATTTTATGCCCTTGGTGGAAACTCTCTTCTCGCCATTGAGCTGGTAGCCAAAGCACGAGAGCGAGGTGTCGACTTCTCTGTTGCGCAGATCCTGCTCCACCAAACTCCAGCATGCTTGGCTCTGACTGCTGAAAGGTATGAGGCCAGAGGGCAACTTGTCCCATTCGCACTATTAGATGACTTGCCCAGCACCATCGAAATTGCGGCCGCTCAGTGCCAGGTGCCCAAAGATAGTATTCAGGACATCTTTCCATGTAGCCCACTACAGGAGGGCTTGATTTCAATCTCTAGCAAGCACGACGACCCTCCAGTGGGAAATTTCGTTTTTCGCTTAACTGAGATGGTTGACCTTGACAGACTCAAAAGAGCCTGGAGAAATGTGGTGATGGCTAATCCTATTTATCGGACTCGCATTGTACAGCACAAAAATGGGCGCCTTTTCCAGGTGGTTATCCAGGAAGCGCACGATTTGACATGTGAGGATCTGTCCCTCTCTGCTGAGATTCTCGGCAGACCTCTCTGCGCATTTGCAGTGATAGACCAGGATGAGAAAAATGACTGCGCCTTTTTTAAGGCAACTCTTCATCATGCTTTGTTTGATGGTTGGTCTTACTCACTGCTCCTCAAGGACATCGCGGCAGAATACAATTTCACCACCGTGCCCCCACGCCCATCTTTCAATAAATTTATCGAATACACGTCCCAACTCGATGTTGAATCATCCAAAGAGTTCTGGTCCAGTGAGTTTCGAGATCTTCAAGCCTCTACCTTTCCAACCCGTCCACTAGGTTGGGTGGGTCCAAATCTGCTTTCATCAAAGAGCCGCCGACTGCCTCTTGTCAATGCAAATTTGGATTCAGAAGGGAGTACATTGGCTAACAAAATTCGACTGGCCTGGGCGATTGTCGTATCTTCACAAACAAATTCCAATGATGTGGTTATTGGAACAACCGTCTCCGGGCGCGCTGCGCTAGTTGATGGCGTAGAGAGAATGGCTGGACCAACCATTGCTTCCTACCCTCTACGCATTCGACTGCAATCTCATTTGTCTATCCAAGCAACTTTGGACGAAATCCTCACCCATGATTCTTCTATCATCCCTTTTGAGCATACTGGTCTTCAGCATATTCGCCGTTCCAGCTCGGAGGCCGCCCTGGCCTGCGACTTTCAAACAATGCTCGTTATTCAGCCAAGGTCATTCCTGGCCGACGGGGACCTTTTTGTAGACACACCGCAGAACCAGGAGCAGCAACGAAAATTCAACTCTCACATTCTCACAATCATCCCTCAGTTGGGAAAAGACACGGTCGACATTGAAGCTGTCTATGATGGGTTGGTACTGAGTTCAAGTGATGTTGAAAGGCTATTGAATCAGTTTGAGAACATCATGAACCAGATAAAGTCTGAGCCAAACATCTCAATAAATGCTCTGCGAATGCACAGTGACCCAGACCGCCGACAGCTGCAGATATGGAACCTGAGATCCCCAACAGAGCCAACCGCCCTTTCTCCAATCCATGAACTGATTGCAGATATGGCCCACTATCAGCCACACGCTGAGTCCATCTGTGCTTGGGACGGTTCATTCACTTATTGCGAGCTTCACAACTTATCACTGTCGCTAGCACAGCATCTTCAAATGGAGCAGCAAAGCGGCCCTGGGGTGGTAGTTGGCTTGCTGATGGAAAAAAGCAAGTGGTTCCCCGTCGCTGTCCTGGGAATCATGATGTCTGGTGCGGCATTTGTTCTTTTAGATTCTCAATTTCCAGCTCAGAGGTTGCAGTACATTTTGAAGACCAGCAAAGCTACCACCGTCATATGCTCCCCCAAGACACACGCCAAATGCGTTGAAATAGCAGGGCATCCTGTACTTCTGAACAAAGGCGCATTCCCCAAGGAAGAAGGGCACGATACCTGGCATCAACCTGTGTTTGCTGCAAATGACATCATGTATGTGGCCTTCACTTCAGGGTCGACCGGCATGCCGAAAGGCGTGGTGATTGAACATGGCATGGCACACTCAATGCTCAAAGGTTGGAAATCGTTGTGGTCAATCTGCTCCACAACGCGATGCCTGTGGTTTTCGTCTCCTGCATTTGATGCGACTATCCTCGAGGTGCCTTTGATGCTAGCAGCAGGAGGTTGTATCTGTATTCCTTCCGATGTGGAGCGGATCAATAACCTGGAAGGAGCTATGGCAGCCATGAGGGTAAACTGGAGCTTCTTTACTCCATCGGTAGCAAGAACCCTCTCGCCATCGGAGGTCTCAGACCTTCGTATCCTAGTTCTCGGAGGGGAAACACTCTGTCCATCAGATTTGCAAATGTGGCTTCCACATGTCGAACTGCATATCGCATATGGCCCCACTGAGTGCACAGTGATGACCACCAGCCGTCGGGTGACGCCCCTGGATATTAACCCAACTAATATTGGTTGCGCTCCTGCAGCAACCTGTTGGATTGTCAACCCTGATAATCACAACCAGCTTCAGCCGTTAGGAGCAGTCGGAGAACTGGTCATTGGGGGGCCTACGGTGGGGAGAGGATATTTGAACCGACCAAAAGAAATGGCCGCTGCATTCGTTGAGAAACCATCGTGGGAATCAGATTTTCCTGGCCTTTGTACCACAAGGCTGTACAAGTCTGGAGACTTGGCACGCTTCAATTCAGATGGTAGTATTTCCTACATCGGCCGAAAAGATACTCAGGTCAAGATCAACGGACAGCGGATCGAATTGCAAGAGATTGAGCAGTGTGCGAAGCAGTTTCTACCCGACATTGAAGCGGTCGCCGAAGTCGTGTCGTTTCAGCACAATTTAGGGTCTAAGCTTGTCTTGTTCACCTGTTTAGCTGCCGGTGATATCAACACATCGCTCGTCGAGAAAGAAACTGACCTTTTCCTCTCCTCTGCCGATTCCATCAACTTTCAACACGAGGGCTTGCGGAAGCACCTCAAGCAGTCTTTGGCGCCCTACATGGTTCCCTGGCTTATTCTTCCTATTCGCTACGTTCCGATGAGCCCCAGCGGCAAGACAGACCGAAAGTTCCTCAAGGAGCATGCCCACCAAATGGAAATGAGGACGTTGGAAGATTGTCTTGGATCTGGTGCGCCTAAGAGGTGGCCCTCTACCGAGCGCGAGGTTTGCATGCAGCAGGTATTTTCACAGGCGCTTGCTGTTCCAGAGAATACCATCGGCATTGACGATAACTTTTTCACAATGGGTGGCGACTCGATCTCCGCCATGCAGCTGTTGACACTCGCACGGAAGGCGAATCTCATGATGACTATGCCGGACCTTCTCGTTCACAATACGATCGCACTCTTCTGTGAGCATGCCCAGTCTCACCGAGGGGATGTTAGCACGGGAAGTTCCGACTTCGCCGATGACAAGGTCCCGTTTGGACTCAGTCCCATCCAATCCATGCTCTTCCCTTCTGCCGCTCTCACCAAAAAGCGATTTAATCAAACGTTTTTGGTACGAGTTGAGAAGAAATTTGAACTAGGCGAGTGGTGCCGAGCTCTGCACGAAATTGTTCAGCACCATGCGATGCTCCGGGCCCGGCTAATCGTCGGTGAAAACGATGAATTGCGAATGAAATATGACGGTGATGTCAAAGGCTCTATCAGATTTTCAAAGCATGAGGTACAACGGGTAGAAGATGTTTCAGATATTGCGGAACAGTCCCATAAGAGCTTGAACCTCCAAAAGGGCCCTACATTCTCTTTGGATCTCATTCAGATTCCAGGACAGGATGTTCACGCGCTTTTCATCGCTCATCATATGCTAGTGGACTTAGTGTCTTGGCGCATTATTCTTGCCGACATTGAAGGGCTTCTTTGTGGCGAAAAGTTACCTGTGCAGGGAGAAGTTTCATTCGCGAAGTGGATACAGTTACAAAGGACCGAAGCTCAAATGTATAAGACGCCAGCCGAGGTGCTACCATTTGAAGTGCACCCTGCCGACTATGCGTATTGGGGACTACTACCGGAGCAAAACATATTTGGAGACAGCGAGTTTCAAGATTTCACGCTCAATGATGCCACTACTACTCAATTACTTGGCCAAGCCAATTTGACATGGGACTCCCAGCCACAGGACATCTTCCAGGCAGCTTTACTAGATTCTTGGCGCAAGGTTTTCACCGATCGGAAGATGCCAACGATCTTTACTGAAGGTCATGGTAGAGAGGCTGTCCGGCACGCTGTCGACCCCTCCCGGACGGTGGGCTGGTTTACGACCATGAGGCCTTGCACAATTGGAGAGCAAGCAGAGCCCCTTGCCCTCCGAGAACTAGTTCGTCGCATCAAAGACACCTGTCGCAGTCTTCCAGGAAATGGATTGCCCTATTTCAACTCTCGGTTCTTGAATCCCCACCTTCAATCCGAGTTTGCTGATCATGGCCCAATGGAGATATTGTTGAACTACAGCGGGCGCTATCAGCAACTGGAGCGACCAGATGCGACCTTTTCGCAAGCTTCCTGGCAGCTGGACGACAGAATGGATGTTGAAGCCGATATGCCTCGGTTGGCTTTATTCGACGTGGCCATCGATGTCCGTGACGGATGCCTGCACGTGTCGATCTGGTATAGCCGAAGAGCTCAGCACAGGCCCGCTATCGACCGTTGGATAAAACAGTATCAAGAGTCTCTGTGTGAGGCTGCGATGGTGTTGGGGGAAACGGACAGCAACCTTACGCTTAGCGACATCCCGCTCGTGTCGCTGAGTTACAATGAACTCGATTGCCTACAGGAGAAACTTCGATCAGACCTGTCTCTGTCGACAAATCTCTCGTTTGATAAAATATATCCCTGCTCTGATTCTCACAACGGTCTTATTACCGGAATTACTGGGACTGCAGCGCAACATCGCGTCCGGGCTATCTTTGAGATTACATCACCAGGAAGACTGATCGATGCTGCACATATCGCAGACGCCTGGAAGGAACTTACTCGGCGTCATGAAACCCTGCGAAGTGTCCTTCTAGAGAACCCCAGTAACGCCGGAGAGTTTCTCAACGTTGTCCTCACGTCTCCTTCCATCGATATAACGACACTGCCTCCTCCTTGTTCTTCTCATTCCTTGCAAAGTATTTTGCAGCGGCTCAGAGACGCCCCACCCGTTCTACCTTGGGATACCTGCCCCGCCCAGCAACTTGCTATCTGCAAACCCTCGAATGAAGCAACATTTTTCAAGCTTGAGTTTGGCAAAGCTTTCATTGATGCAAGTTCCCTGGCCGTTTCGGTGGATGAGCTTGCCTCTCTACTAGCAGGACGTGCCTTGTCCGCAAAGAAGGCCCCTTTGTACAATTCGTATATCTCTTATTTACAAACGCTGGGACACACATAGACGATGAAATACTGGGCTCAGTTGCTCTCTTCCCACAAGCCGTGTCTGTTCCCGTGCATTCAGAAATTCATCCCCAGTCCGGGCGAGTTGTGGACCACGAAAGTCATCGTCGAGAGTAGAGATGGCCTGGATCGTTTTTGGCGAAGACATCAGCTGACTCTGACCAACATCTTCCAAGTGGCTTGGGGCTTGGTCTTGCGGCATTATACTGCCTCCAATGATGTATGCTTCGGTACTATTGTGTGTGGACGCGATCTTCCCATGCCGGAAATCATGCACATGGTTGGCTCTTGTTTCAATGTTTTACCCTGTTGCCTCCGGTTGGACCCCAACCGAACTGTGATAGGTGTTCTTCAAGAAAACCAAACGGAGATGCACCAACGGGTCAATTTTCAGCATTGCTCACTACCAAAAATCATCCACAGTGCAGGACATGAACCAGGGAAATTCTTCAGCACCTGCCTCACCGTGCAGCCGGTACCAACGGCCGATATTGCGACCGCTAATGATCAAGAAGGAGTTAAGATCAAACTTGTGGAAATTCATGATCCTACTGAGGTATATTTTTCCTGTTTCTCTTATTTCCGAGCCACTTCCTTTTTGCTTCACGATCCTAATCTACTTACTAGTACGATATTTGCATTGCAGTCCTACTATCGCCATCGCAAATCGAAATCAACTTCCGGTATTGGAATTCAGTATGCACTGCGGAGCAAGCGGCCAACATTCTTACCATGTTTTCGAACACGGTAGCTCGGATCACACAACAGGCCGAGCAACTAGTTGGATCATTTGCCATGGAATGCGACCCTTAGACTGCCCAATGCAAAAGAGAGCAAAAATGCATCTGTTCTTTGGCGTGCTGCGCATAACAGAAGGCCCAGGCCTAGTGCAGAAGAAAACTTGCTGTCCATGTGTGCAAGCATTGTTTCGTATTCTTATCTTTGTAGCATCACTTATGTCAAGTACTTGGACCGTTTCATCGCCGTAGATGCCTTTTGACATTTTATACTCTTCAATGAGGTTTTCGGAGCCAGACCTGCCCAATTACCGCGACTAGTCTATTTGCGCAAGGCACAGCACCGCTCTGAATAAAGATGCTCAGGAAAGTCCTTTGGCGAGCGCTGCTTCGATATCTCAAAAGTGCGCTAGCGTATGAAAAAAAGAAACACCACATCTACACCAAGGTTGCCCCTGAGCTCCTGGAATGAAGGATATTTGCGAAGGGACAGAGCAACTAGGTCAGCGGTTCACGGGCGTGCATGATATTCAGGTGTAGAATTGTTGTGTTAAAAGCGGCAAGAGCAGTTTCTAAAAAGAAAAAGACAAAAAGAGGACAAAAACATACAACAGTGAGAACAGTGAGGATGGATTCGCTGGTGGTCACCCACCCAACTACTAACTCACCGGCGTGTGGCTTAAGTACGGCTGAGCGGACGGGAAGCCCTGTTTTCCACACCCTATGGTCGTATGTATTAGGTTACGAGTGGAATGGAATCATGTGGAATTACAAGATGATGTTATGTATGGACTGTCAAGGTTACCGAGCGAGATGGACCATGGCAACCGTGTTAGTTGAAACACGGTCTGGCTGGCTGTTAAAGCTTATCTCTAGGCCACTCAATATCCTTCTAAAGCCCCGGATAAGCGTTGGATAGTTTCAGGTCTCGACCCACTTACACTGCTCACTGAAATAGCCTGAAATAGGACATTTTAATCACCACTAAAGGCTGTTAGCTGCAGCCTAATATCACTAGCCCCAACGCTTTATATAATGAAAGTAAGTAAAGGATACTCAGTCAGAATATTAGTGCTTAAATCTAGGAAATGGCAGGTAAGTATACCTCTGTTAGGGTCACCGCCGAATGACTCAGTGTCGTCGCGAACCTGCCAGAAGCACGGCTACCATGGACGCAAACAGGTGGTCAGCCAAAACTTATAGAACGATGTTATCAGAGCTCCAGGGTCTAGGCCCCTTAAAAGCGTCACGATAGATAAGTGACAAAGTGAGGAAGAAAGCTGAAGAGTTGGTGAGGCACAATTGGGCTGGAGTTTTGTCGATAGAATGGTAGATTTTTATATGGTTAAACTAGCAGAATGAGATGGGTAGATTTGTCCACCTTTAGATACGAAAGATGACAGAATCAAACAGGTCTGGTTAGTGAAAGAGACCGAGTTAATGATCTCAAAATAAAAGCTGATCAGCTGAGAGAGAAGCAATGGTCGTAAAAACACCAACGAGGCATCCATGCATGACCTCGAGCTCGGCATTTTTTCAAGGTTACTCGATTGAATGACTTGCAGCTAAGGTTAGCCCCTTACGGCAGGTTTTAGACGCCATCGCGCCAACCGGGTTTTTGCCAGGCAGAAAATTAGTGGTAATTTAATAATTCACACCCATAGCCCCGGGAATAGCTCTGCGAGGGCATCAATACCTTAGAAAATAGG
>LWEC01000573.1:0-34056 GCA_002116305.1 Penicillium italicum | reverse complement strand
CCCCCTCCCCTGCCTGAATTTTTAAGTACCAACTGACTCCCTTCCTTACCACTTTCCCCTCGAAATCACTACTTTCTCTATCAATTGTAGTAACATTAACGGTACTTACAATTGGTATGTAAACCACTCGCAGTAATAAGTACCTCTCAGTAAATAGTACATCTTCAAAAAAATCAATTTATAATTTGCCTATTTCTACACTAATAACTGCTTCTTCTTTATCTTCACCTTTACGACCACCACTACTTGGATGGTAGTAATAGTAGTTATATAGGAATAGAAGCATCAGTTATGCAGAGATAGATAAGTATCGTTTTCTAGTAATAAACATGCATCTTTACTATGTAAATCAAAATTTAAATTCCAGAATTGGACCGGCAGAAAATAATTTTACCTTAGGAACCAGGCAGAATCAGGCCAAATTCAGGCAGGGGGGTCGCTGTACCAATACCCTCCAATTAATGTCTACTTTCACTTTGATGGGCGTAGTGAATTTGATAGAAATCATAGGGGAATAGCCAAATGTTTATTAAATTTAACCAAAGAGTAAGGCTTTCACCAGAAACTCTCTTATAGCTTCCAAGGTTAGTGTCTGATTCCTCGGATGAGAACCAGCACGGGATGTACTCTAAGCATTTATCTACTCCAGTCGTGATAGGGAGACGGGTAGGAATGTGTATTACCTGGTTCGACCCTAGGAGCACGTTAATTCCACCTACCTTGCTTTTTAGTCTTCTATTTTCTAATTAGTGTTGTCCTTACTAGCTTATCTCTTCTTAGTTTCTCCCTCTTCCTCACTGCTGATAATTTCAAATAATGAAAATGTTACTTAAAAAGGAAGAGAAATTTCTCTACCTTCCTAGATATATGGCAGGGAGGGTGATGATTACGATCCCACGAGTATCAAAGCCGTCTAAAGTGGATTCAGGTTCATAGACTCTTCTTACTTCGTACTTAATCACCCCACCGTCATACTTAATTCTCCTTTTAATACACATTTTTCTTACCAGAAATGCGTGATAACGTAGGTTTGTATACATCACTGTTACTAGGCCTTAGTTCTCTCCTCTTCTTTAGTTTGCCCTCATAAAATAACCTGGGAATCTAAAAGGCCCCACTTACACTCTGCTAAAATATTTAGCATTTATCTTCTTAAGACGGATCATCTAATCAACTTCTTCGTCGTCCCGCTGTCTAAGATCCCCTTATATGCGTTTCACATCTATAATCACATCTATTGTAGATAAATGAAGTACTCTTCATAGGGAGAACGAGGCTACTTAAATAAGTTAAGTTCCAAATCTAGGCATTCGTACTAGGCACCTTTACCCTTTGAAAATTGAAAGATGTTTTTAATAACAGAGCCAAATCCGAAATCTAACACGACTAGATAGTTCAACCTCCTAAGAGTTACTCTCTCCGTTATCTAATAGACCAGAATATCACATAACCATCAAACGTCAACCTCGAATTTGCTAGAAAGCGACATCCAGGTCGCCGAATACAATATCAGTAACATATCAGTCACCCTAGTACATCAATTTAATACAACATTCAAGGCTACATAAGGTTTAGCTAAGAGGTTTATTTTAAGCCGTATCATCGAGAAGGTCTTTTTTCTATTAGGCCCCGATTAACTACCCAGCTAGCTTCTGTTCATTTCCAGATAATTCAAACTATCTTCTCTCGTCTATTCCGTTGTCATCATTCTCTGACACATCCTAGGCTATCTATGCTGCATCACAGCTCGGCACTCCCCGTGCAGCCTGCAAGTTCAGTCCATCGAGGCATCTCGGACATCGCCCTTCCTATGGAGGATAGACCATTTGAATCTACGGATGAATCAAGGCCTCGCCAACCGATCTTGTGAAACAGAAGCATGAGCTAGATTTGGAAGGTTTGAAAGGGATCACTTGAGTGACAGCACGGTTGACACCTTAATTTTAAAGACCTTGAGCTCAAAAGCCGGCAGAAAAACTTGAATTGCCTGAACTACCATGACATCTTTTTGTGCCCGTCTGTACATGGTGAACGTCCAAAATGTACCCCCACAAGTGTTCTGATAGATGCTTCTAAAAAAGGTCTTCTTATTCTGGTCTTCCATTGCCAGAAAATCAGTGTACACTAAGACAAAATGGCCAAATTGTGGTGAAGTTTCCAATCACAATAACTACCTCATTCATTAACTTACACAAGTGGTGCTCCACTTCGTTCAAGCTGGCGTAAGGAATCTTATCTCTAGTGGCTGAATAATTTGACTCAGAAGGGGAACAGTTGTGTAGGTAGATTTGCCCCGTAGCATGATGGAGCAAGAGAGTGGCCATATGAGCGAAGAGCAAAAATACTGGAATGGATTAAGGAGCCGTAGTGCAGCATAGCTCTCACTGTAGCAAAATGCTGTAGGCCAAAGGTGTTAGGGGTCAGACTGAAGATAGCTTTGCGACATGTGGATTGTTTTCTTCTTTTTCTTATTCCTCCTCTCACATTTCCCCATTCATCGCACTTGATCTCTTTCTCGCATTTCTTGTATCCTCGCATCTTTGCGTTCATCGCCATCCAAACTCTCGCTTCCACAAAGAGCACAGGAAGAATGGTTTCCTGCATCTCGGAGCTTGTGACGGGTAAATCAAACCACGCACAAGCTCCGAGTTTGGCTCCACCCGTCCCCGCTCTATCAAAGACTTGGCAACCCGTGCAAACCGAGCCAAAGACGACACCAAGCATCCCGAAGCACACGCAGACCGAACTTGATGACGGGGAGACCCTACCAAGCCGCGTGCAGCCCGCGCAAACCGAGCTCGATGATGGGGAAATTTCAACAGGTCCGCCTGCTACTCAACATGCCCCACATACACCAAGGCGTTCGCCCCACCCAGCCAGGCACGACTGGCATCGGCACATCAGAGGATCGAACCCATCTCCAGAGCCTAGCATAGAGGCCCCCACGCCAGTACCAAAGAAGTCGCACCCCAAACTGCCCACCTTACTTCCAGTTCAACAAGGCGCCGTTCAGGGAAATGGCGACCAAAGCCGCAAACGAAAGATCTCCCCATCTGCCGACCAAGACGCTAGTTCATCTCGGCCAAATAAAATAAAGAAAATCAAGCTTGAGCAGGAGAAGAAATTCAGTTGGGAGCTAGGACACGAATTCGTCGGATTTGTCTTCCACATTAACGGCAAGCAGGCTCGGGATGTCGCAAATCGGATCCATCAACTTCCTGTTCCTACCAACGTACACAAGCGACTGGTCTACTTTTGCGATGGCTCTATACGGTCGTTATGTGGTGCGGTGGGGATCGTTTGGACAGAGAGCTTTCTCTCCCCTAAGTGGGGAGGCATAGGCGTGTACTATCCACTGAGTACCGATAGCATGTCCACTCTCGAGCTTTTTGCTATCGCCCGTACCTTGGAACTCGCAATCAAAGATATTGATAAAGAACGGGCAAATGTCGACCAGAGTCTCCCTCACGACAAGGAGCTGTTTCAAGGGGATCTGATACAAACAAGATCCCACATACACGGTATGACGAAGGAGCTCTTTGTGTTCACTGACGATGCCGACGCGCTCAGACGCATCGATGGAAAGCTGGCATACCCCCCTGACGAAGCTATTGCAAAAGAATTGGAGGCAATTAGCCGGCACTCAAAGGCCCTCCATAGCCTGGGGGTACATGTCGAGCTCCACCTGAGCCCCGGCCACGCAAAAATCCCGGGTAATACGGCTGCTGACGCAATGGCGAAGAGGACACAGCGGAAACTCTTTGTGCAAACAAAGAAGTCCTGGCCAGCAATTGAGTCCTCGTAAACAAGTCAGCTTCTAGTAAGTCCGGTTTTGAACTCGGAAGCGGGAAATAACATGAAACTTAGCATAATACATGCATTGTACATTCATTGTTTATTATTGCTGTATTGTGAGATTAATCCGAATAAGATTTGGCTCAAGGACAAGTAAGGCATGGGCATATTTGGAGTTGGTAGGAGCGTAATTGTGTACATCGAATTGTTTACACGTAATATGACAAATTGAGAAGAGAGGATGGCAAAGGAGATGAGAAGTCTAGGAATTAACAGAAGCTATCTAGATATCCAGTGTAGGGGCCCAGGTAGGTGATCCGTGCCGAAACATGTTAGCATATGGTAAGAATTAAATTGAACTGAAAAGTAAGGCAGTCCATGGATACCCCCCCTATAGCTCAGCGGCTAAACTCCATGATAGATGGAGTAAGTCGCGGTTCTTGTGATCAGCCAGGTCGTGATAGGGAGGATGGTTGGGTTGCTGAGCTACCTGGTTCGACTCCAGGAGTGACAGAACCTAAAGGGGATTCCGTTATACACCCATTTTTTCCCATCTTTTTCCCCCTTATTTCTCGGCAAAAACCATCATTATTTTAGGTTCACCTTCATTCTCCCCATTATTTCAATGGACACAGTACCTTTGGGTGGAAGTTATAGAAGCCAAAAGTGATACACTTAATGTGTGGGGACCTTGCCCTGGTGTCGTTTAAAATTGGCGCAAGGAATCACCTACTCCATTGCTGCCCGCGCAATCCCATCGCTCGATGTTATGCCAAGGGTCATTACGGTCAACACATAAACAAAGGAAACACGAGCCAGATAAAGGAAATAGCAATGAATTCAGCTAAACAGCCACCCACCACCGTAGACCAGAAACAATATCCCCAAAAGTAGTATTAAAGTAGGCTCCTTTTCAGCTATTTGGCTTGAACACCTAATTATCTAGTTTGGTCTCCTAAGGGCTGGTTGGACATACATTTAAAAACAGCTAGTAAGAGGTATATCATAATCCATTCGTTATAGACTCAATCAATGAGCCATAAAATAAAACTTAAACGTATACACATCGAATGCATGGAATGTGTCTGAGGAGAGACTTCGGCAACTAACTTTGTCTAGGATAGGACTGGTTTGTAAGGATATCACGAGCAATTTATGCCTAGATGGCAAATAACTGGAAGCAATGTGACATCGGGGAAAGAAAATTCCTAATGGGAACCTGTTCTCTATGATGAAGCCCTAGCATAGCAAATGAGCCGGAAATTGATCCCATCTCATAAATAACGGGAATTTGAGTATTAGCTTCGACTTCTACTGTAGAATCAAAATCAAGAAGTGTTACTACCCTGCTCGAACTTTGGTAAAGTACGTTATATATATCGGCATTGTTGAGGCGTACTATAGCTTGCCCAAATGCGCGGACTTTACTCAGGTATGAGGACTTGACACGAAGCTCATTTAAGTTCGTTCAGTATGTGCTAGACATTATTCAGACGTACGCTATCCCTATGCTAAAGAATAATAGTGTTTTAGTCTAGGAAAATACTGGAGTAGATGATCTTACCCCTTAGCATCTTCGTAAAGAGACAAGACCTAGGGGGGTATTCCCTAGATTTGGTCGAAGATACCTTTGAATCAAACCTAGATAAATTGGTATCAGACGAGCGTAATAAACAAATGCTTCTAAACTTACGACTAGTCTAGTTTAGATCTCCCGAAGAACCAAGGTGCAAGTACTTTTGCAATGTTACTAGCACTGTATTAGGGCTATTGAAATAATATTACAGGTATTTGAATTTTTTGTGGGTCTGAAATACGTTTTTCTCCGCTGGCCCACGGGGTCTCCTATAAACAGGGGGCTGCCGCTCCAGCGCTGCACAATAATGCTCTTCCCTTTGTCTCTCAGCGCAGAAATCTTATCTTGATTTCGCTTTCTCGTCAAAAGGAGCCTGGAGCCCTAGAAAGTGAGGTTGATTACCTCTTCTATTTTTGCGGATAACAAACCGAGCCTCTTATTATTTTTGTTCTCAACCTTGAAACGTCACACGCGCAGCCAAAATGTCCATTGAAGCTCTGCCCGTGGAATTGATATCAAAGATATGTAACCATTTGGATTTCCAGCAATTGGTCGCCCTGAGGTTATCATGCCGCGCATTGTACAAAAACTCACTGGAGATTTTCGCGAAGACCTCTTACCGCAAAATCTGTTTCATTGTGACAAGCGAAAGTCTCCACGAACTGGAAGAACTATCCAAGTCAAATGGTCTCCGAGAGCACGTTCAAGAGCTATGGATGATACCCCTTGTGTTCGATGGTACTGAAAATCCCCTCGGCATGGTGTCTATATCATCAAAAAGCTGCCGACAAGTCAAAGGTGATGAGCTGGAAAGTCGGCATGCTATCCATAAAGCCATGCTTGCGGATAATTCCAACCTGCTGGAATCAGAAGCGTTCAGTGTTCGACTTCGGGAATGCATGGAACGATTTCAGAACCTCCAAACAATAGGACTCGCACATTACAGAACGGAATTTTTGCTTGATCCACGGCAGCAGACAGTTCAATTCCTGGGAAGGCGACAGATGATGAGCCGGATTGATTTTCGATTCGATGTTTACAGCCTGCAAGCGGTTACCCATACCAGTCCGTGTAACCGGATAAGGAAACTGAACTCCTTGGCGTTATCGAAGCTTTTTCTTGCGTTATGTGGCTCAAGCTGCAGACCCCGGAAGCTGTATACCTGCGATTCTCATTTCTGCGGTGATTTCGGCCACAGAATTGCCCTCTCCGATGAACAGTTCGACTCTCTACTCTCTACTTTAAAAGGCCTAGAGGTTCTTCATTTATGCATTGATCTCAATGAGGTGGCTTGGCTGAAATTTTGCACGAAGCTGGCACCTCAACTGGAAAAACTGGTTTTGTCGCAAGATCACATGCCTTCTTACATTTCTCAAGATGAGATGTATGCCTATCCGGCAAAGAGCTACGTTGGAAACCTGTTCCATGACATTAGCTTCACTCGACTCCGAGAGCTTCATATTCACGAGCTTGATATCTATTTCAACTCTTTGAAATCACTATTGCTTAGTGCAAAGAAAAGTCTGGTCACTCTCACACTTAAACGGGTGACAATACGCAGCGAGGAGTTGAGAGCTGCAGAAAGTCCTAGGTCGCAACATGGCGAGTCTGCCAGCCAAGAAAATGAAGAATCTATTACGCGGATGTCTACCAACACACCTTATGGCGCTGGATTTCTTCCGACATCACCCGTGTTTCAACCAACATCGCAGTCGTATGTACCAACACGGCCATCATTTCGACTATCAATGCCGTCATATTATGTACCAACACGGCCATCATTTCAACCATCGCCATCGTACACACCGACCGTGGCCCCGCCGGAATATGGACCGGCCCCCCTACCAGTCCTGCCAGCGTCTGAAACAGCATGGGTAGAAATTGCACCCCAATCCCCACAGAATTCCTCGATTTCCGAATCCTCTGAGTCGACGACAGAAGAATGGCCAAGCGCAAAGTGGTTGTCTACTTATCAACCTTATCGTCCACCCAGATTTTATAGAGCTTCAGTCTGTCCGGGCTGGGAAACCAGAATGGCATGGGAACGCCACCAAGAAAAGGTGACTTGCGTGTCTAGCCTTTTGGACACTTTACAGAACGAGCTATCTCTAGAAACACTCTCGTTGGAAGATATTGTCTGTGACGGCAATTATTATAATTTCAAAAGAGTTAACATTGGAACCCAAGAAAGCGACCGAGTGGATTTTGACATTCGCTCAGCTAATCTTTCGTGGAAAGATTGGATTTCCCTTTTGAGGCCAATTGCTCACTGTCCGCCCAACCTCATTATAGACCGCAAGCAGGACAAAGGTTAGTGGTGCCTCCCTATTTAGTCCCTGTGGCTACTAATGGAACCTAGAAATAGAGCAAATGATAGGAAAGCACATCGGGTCATTCAGCAGGTTGGACTGTGACTGCAAAAGAAAGAAGAAGCGATTGTGGGGATGTCCTTTTAGATGCCACCGAAATTAGGAAAAAGTCATTTTGCATTTATCTCAATAACTCTGCAAATAATTGTGCTCGGGTATTACAATCTAGACACTGCACTCAATTAACTTTCTACAAAGAAGGTACAGAAATCGACGATCTTTCTCTTTGCGGATTTTCTTCATTATATACCAAGAAAAAAGGGTTCGAAGTTACTATAAAAGATACGTGAATGGGACATCAGTCACATGCAACGTTTTCAACAACTCGAACCTTCTGCTTGCTTGTTAGATTGAATAGGTACAGAGATGGATATGTGCCAAGATCAAAACTTGGATACCAAATGATGAGAGGCCCTCACATGCGCAGGTCTGAGGATGACGTGCTTGCAGACAGTTAGGGCGTCCTTGCTGCCTCATCAGGGTCTACACACCTCCCGCTGCGGAAGTTGCACATCTCCAGGAATACACCTAGTGGTCGGTGGTTAGTTGAATCTAGCGCATGGCGTCTTGAGGAACCATGGGGATTTCTGCAACTTACCATTGATCCAATATGTGAAAGTGTAAACCACATGTGCCTTCGGCTACCCTATTCAAAAGTACCAAATAAGCCATTTGATCCCACATAGATTGCACAAACAGGGGATTTATGTCATTTTACTTAGCTAGAGAAATTCGTATCTGCCATTTCACACATTTCATACAGTCAGATTTCTGTCATATTTTCAGAACGCTAGGTTTCATCCGAAGCAAACAAACTATACCGGGTTTTCTTTCTTCCTCCTCTACCACCCACTAACCAACTTAATTAACGGTACTCCGTATAATAAAGAATCATTGTCCATCCTAGAATCAAATTAAAATCGAATTAAAATCGAGTTATAACTAAGTATAATACATAGTTTTGACAACAAAGGAAATTAAATTGTAATTTTGACCTAAGCTCCGCTTGCGGGGCTATGAGCTTTAGAATAGGAGCTGGGCATCTAATTTCCGCCTCACCCATCTCCTCCCTGTTGCTAATATAACTACTAGTGTTGCTGTAAGTGGTATTGCTTCAAGCGGTATTGTTGCAAGTGGCGGTTGACATGGATGGGTAAATGGCGCTCCGGTAACTGGACCGACAGATGTAGACTTGACCACAGACTGTGACTACTTTATAAATGATGTCGTTTTAGGAGATGCTTGTGAGCTTGTGGAAGATTACTTCAGCCCCACTGAGACAGTTTGAAAATTTGTATGTCTTTCTCATGCACTTCCTATACAATACTAATGAACAGTCCGCCGCTAATCTACCATTATACCCGATATACCAGCTCAAAACACCTGAAAGTCTAGAGAAGGGATTTCCGATCCGTTCTGACGGAGAAAAGCCAAGTTCTGACTTAGTGAAAGTATGCACGACCCACTTCCCGCGGGTTTACCCGGGGCTCCAGCTGGTCTTCGAAGCGAATTACAGAGACATGTGTTGTAGAGACATGGGAGAGATGAGAAAATTTCAATAGTACATTTGACCCTTTCCCCCATTAATCTCCGCTAACTGTGCGCTCACCATTGAGCCAATATGATGTAGAAATGGTCATCGAAGTCCCAAAGTGTTTTATGTTCTTACAATCTTCCTTCCGCACTGTTCCACCATCTTACCTCCATGGCTTCTATCCGTTCGATTCTGCTTGTGATTGCCCTGGCTCTCCAAGGCAGTGAGGCCTTGTTTGACTGTCAAGGCATTGTTCACAAGGATACCTAATAACGAGTAGGAGGCGAGCTCAACGGAGACTCGCCTCGAAATTCGATAGTGAAATTCACCTTTCATGAAACTATTTAAATGCGAAATGAATTAAAAAGCCCTTACCCAGCCGAGGGACACACTGTGCAGGTTTGAAAAGGAGCTCAAGGTCTCTATTTTCAAACAAACAACAAACGGCATTGAGGCACTCGGAGCAAAGCTCTTAGAGCCCTGTGTTCAACGTGTCAACACCAGCCATGCGATTTTTCGTGGCTTGGGTTACAGCTCTTTTGCTCGCCGGCCGAGTGCAGGCAGCGGCTGTCTTTACTCATTTCATGGTAAGTTTTGACTCGTCGGCGAAGATGACTTGAAATTGCTAACAACATAACCAGTTGACAATTTCGGCCAATTATACCTCCAGTGATTGGGAAAATGACATGAAGTTAGCGCAAGACGCGCACATTGATGCTTTTGCCTTGAACATGGCTTTCGAAGACCCGACAAACGTGATAGCTCTACCTGCTGCCTTTGCGGCGGCAGATTCTATCGGCTTCAAACTTTTCTTCTCGTTTGATTATGATGGCAATGGAGACTGGCCGAGCAGCGAGGTCATTAGCTTTATCAATCAGTACAGCTCTCATTCATCGTACTTCTTCTACAAAGGAAAAGCCTTTGTTTCCACATTTGAGGGACCAGATCGAGCAAATGACTGGTTTACGATTAAGCTTGTTACCAACTGCTTTTTCGTTCCGAGTTGGTCCTCCCTTGGAGCTAAGCCCGCCGTGGAGACCGGTGTCGTGGATGGTCTCTTTAGCTGGGCTGGTTGGCCTTAGGGTAATAAAGATATGAATACCTATATCGATGTATCCTATATCCAGTACCTAGCTGGGATGCCGTATATGATGCCGGTTTTACCTTGGTTCTTTACCAACTTACCAGGCTATAACAAAAACTGGTTATGGCGAGGCGACCACATTTGGCATGACCGCTGGCAGGAGGTACTTTATGTGCAACCCGAGTTTGTTAAAATCATCTCATGGAACGATTACGGCGAGTCGCACTACATCGGACCCTTATATGACAAAGCTATGGCAGCATTTGAGATTGGCGAGGCCCCGTTTAACTACGTAACCGATATGCCTTATAATGGTTGGCGAGCTACTCTACCCTACTGGATCGATATGTATAAAAATGGATCAGCAGAGGTGACCTAGGAGAGCATCATTGCCTGGTATCGACTGGCTCCTGCAGAGGCTTACGGCAGTGGAGGCACTACTAGCAACACTGCCTCGCAGTTGCAAATTGAATTCCCCCCAGCAGAGGTCGTTCAAGATCGAATCTTCTTCTCCGCTGTCCTAGGCTCTTTCTCTGAAGTCGTGGTCTCAATTGGAGGAGATGCCGAGTCAGAAGGATGGTCATTTGTCCCAGGCGATGATGTTGGTGTCTACTATGGCAGCGTTGCCTTTAGTGGTCGGACTGGACCAGTCACGGTGTCTTTGATGCGCAATAACGTTATCATCGCCACGGTTGAGGGCGAAGCCATCTCTGGAAGCTGCAAAAATGGCATTCAGAACTGGAATGCCTGGGTAGGCAGTGCGACGACAGGGAGCACAGTATCGGCCAGAACAAGCATCTAGCTTTCTAAGCAAAAGTGTATAAACGGCACTGGCGCTTACAACTTTGCGGGTGTCTGTCAGTTTGCTTGCACGTATGCCTACTGTCCCCTAGGAGCTTGCACCTGCACACAAATGGGACTCGGCCATGTGAAGCCGAATTCGACCGGCGTTTTAGGATATCCAATCGCAGGAGAAGGTGCGAGCTACAGTGGACTTTGTAACTTTGATTGCAATCTCGGATTCTGTCCTCCCTCGGCATGTGGCACGGCGGAGGTCCCCCTCTCAACGCCCTCTGTCTCACCATTCTTACCTCCGGCATGCACCGCAGGATCTGGCGCAGGCAATCTGGCTGGCCTCTGTAGCTTCAGCTGTGCTCATGGCTTCTGCCCGTTGAACGCTTGCACGTGTACAGGGCAAGGAGCAGTGAATGTCATGAATCCCACCACCGACGTCACTGGTGAGGCTGCCCCGGGGCAAGACCCAACCGTCTATGGTCCCATGTGTGAATACACCTGTCAGCGCGGGTACTGCCCTGAAGGCGCCTGTGTAGTGAGTACTGGGAGCTCCACTGGAACGGGGTCAGGCTCTGGTTCTGGTGGCGGCTCTGGTGGTGGCTCTGATGGTGGTAGTGACGATCTTTATGCTGCCGCGTCTGTTGCCGATTCGGGGTCAGATTCTAACACTGTCACTGGTGTTGCTCCGCTGAATATCGTCGTCGCCCCCTCCACCTTGACTTTCACGACTACATTCTCTGTCGAACCTTTGGTGACTCCAATCGAGGTGGCCTGGACTACAACCGAGACTGTGACTATTTCTGGTCAGCCTATCGTCACTACTACAGTGACTCGCACTGTGCAGACCACGACCTTTATTATACCTGAGATCACGGCGACCCAAATTCCATGGTGGAATTGGAATATCACCGCAAGTAGCGCCACAACTGCTTTCACAACACTGTTCCCTAGTTTTGCACTAGACCCAATCGTGTTCGGCGACGATCCAAACCCCTCGGATACCACGCAAACCGCGACAGCAAACCGAACTTTGTATCCTCCTCCCTGGCCTTGGTCCACCACTTCTTTGTCTGTGGATATTCCGACCCCTACTATCACATTTATTCAAGGTGGTCCCCCAGGCCCTACCTGCACATCTGGCTGTGGAACCAAGTGTACCTCCTTCTGTGATACACCGTGCTTGCTTGACTGTACTGACCCTAAGGCTAATGAAGGCTGGAAGGACCCAGTGGATTCTCATCCTCCTGCTAGCCATTCCAAGTGTTCTGGCCCTGAATGTCACAATGGAGAGTGCACTGGATCGAACTGTCAGAAAAAGGGATGCACAGGCTCCGATTGTGAGAACAGCGTCTGTCTCGGCGATTCATGCACGGAGTCTGGTTGTATTGGCGGTGACTGTGAATCTGGCGGGTCTTGTAACGGTCTTGATTGCCAAACAACAGGGTGCGAGGGCTCAGACTGCAACAGATCAGGTAGCTGCTTTGGATTTGATTGTATTTCTATCGGATGCATTGGTTTTGATTGTGACAGCAGCACAGGAGAATGTACCGGGCCAAAGTGCAACAAGTTCTCCTGCACTGGTCCCAACTGTGACAATGGAGTGTGCACAGGCGAGGGCCGTGAATCAGAAGACAACAACTGCAAGGCTGAAGAGGCTCAAGTCTGCATTGAAACTGTCTACTCGATTATTGTCACGCCCGCCTCAACATATACAACCGAGACCTCTATAAGCTGTGAGACCATTACTGCTTGCAGCGCTCAGGCTTCAACCACCACCACGACGATTGACGAAGATTCAATCACTCCTTGGACAGATTACTTTAACCCCAATGTCACTTTGGACACCGCGGCCGCTAGCATTTTATCGTCTTCCATAGAAGCTGTGTTTTCTTCGATTTACGCTGCCACAACCACAACCTCAGTCTCGAGCACTTCCAGTTCCCCTGCTTTACCCACCTCAGTCCCGATTAGAGGCGCCTGCGATTCTACCGGCCATCTACCGGCCAGTGCGACGGTGACTGCCCCAGTGGCAAGGTCCTTGAATGCGCCGATTCTGGCGGCGGCGGATCGTGCACTTGTGTCATCTACCCGAATCCCCCGCCTTCTGGGACAATGTGCCAGAGCCTCGAGGATTGCACATTGAATTATTCCTGTGGACTTGGGGAAACGATGGTTTGCGAGGTACAGAACTATTCCAGCATCCCACGTCTTCTCTTGCCCTTCCAGTTCATAACGCTGTATTTATGTGTCCGATCGGCTTGGATATCCATGGCTTGAACGGATTGAGGACGGCGAGATGAAGTGGCGATGTCACAGGCAGCCAGTAGGAGGTTGTTGAAGTTCCAACGAAAATTTGTTCCACTCAACGGGATACGACTAAGGGCGCGAGGAACAAAAGGTGAAAGGTTTAGTCGTTGGCATACGGTGGACCTGAAATAGAATAAGATCAAAGGCTAGCGATAAGTTATTCAGGCGGCTCAAATTAGACTGAAGAAAGACCGAAATAGAGAAAGCAAATCGAACGTCAAGTGAGGGACAAACCCAGAAAACTGGCATTCTCAGAAGACAGATAGGCAAGAAGGAGGAAACGAAGGAGCTTACTGGAGAAACCTGATCCAACTCTAAGTAGAAACCTTGGAAGGATATTTGAAAATGGCATACTAAAGGACATTTCAGAACACATTTGGAAAGACGCTTGAAAAGACATTACACTACGTCGTCAACATCGATTGGAAGGACAGAGGCTATATTTAGTTAGGAATTGATAGCATAGAAACCAAATAATGTACCATAAATCAAACTGCCAGCAACAGGTACAGGAACTGGGTAGAGATTTGCCATGTTTATCCAATTGTACCAGACAATAGCAACAATGACAAGACTAGTCCCCAGGGCTCAGAGCCGTATCAGTCCCCTAGTTGAAGACCAATTGTCCATTATTGTTCCCAATGCGCTCGGCAAGGTTGATATCCGCGTCGTGTTCCCCGCCCTCGACGTCGCGCAAGACAGCCCGCAGAATAGGAACGCTGGCGTCACCTTCGCGACCGAATGAGACATTGTCGGCACTGGCTTGGAAGTCACCGCCGCCCCAGGAGAAATTTCCTAATGAAATTAGTCAGACTGACTGCCTTGATGTGGGGGTGCGCTGGAAGACCAAGAAGACAAAGACAGACTGGAAACATACCGTTGTCGTTCCCGATGTGATTGTTGAGATCGATGGTGGACTCCTGCTCATCGCCATCCTCATTGCGGAGAACAGCCTTGAGGATGTGACCATCCTCAAGCTCGATGTTGGAAGCAGACTCGTGGAAGCTCATCTTTTCGATTTCGGAGAGTAGAATGCAAAGTAGAGTGTAGAGAGTGTGTATCATAAACTTCCAGGATAGCGGAAGCAGACGGATGGGGAGAGGACTCTCTTTATATACCCCATCTGGCTCGGGCAATACGCCCCGAATCGCTATCTAGGCTAACACCAGGAATCGTGCAGCAGTCTCCCCCCACCGTTCTTGTCCGACACATGTCCCGGACTAATTCGTCGCACTGCATTTTGATTGCGCCATGGCAGCTGGCTGAGGCTGGGCATTCATTGGGGATGACCGATGTTGGCAAAGCGGGGAGACCCCACTCGGTATAAACGGGGATGTCTTCAAACACAAAGAAACCTAACGAGTAAGTCTGTAGACCGCTGTGGAGAGGACAGAATGGGAGCATCCACTGCGTTCGCACACGTCAGTACGTGGATCAGCCGCAATGTCAACATCCGAGGCTGTCATCTTGGCGGAATCTTTCGGCGCAACGGCTTACAGAACACCTGGACTTGATGTCCAGTTATCGTGGCGCATGGCGACAACATCCCATAGTCCCCAGCCACAGGACACGCAGCGGCATGTCCTGTTACACTGTGCGCGCCAAGGATGCAAGATTCCGTGACAGCATTAGGAAACAGCCACAGAACGTGGGCCACACAAGGCCAATGAGTATCAAACCGAAGGAGAAACGCTGGTGCCTAACGGGAACATTTCAGTTGACTGGGGCTCATACAATGCCAAGCCAATATTGGCATGCAGCCTCATGTTGTCAGTTCTTGGCAGACTCAATATTGGGGAGGGGTTATTCACGACCAGTGGCGTTGAGGGGACCTGTGGCTGAATAAGGCTAGCCCTGTGACTTTGGAGGGGCAAGGCGGATCAGGTGGATCATGGAGGACAACACATCAATGTCTGAAATGTTCATTTTTTGGGATAGTAGGAACATTTGAAAGAGGATTTGGGAAGACTTAAACTACAGGTCCGTACGGGATTCATTCAAATAGTTTACAACTCAATCATCAAGATCTCCAAGTTGAAAGGCTGTAAATTGTTCGTTGTATACATTCAAGGCCCACCTGAACACAAGTCTCTTATTGGATAACTGGCTGACCGCTTTTCTCACCGTCTCTTCGAAGCATCTATACTAATTTCAATTTGTACACTAATTCGATTGCTCTATATTTTTCATACCCCGTATAAAAAGGATACGCGTTAAAACAAAGGAAAATGAGGGAAGATTTACAGAAATCTGACTATATGAAATGTATCGTACGAAGTGAAAGATATAGGAAAATGACAAAACCCATAATCGGGGCCGGTACCTAGATAGCCCTGGAGGAGGTAGCCCTGTATGAGGGAGCAATGACTAATCTAGTACTTTTGTATGGTGTCAGCCCTCTATTACAGGTGGTAATTTAGGTATTTTAATTTATGCTAGCCTAAAATAGGGTAGGTTTCAGGCATATTCAGGCTTAAACACTGCAAAATCAGGCAAATGACCATTAGATAACTAAATTACTGCTGGCAATAATATCCAATTAGGCGTAGACGGGACCATCTTAAAGATCACAAGGTTGGCACAAGACAGGATCAACAATAGAGAATGATCAAAGGAACCTCCAGAGCAAATAATCTTTCCTCGGAAATTTCACAGAAAGCTATCTCTGTGGAAAGGTTCCAAAAATTGGCTCAAAGCGCACATAAAGGAGATGAGACCAAAACCCCTTAGTTTAGCTCCTGACGGATAACGGGAGCACCTGAAACTAAGGATGATCGAAAAATGTTGGGAGTCCAGGGAAACATGGAGGGTTGAATAAGGAAGAAAGAAAAAAAGAGAGAGAAGGTGAGAGGGCAGGCAAGGATATACTCCCAGAGACGCAAGGCGATGGAAGAATTGAGGTGCGTGATGTTTCCAACCCAAAGGGAACCTGCGACACAGAACAGGGAGGTCACCACGTCTTAAAATGAATTCTGGGAAGAATGAGAAAGTAATATGCAATTGATCTTCAAAATACCATTAAAACCTCAATATCAGACACGCCTAACACCACTTGCAAACTCCCATGCCTTTCAAGATCGACAGATACACAGAATCAACAACCCACCCCCATAGCACACATACCAGGTGTATCAACAGAAACACATTAGAATCATAAAAAGTCACAGATTAAACTCCATTGCGGTAGATTTGAGATCCACCTGAGCGGATCTGGATGGTGTCACGTCGCTGCAAGACCACCAGCGCACGGTTAAGTGCCTGCTCGGTATAGTTCTTGCCATCGACAAAGTCACGACGCAGAGTGGCCAAGCTTGTGCTCCAGCCAATGGGGAGACGACGCTTCAGCTCATCTTCAATCTTGCTGCTCTGCTCCATAAGTTCCTTGCTACCTTGGCCCTCACCCTGGGTAATGGCGTCCATGGTGGATGCCAGGAACAGCCGGATGGCCTCGTCCACGTGAGCTTCGGTGGCGATGGGGGAGAGAGAAAGTTTGGCGAGGGACTCGGAAATACGGACAATAGCCTCGAGTTGACGGACGGTGATGGGGATAGATGATCGAGTGTTGGATTCCATCTCGGCACGGTGGACTTGCTTTCGGATGGAGACGAAGTGGGATGAGAGTTTTTCCGCGGCTTCGGGTGAGAGACGGGGTGCGCAACGACTAGACGGAATGTTAGTTTTAATTCAATAGTCCAAAAAGGTAACACGAGTCTCAACATACCTGCGGCAGTAGCTGATGTAGCGCTTCATCTGCTCAACGGGAATCTCGGCTTCCACCTGCTCCTCCACACCGCGACCACCCATGTGCACGCCCATGACGTGGCGCGCAATCTTCTCGTCACGGCCACGCTCGTGCTCATCGCGGACGATAAAGATCATATCGAAACGGGACAGGATAGTAGTTTGGAAATCGATGTTCTCGCCGGGGGTCTTGAGATCATCGTAGCGACCGAAGATAGGATTGGCTGCGGCCAGTACGGACGTTCTCGAGTTGAGGATTGTGGTGATTCCAGCCTTGGCGATAGAGATGGTCTGCTGTTCCATGGCTTCGTGAATGGCCACTCGGTCCTCGTCACGCATCTTGTCAAACTCATCAATACACACAACACCACCATCAGCAAGCACCATGGCACCACCTTCGAGATAGAACTCGCGAGTGGTATGGTCTCGCTGTACGGAGGCTGTCAAACCAGCCGCAGAGGAACCCTTTCCAGAGGTGTAGATGGCAATGGGAGCAGCCTTTTCGACGAACTTCAAAAGCTGAGACTTGGCAGTACCGGGATCACCAAGCATAAGCACGTTAATATCACCACGAAGTTTCATTCCATCAGGAAGAATCTTCTTTGAGCCACCCATAAGCAGACACACGATGGCTTTCTTCATATCCGCATTTCCATAGATAGATGGAGCAATGCTTCGAGCGAGTGCATCATACAAGTCAGGCCGCCGGCTGAGCTCCAAGAATTCTTGTTCTTCCTCTTCAGAGAAAACCGAGGCGCCCTTTGCTGTCTGGTCTAAGTCGGAGGTGATTCCCACTGCGCGGAGATACGGGTTACGGATAGCCACGGCAGCCTCCTTCTTGACACCCTTCGCTTGGTAGATAGAGAAGATACCCATGACTGTGCAACGGGAGCCAGGAACAACCCGGTTGGCGAGGTAGCGATCGGCGGAAATAAGAACGTGTCGCGGCATCTCACCCACTGGGACCTGGTCAGGGGCTTCTTGAAGCTTGAGGACTTGCTGGTCCACAAATTGGCATTTCTCGTGGTGAACGACGTAAGGATCCAGCGGACATTGCTCGTTAGGTTGATCGTTCTCGCTCCTGGGTCGACCGCAGCGGCGTGGCAGCGATAGGCCAGAGAAGCCACCATCGACCTGGATGTTCTCGCCGTGATCGCAACCCTTGCAACGAATGTGAATGATGGTTGATTTGGAAGATATTGTCGAAGCTCCAATCACAATTCCGGGGATGCGAACGAGGTGGGAGATGTTGGTGGCATTGAGATCACGAATTGAGATGTGCGAGGCCGAGGAGTGTAGGAGCAGTTGGTGGGAGGGTAGTGTGATATCTCGCTGCCCGGGGTAGACAATCCGTGCAGTACATTGCTTCAAAGCCAGCTCAAACTACTTCGAGTCAGCAAGGCCAATTTCAGCGATGAAAAAAAATCTTACAAGAGGGATAATATCGCCGGGCTCGGTGGTGAGTTTGTGGGCCAATTCTTCGTTGTAAGAAATGAGATGGGCAATGTCAATATCGCAGTAGTATTGTTTAACAAGTGCATTTTGTCGTAATTGATCACTGTTGCATCATAAATTAGCCTCCGTTGGACCCTCACAGCAGTGGGATGCGTACCGGTAAACGAATGCATTATCTAGTTGAAACTCTAGCACGAAATCCCGAAGGCGGTTTTGAATAGTAGTGCGATCTTCATCAGCACCATTTGTGCTGGGCGCAAGTACGCTCAAAGTATAGGGGGTGCGTCTATCCATGGTGTAGAGTACCGCAAATGTGGCAGGTTGGGGGGGTTGATGATTTGGCGGAAGGGAGGCTTCAAGAACTTTTGGTTAGTGTGGCACCAACGCGACGCGTCGAGTGTTCACGCGTTAAGTGGTTTCTGAGTCAGCTGTGGCCTGAGGCACCAAGGTGACAGATTGATGGCCTAAGGCCGGCATGATCTGAGTCAGCATGGGGAAGCGTAGCGCCCGGCGTTAGCGCATTGGGCGATTGGGGAGCCATGACCAGCTTGATGGAAACAAAGCCACATCACAAGCATTCTTCACCCAGGACCCGAGGCGATCTCGGACCAAAATCGTGAATCGCGGAAGCCGACTTGACCTCCATTGGACCCCGTACCTGAGCCTACCAGAGCTCTACAGTCAGGAGTCTATCCACTGTCATGATCAGATAACACGGAACATCACCACGATCGACCCTCCCCCGGCGGCTGTCCGATCCGGCTCGTGGCAGCCATGTCGACAACCAGCCCACGAAAGTCAATTGATAGCTTGGCCTCTGTGGTCTCGTCGCCTTCAGTTTCTTATTCAACAAGTCAGCTGGAATCTCCACGTGTGGCCCCTCAGCGGTTCCCCCTGAGGAGGGGATCAACCGCGAGCTCTATCGTGAGCATAGGAGGTGTACTAGAGTCTTCTCACTATCATGGCTCAATCTCAGAGTCCGTCGCAGAGTCTGGGCAGAATGGTCTGTTACCTCGGAGTTCCCAATTGCTCAATTATTGACCTGTTAACGCCCATGTAGCCATTTCGACCCTCCTCCAGCCCCCAATCATCCGCACCGGTATGACGACCGCTAGTGCCACATCGTCCGCTGGCTTCAAGCCCCCGTCCTCTCGTGATATCCCGCCAGTGACTCTGACAAACATTAAGCATGTGGATGCAAAGGTCTTCCAGCCGTATCTCTCGCAAGTGGGCAGTTTGTACGATGTGTTTCAACAATCGAA
The DNA here is from genome assembly GCA_002116305.1 of Penicillium italicum. NCBI lineage: Eukaryota > Fungi > Ascomycota > Eurotiomycetes > Eurotiales > Aspergillaceae > Penicillium > Penicillium italicum. The sequence goes on along the minus strand of LWEC01000573.1, from coordinate 14,138 downwards.
AGAAGGCGCGGGGGAGGATGCCCTACCGGTACAGGCTGCCAAGTCTCCGAAGCCAGATTCTGACCGCGATTCGTTAATGCCATGGTCCCCCGATCGGAGATCTTCGGTCATGTCGATCACTTCAAGGCCATCTTCACCTTATGATACTCGGGGCCGACGCCCTTCCAGTGCCCGTGGTCGCGCCCCCGCTGCTACTCCTCTCTCCACCATCCCTCCGGTTTATTTCGAAGAGGACTTCCATCTGGAAAATCCTCGCACCTTTGATGTGATATCAGAGAAATCAGATGTGGTTCGGCCGCCTCGCCCGCCGACCAAAGACGATAAACCCGGCAATGGATTAGTCGCGGAGCCAGTACAAACTGGAAGAAAAGCGCTAGCTACGAATGCTATTCTGCAAGAGAAGCTCTCATGGTACATGGACACTGTCGAGATTCATCTTATTTCGTCCATCTCAACGGCATCGAAATCCTTCTTCGCTGCCCTAGGGTCTCTCCGAGAATTGCACGCGGAAGCCGCAGACTCGGTCAATCGGATACAGGTGCTGAGAAAGGACCTACAGAAAATCGATAAAGAAATGGCTCTGGGCGGTCTCAAAATTGTCAATTTGAGACGACGAAGAGAAAATGTACGAATGTTAGCAGCTGCCGTGTCACAGCTTCGCGATGTGGTCGAATCTGTATCTCGGTGCGAAGGATTGGTAGAGCAGGGCGAGATTGAGGAAGCTGCCGATGGACTCGAGGAAGTCGAAAAACTGATAGCCGGTGAAAGGCTCCCCGATCGTGCCTCTTCGGAGGATGAGGAGGGTTCCCCCAGACACCTTATCGACCTGCGAGGCATCAAGGCCCTTGAGGGGGCATCCGATGACCTGGCACAGCTCCGGCAACGCATCGGCATGGGTTATGAGACCCGGTTCTTGAATGACCTTCTGGGAGATTTACGACAACACGTTCAAACTGTACCATCGAATGTGACCCTGCAGCGCTGGGGAAACTCATTCCAACGGCAGCGAGGTGGTCAGCGGTCTGGGGTATCGGTATCACCTGCCTACATGAATTTCAATAACGAGTTGCGGTCCCAATTGAACACCCAGCTCAACGGACTCGCGCGAGCTCACTATACGATGCCAGCGGCAACTTCTTTCAAAACCGCTGTTTTACGAGAAATGAAGGGTCTTATTCGCAAACACCTGCCCAGTTCTAGTGATGATGATAATGAATCTATGGTGTCACTATCAACACATAGCGGTCCTCAGCTAAGCCAACAAGAGAAATCATCGATCCTTGCTCGCAATCTGCGTGCTCTCGACTCAGATGACGCTTATTCGATGTTGATGAATGTCTACACCGGGATCAGTGAATCGCTCAGGCGACTGAGCGTCCAAGTCAAAGTTCTTCTAGATATTGCTAGCGGCTTGGGTAATTCGCCCACTTCCGGTGTCAAATCACCACCACGAAGCCCCAACCCACAGAGCATGGATCAAGCTATAAACTCTTCACAGATCGGGCCAACAGCCTCTGACCTGGCCCAGGATGAGATTCTGCAGGTTTTGGATATGTCGAGTCTGCTTGGCCAGGCAGTTGACATCGCCCAATCCCAGATAACAAAAGTGTTAAAGGTGCGATCTGAACAGACCGCCCAGCTTTCGAAGGAGGAATTCCTCAGGTACTTCACTCTCAATCGCCTGTTTGCCGATGAATGTGAGGCCATCTCTGGACGCAGTGGGACTGCTCTGAAGACTATTGTCGGAAACCAAATCCACGATTTCATTACTCGTTTCGGTGATGGTCAGCGCCATCAAATTGTCAATGTCATGGATGCCGATCGATGGGATGCACGCGATTTCGGAGATGCCGAGAACACCATTCTTACTAGGATTCTCGATGCAAGCACCAAAGATATCGACGCCTGGGTCGAAGTTTCCAAAATCTGGATCCCACTTCCTGCAACTAAGCAAGGCAAACTTGCCGATACTGCCGCTGAAAATGGGACAGACAAGTCCAAAGTTCGCAGTGCCGTCATCGACGAGCAGAAATACATCCTGCCTGACTCTGCTGTTGCCATGATGCGTAGCATCGAGGAGTTCGATTTCCTCATGTCGAACATCCCCAGCATGATCCCGGATATTGCGCCGCATCTACTAGATATCCTGAAACTGTTCAACTCGCGGTCATCACAGTTGATTCTTGGGGCCGGCGCTACACGTAGTGCAGGCCTGAAGAACATCACAACTAAGCATCTCGCCCTGTCATCCCAAGCATTGAGCTTTGTCATTGCTTTGGTCCCGTATGTACGGGAATTTATCCGGCGCCACGGACTGGCAAACCCCTTGATGGCGGAGTTCGACAAAGTCAAGCGATTATGCCAGGAGCATCAGAGCGGTATTCACGAGAAGCTGGTGGATATCATGGGCTCGCGCTCCTCGGTTCACGTGAACGCAATGAAGAAGATTGACTGGAATGCCAAGGGAGCCACTCCAGATGTAAATCCCTACATGGAAACCCTGGCCAAAGAGACGGGCACTCTACACCGTGTTTTAAGCAAACATCTTCCAGACATGACAGTTAGCATGATCATGGTGCCCGTATTCAACAGCTACCGTGATCAATGGACGAAGGCCTTCCAAGAGGCCGACGTACAGACTGAGGCTGGAAAGAAGAGGTTAGTTTGAGCACTCTAGTCCTACTCATGGCTAATACTAATAATATGCACAGAATGGAAGCCGATGTCGAGCATTTCCGAACGAAACTAATCAAAATCGAAGGCGCCAGCGAGGTTGGCGATAAGCTCCTTGAAGTCGTGCGAGCCAAGACTATTACCATTACCAGCGAGCCCAATAAATCTCAGGCAACGAGTGGGAAGCAACAAGATCAAGGCAATGGCTCCGATTCAACCAAGTCCTGATCTGCATTCCCATCGCCGGTTCATCCTTATATATATAATTTTTCTTTCTGCATGTTTCTTTCTTGCCTGAGCGCTCAATCCCGAGCTGCACACTTTGTGTCATTGTCGCTACCGCATAACTGTCTACCAGTTGCATTTATAGAGCCAGCCCGGCGTTTGTGGATATGAATAAGAGCAGGTGTGATTTTCATTCTATGAGTCTTTGGCATTACCTATTAGACGATCGCTGAACCTGAGATTGCTTCACGTCCTTGTGACCTTACTTCATTTTACTCTTGATGCTAACGCAAGGATCAAATTTCATGGACTTGAGGATATTGCGTATCATTCATAAATTATACAAATTAAAAACACCAGAGACCATAACAATCATACAGGATCATCGCCGTTCGCACCATCGTATCATGTCATAGCGGGCGTGAACCAGTCACTTATTTCCCAGCAGTGTTCTTCTCATCAAGAGAAATGGGCTTGGCAGCACCACCGTGGGGATGATCCGAGCCAGCGGTAGGCAAGCCAGGGTAAACATCGCGGCCGGAGCCAGTCTGCTCTGGCATGGGGGCAGCCTTGTGGGAGCGGCTTAGATCTGCGGGCTGTGAAATTTGTTAGAAACCGGCCAGATAGAAAGAATTTCATTTTGGAATTGTAGCACAGCATACCTCATTGCCGACTCCGTGGGCCTTGTTGGGACCATTCTCGATAGGGTTGTCGCTCTGGGGGACACCGTTGTCGAATTCTGCGCCGCGGACCATTTTGGTTGATTTTTAGAGGGATAAGTTGAGAGAGCGGGATGTGGAATTGTGGTTTTTATGTAGAGTAGAAGTTCTCTTGTGTAGAAATGAAAAAAAAATGTCTTTGATGGCTCTTATTTATACTTGGTTTTCGTTGATTCATATCGTGAACCGTGACAGCATTCTGAAATCATAGTGGAGTAACATGACTTCATGGCCGTTTTTAGTATCAAGATCTCTGTTCAATTGCCTTGGAATGAGGTCTAGAAGATTCATGGAAGAGCACAGATCGTGAGATCGATTACTAAATGACTTCATTGCACATTTATGGGCGGAAAATATTTCAAGGTGTGCGCTCATTGCGTGGACCATATACAGAACTTGATGGAACCGATTATCTTCAACTTTTGGTTCTACAATCTCTCATTCTATGCACTTTAATTCTAGTCAAATCCACCAACATTCGTCATATTCTTTCTCATATACCCATCTATTATGCTAATATGGTATTTGAATAGCCTGCCAAGTGGGGATGTGGCATATCCTGGTCATGGCGAAAAGGGATGATTTCACCATGCCAGGACTATACACTCCTTTGCCTGTCTAGCAGCAAGATCCAAGGATGATAAGTGAATGTGTGCTTGAAAAGGTCCATTATTTTTGAAATTTATAATACTCCTGCCCGGAAATTTCAACCCTAACTCCAAGATGAGTCTAACAAAAGATTGACACATAGCCATGAGAAATAAATGAAAACCAAATCGGGGAAACATAACAAAAGAGATCGGATGTCCTTGATCAACTCTCACTGAATGTCGACACCAACGTGTCACTCAACGGTATCTCCGGCTTTGTGCAGTCGATCCCGCAATTAGACACATTTCCAAGCCAGGTGAACCAACACTCTCATCGATGCGATCCGTTTCAACGGAAAAGGGCAGTTCATCTTCAGATACAGCATAGAACCCCCTGGGGCCTACAGGACCAGCCCAAGGCGAGTCAGGTGCAGCGTCTGAGAAAGAGGCGGAGACACGATCCAACGCCCGAGGTCGAGGCCGAGGCCGAGGACCAACCACCACTGGGGGAGAGACGACCCCAGATCGACGGGTCGAACAGTGCCGGCACTGCGGGCCAGCTCTGAGCGAAGTCGGCAAGCTGTCTATGCGAGGTGGGAAGTGGGTTGGTTCTCGGGGGCTAAGTGGGTATGGCAGCGGAGGGTTTCCAAATTGCGAGCTGTTGTCACCTTGGCGATGATAGGGATGACTGTGGAGGGAACGGTGTCGTCGTGCTAGACAGCCACCGCACATTGATGATGGTCGATCGGGGTATTGTGGGAGATCACCGGGTGTTGCTGACGCAGAGGTAGGAGTAGTGGATGTGATGTCAGGTGGTCCACAGCTGGGGTTTGCTGGTCCAGATGACGAAGAGACAATTGATGAGCGATTCGAATGAGGCAGGGGAGGTAATGCGCCGTGTTGAATTTTACGGCGGAGACTGTATGATCGGTGTTGTGCTGGCGCTGTCACATCATGGGATGTCTCTGCGTGAGTAGTGGGCAGGGCATCGTTCCGTGAGTTGGTGGGAGTCACATCGCAACTTTTTCGAATTCCCAGTGATCGTCGTTGTAAGGGAACAAATGGAGAGATATATCGGTTCTTCACGATAGCATTTCGCTTTCTCTGCGTTTGGCGGATGAGGAATTCCATGGTGTTCATCTGAGGGTTGGCCCTCTTGGTGGATGATCGTGACAAATCTGATGAGAGACGTTGAATCACTGGCTCAGTAACATGTGAAGATTGTTCACCTGAGCAGAAGCCTTTCTCGAAAAGAACAGATGAGCTGGAGTCCTGAAGAGCTGAGGTGATAAGACAGCATAATGGTGGGTCGGCTTGATGGATGAAATACAACCCTGGGAGTTGAGGAGCCGGCTCTTCAATCACTGGAGGATTGGCCATCTGAACATCAGGCTCGATCAAACTGGAACGTGACTGTCCGGATTGCTTTTCTTCACCGCGTAACCCAGCAGGTAAGTCTGGACTCATTGCCCCAAGTGCGGAGAGCTCGTACACATTCCTATCAACCTCAATTACAGAAAAGGGACCTAACTCCGCAGACTTCTCATCCTCACTACTCAATTCAGACACGTCCGGGTTCATGATTCTCAAAACAGAACTTTCATCTCCTCGCCAGCTTCCACGGGGATCATGAGGAGACTTGGGCTGGGCGGTAGGCGCAGCAAGATCTCTTCCATCAACCAGAGGGCCAGTGGCCACACCCAAATCAAGTCTAAAAGACTGATGTCGCAGATTCCCCGACTGTTCGGACCTAGGACCAAACAGATCTACCGGAGATAGGTCAAACTCATTCTCGAGCAAGGACCTCCTCACTGGGGTTGACACCTGATCATTGCGATCCCGAAAAAAGCGAGACGGATATCGATCAGTGAGGGCATCAGAGACGATCCGACGGAGCTCACAGTCCGAAATACTTCGACGCTTCCGCTCGATCTTGTTGATCAACTTGATCCTCACGTAGCCCAGAGGCGTGAAGACCCAACTTCTCAGCCAACGCTTGATCCTGGACCGCTTGCGTGCCTTTCTTTTTTCAGACATGCTTAATGCGATGGGCGACCGAAGCTCCGAACTCGGATTTATTAGAAGAGACAGATGCTGGAGGACGGGAGAGTGCAGAGAGGCTTGTTCTTCAGGTCTCATCGTGTTCAGCTTTTTTATATATTTCTGCGCTGGTATGCTGGAACGTCCGAGATCGACATCAATGAGCCTTTCAGTTCACGCATTTCAAACGAGTGACACAACATTGTCTACGTATATGAGGGCTGGACTCCATCTCAGTTACAATGAGGTTGGGAACAAACACAGATTTGAGGTTTTTGAGGTTCTTTGTTGAAGATTTGGTCAACGATGGTCCTTTGTTCCCCAAGTGTCTCTAAGTTGATGACTCAACTGCTGTGGTACTTTCTACCCATGTAGGTAGCTAGCAGCAAAGGGTAAAAGAAAATTGGGTGGACCATCCTGGAGTGCCTGGCGCAATCTGCCCGTGGTCATCTTGGATATAGGTGTATTTTACTGCCCAGGTGGAAGAATTCTTGAGTTAGGTCCGACATTGTAAAATCTCGGAGATTTTTCCTTCAGACCAGGAATCGGACTACCTAGGCAGAGAAAAGGAACACAATGTTGTACAAAAGAAATAGTTTGCATCTGCAATGTTGTACGGTATACTTTGTAGGCACATTTCAACACCAATAAGGAAAACTGCCAAGACGATCATCCCCTCCAACATGGTCCGCGCGCCCTTCCCACCAATAAATGCAGATGAATGAAGCCATTCTATGCCATTCTAAGCCATTCGTGGCCATTCGTGGCCATATTCGTTGGCATTTGTAGGATGATCCAAGCTCTGGCGGGTCCTCTCCGACGCTCAGTGGAGCAACTTCTCAGATGACATCATGGCTCCAGCTTTCCCCAGATCCGACGATAAACTGCAATTGGATTGGCCCTGAGCTCTGTAAACTGGGATTGAAGGCAAATAATTGTAGATCAGGTGCCTGTTAGTCGGAGAAACCGGATAAATGATCCAGCAAGGGGAAGAATATGAATAGGAACAGGAGGCAAAAAGCAGTGGGGTGATCCCACTTCCTTGTTACTCTACTATGGAGTACGGAGGACTCCAGGTACATGCTACGACTGTTATATTTCAGGGAATACCAATAGTTCAAGATAAACCAAAGGAATTAAATCAAATTAAATAAATCCAAAATATCTAAACGTAAGGTACATTTTCTCAACAGTCTCGGGTGGAATTTCCCTCGCAGAGAGTAGCCTAAGCGTACAGTAAAAAAAGCCTTGGAGGGTCACACCCGTCAGTCCACAGAAAAACTCTTGACCGGAACGAGGAAACGGTAACTCTTGTGTGCCTTTTCTCTTGAAATTTCTTGGATCTCAACTTCATCTTCAACTCGATCCACATCCCCCCAACTTCTCCCCCAGCCACCCCAGAAGCTCAAGTCGCAAGTTCCACTTCTCCCCGCACAGACCGAGTCGGAGAGCTCTTCCAAGGTTATTGCGCTCATCCCCCCTCTCCTCGCGTTTCATTTTTCTTTCGCTTTTCTACGAAATAGAAACCTTTGAGCATAATGGAGGAAAACGGCGAACCCATCAAGCGTGATGTGCGCAACCACATGCTCTTCGAGGTGGCCACTGAAGTGGCCAACCGAGTCGGTGGCATCTACTCGGTCCTCAAGTCCAAAGCTCCTGTGACCACCGCCGAATATGGTGAGCGGTATACCCTGATCGGCCCACTGAACAAAGCTTCAGCGGCGGTGGAGGTTGAGGAGTTATTGCCGTCCAACCCGGCCATGCGGGAGACGATCCAGTCTATGAAGGAGCGTGGCATTGACATCGTCTACGGTCGCTGGCTTATTGAGGGTGCCCCTCGGGTTCTGCTGATTGACACGGGGACTGGCTATCGGTGGTTGGACGAGTGGAAGGGCGATCTTTGGACTACTTCGGCCATCCCGTCCCCCGCTGGTGATAATGAGACCAATGAGGCCATCGTTTTTGGATACTTGGTCGCTTGGTTCCTGGGAGAGGTACGGTCCAACAAGTGTTTTACACGCTGGAAATGGCAAAAGAGCTTGACTGACCACATTCCCCGCTATAGTACATTGCTCATGACCGTCGCCGGGCGGTTATCGCCCATTTCCATGAATGGTTGGCTGGTGTCGCTCTGCCACTGACCAAGAAGCGGCACATGGACCTCACAACCGTCTTCACCACCCACGCGACATTATTGGGTCGTTACCTCTGCGCTGGATCAGTTGACTTCTATAATAACCTCCAGTATTTTGATGTGGATGCCGAGGCCGGGAAGCGAGGAATCTACCACCGCTACTGTATTGAGCGGGCTGCCACCCATTCCTGTGATGTCTTTACTACTGTATCGCATATCACTGCATTTGAGAGCGAGCACCTGCTGAAGCGGAAACCCGATGGCGTGTTGCCTAATGGTCTGAATGTCAAGAAGTTCTCTGCTATGCACGAGTTCCAGAACTTGCATTCCCAGTCCAAGGAGAAGATCAACGATTTTGTTCGTGGTCATTTCTACGGCCACAATGACTTCGACCTGGATAATACTCTATACCTCTTCACTGCGGGTCGTTACGAATACCGCAACAAGGGTGTCGATATGTTCATTGAGGGGCTGGCCCGCCTCAATCACCGACTCAAGGCCGCTGGGTCGACCATGACCGTGGTCGCTTTTATTATCATGCCAGCACAGACCTCTTCTTTGACAGTGGAATCGCTCAAGGGACAGGCTGTCGTCAAGTCTCTGCGCGACACCATCGAGAACATCGAGAAAGGGATCGGCAAGCGCATGTATGAGCGCTGTCTTTCCTGGAAGGAAGGCGACAACATGCCCGACGAGAAGGATCTCATCACCAGTCAAGATCGGGTGATGCTCCGCCGTCGCCTGTTCGGCATGAAGCGCCATGGTCTTCCCCCAATTGTCACCCACAACATGCACAATGACCATGAGGACCCCATCCTGAACCAGCTACGTCGTGTCCAGCTGTTCAACCACTCCTCCGACCGGGTGAAGGTTGTCTTCCACCCTGAATTCCTCAACTCTGCCAACCCTGTATTGCCGCTTGACTACGATGACTTCGTTCGCGGAACCCATCTGGGTGTCTTCCCCTCCTACTACGAGCCATGGGGATATACGCCGGCTGAATGTACAGTGATGGGTGTGCCCAGCATCACCACCAACCTGTCTGGATTCGGTTGCTATATGGAGGAATTGATTGAAAACTCCTCTGACTACGGAATTTACATCGTGGACCGTCGCGCCAAGGGTGTTGACGACTCTGTCAACCAACTGACCGAGTTTATGTTCAACTTCACGGAGAAGAGTCGTCGCCAGCGCATTAACCAGCGTAATCGTACAGAGCGCCTGAGCGATCTGCTCGACTGGAAGAGAATGGGCTTGGAATATGTCAAGGCTCGCCAACTGGCATTGAGAAGAGGTATGTTAAAACTTCATCGCCTTTTCTTGGTGACTATTATTAATTTTTTTGTACAGCTTACCCGTCCTCCTTCGAGGGTCAAGAGGATTACTTCGATATCATTGGAGGGACGGAACAGAAGCTCTCCCGCCCGCTCTCCGTTCCTGGATCCCCTCGGGATCGTTCCGGAATGATGACGCCGGGTGACTTTGCCTCTCTACAGGAAGGCCACGAGGGATTGAGCACTGAGGATTATATTGCCTGGAAATTGCCGTGAGTTTTATCTTATCCTCGGTATTTGGCAAATACTAATACATTCCACAGTGAAGAGGAAGAGCCCGAAGAGCACTTCCCCCTCACACTGCGAACTCGCAAGACGACGGAACGTGCTGCATCCCCACTGGACAGTATATCGATCAATGGCCGCGAAGAGTCCGAAAAAGGAGCCGGGACAGAGTAACCGAGGGTGTTGGATCCCTTGTAGCTCTCATGTTCACCATTGGCCCTAAATCCCAGTGTGGGCAACCTCCCATTGTCGTCATGTGTACTTGTTTAATCACTCTGCCTTTTTTTGGTCTTTTTCCCTAGCAGTGCATCTGAAGCCTATGTGTTTTTTTGTTTAAAATTAAACTGAATGAAATCGAGAGTTATACATGGCAAGAATATCTATGTTGTAGTGGAATGTTGTCCCCCCCTCCGCGGAGGGATGAGCTCCGACAATATCCACTTGAACACTTTCCCAGGCACCGGAGATCAATCGGAGCTTGGGGAATATTGAGCTAGGAGGTCAGGCAATCATAGCCGGTTATTCTCGCCCCAGTGAACCCTTTAGCGAACTATGATTCATCGTACTTCTGTGCTATTTCTACCCCTCCTGCCCCTCCATCTTCCTTCCAACATCACTCTTCCAACTATCCAACTCTCAACTCACGTCCATCGGTACGACTCTCCAATGGAGCCGCGCACGTCCAGGACCCCGCGGTGTTGCAGGACACAGTCCTCGCTACGATGAAGAGATGGGTCAAGGTATTTGTTCGTATAACAGTCGTTGCCACCGCATGACAGGTGTTCGGTCTAGCCAGGTGATTGGGAATAACTACAAACATATCCAGGTCTCCAGTATTTATGGAGTCTGTTGGGTTTCTTCCCGTATCGACTGGCTGGCTGTTCTGAGATTATACTGTCAAAACTTGATCTAGACAATACTAGCGAAAGGACATGCGTGACTTTTGATTGTTCCCCTGTTTTGTGTTTTGTGTCTGGCTCTGCTCACGCTGTGCTGTGCTGGTTTCTGTTCTATTGAATACATAGATTGAATGGAGAACAGCACAGACAGAGCAGAGCTGGATACTTTCTCTCTTGGCATGCTGACCCAATTGAAGTCTTGAAATAGCTTGATCTTTCTGCCATCATGTCTACCGACAAGATTACTTTTTTGACCAACTGGTATGCTGACATTGTCCTAGAATCCGAGTTTTCGAGCTTCCGGGGTGCCCATGTGCCCTTCTCTGCTCGATCTTGTAGTTCGACTTTGCTAAGTTTTTTCTTTTAAAGGCACGCGACCCCGTACCACGCCCCCCTCTACCTCGCCCAGGCCAGAGGCTACTTCAAGGATGAAGGTCTCAAGGTGGCTCTCCTCGAGCCCAATGACCCCTCCGACGTCACCGAGATCGTCGGAAGCGGCAAGGTCGACATGGGCTTCAAGGCTATGATCCACACCCTGGCGGTGCGTATCCTTTTCCCAAACCACACAACCATTGGGATACTAATACCTCATCCAGGCCAAGGCCCGCAACTTCCCCGTGACCTCCATCGGCTCCCTCCTCGACGAGCCCTTCACCGGAGTGGTGTACCTGAAATCTAGCGGAATCACCGAGGACTTCCGCTCGCTGAAAGGCAAGCGCATCGGTTACGTCGGCGAGTTCGGCAAGGTAAGAATTTCCTCATCCGCCCTTAAAATCACACCTAACAAACCCTAACCAACCCCAGATCCAAATCGACGAACTCACCAAGTACTACGGCATGACCGCAGACGACTACACCGCCGTCCGCTGCGGAATGAACATCACCAAAGCCATCATCAACGGCACCATCGACGCCGGCATCGGTCTCGAGAACGTGCAAATGGTCGAGCTGGAAGAATGGCTCGCGGGCCAAAACCGTCCCCGCAGCGACGTCCAAATGCTGCGCATCGACCAACTCGCCGAGCTCGGCTGCTGCTGCTTCTGCTCGATCCTGTACATCGCGAACGACGCCTTCATCGCCGCGAACCCGGAGAAGATTTCTGCGTTCATGCGCGCCGTGAAACGCGCCACCGACGATGTCCTGGCTGACCCCGCTGCCGCGTACGCGGAGTACATCGACGTCAAGCCTATCATGGGCACTGATGTCAACCGCAAGATCTTTGAGCGGTCGTTTGCTTACTTCTCGCGCGACTTGAAGAATGTCCAGCGCGATTGGACTAAGGTTACCAACTATGGAAAGAGATTGGGGATCTTGGAGGAGGGCTTTGTTGCCAATTATACCAATGAGTTCCTTTCTTGGGGTCTGGATGCGGACTCCACTGATCCTATTGGTGATCAGAAGCGTATGGCTGCTCTCCAGCAGGAGGTTGCTGCTGATGGCGGCTACAAGCGTCTTGAGACTAAGGCCTCGGCTTAGGTTGGGCTTAGGCTTCAACTGCTGTGGTGCTCTGCTTGGTGATGATGTTTGTCCTAGGCTTCACTCTTTAGCCTCTGTTGCTTGAGTCAAATTGAAACAATTGCCAAATTGGTAGATCGTTTGTGCTGTAAACGATGTAGGGAAATCTGTGAAGACCCTCCTATGGATGGGTCTTCATTTAATTGATCAAAAGGAGTATTATACGCAAATACTACTGCGAAGCATTGACACTAGTACTGCATGTATTCAAACTGAACTCTGAGCCTTCTAATATTGCTCCGAGTTCTACTAGTATAGTTGTGCGCGGGTAAGCGAGGTCACATGACTCTCCACCTCCGGTCTCTCGGTGGTATAGTTCTATACACCGGGTCCTGCGACCCTTCTAGTAAGACGTCGTGACATTACCTCCCTTCTTCAATGTATGTCGCCCTCGGCATGCTCCTTGGTCTCTTGCCGGCATCTTGCTTCTCGCTTTATGTGGTGGCTTTTTCGAGTCCTTTGACACTTTGACCGGGTCTTCTTTGTCTTATGCGAAGGTTTTCGAGGTCTTTCCGAAGGTTTTTAAAGGTAGCGTACCCCTCTTCTCTTAGGGGTATGCCCTTATGATCCCTTTCTCGTCATGTCTTTTAATGGAGTTGGTAGGGCGTTTTGCCCCCTTTTCGAATAGCACTAGGCTATCTACCAAGGGTTCTTCCGAGCCTTCTTTGTAGGTAGTTATATGTCCGTTGAGTTCTCTTTTTCGAATACATCTAATACTATCGTTTCTTCGAGTGCACTCTTTGGTTCCTAGGTGTTTTCGCTATCTCCGTAGCCCTACTAGCGGACTAGGTATTATAGGCCTCTACCTCTCTTTCTCGCCTTCAGGATCTTATCTATCTTAAACTCGAGCTCCCTTTCGACTTCGAGGGGATCTAAACGCTCGCTTCGAATTAGGTTTCCCTTATAGGGTTCTAGTATCGAAATATATTACGTGGTATAAATGTATCGGTATAGTAGCGTTAGTAATAGTTAGTACGCTTACTAGCCGATCTTTCTCGTGATTTAGAAGGGTCCTTCGTAGCGGTTTTCTAGCTTCTTAAATAGGCGCCCTAAGTCTATATAGGTATTTCGAAGTAATACCTAATCGGTTATATAGAAAGATTTCTCTATCCTATTCTTATCCGCGGCTCTTTTTATAGTTTCTTTCGTCCTTTATAGCTTCTTTAAGAGCTTTTCTCTTATTTCTACTAGCTTAGTTATTCTAGCTTTTATATCTTAGTAGACCTCCTTATTATTATCTTTAACGCTAGAGCGTAGTTCTAGCCTTATTCCTATTAAAGCCTTACTTAGTATTATCTCTAAGGCTAAGTACGTCGTAGTATTATATATAAACTACGTAAAGGGGATCTATCTTATCTAATCGTCTTAGTACTAGCTTATATAGTTCCTTAGATAGTACTTAATCGACTAATTCTATCTCTCGGTCTAGCTATCTATCTATAGGTAGTATATAGTAGATAATTACCTTCGAACTAATAGGTAGTAGTAAAAGCTAGACTAGAAAGCGCTAGTAAAGAGGCTTCCTTAGTCACTAACTAGGTTTTCTAGTATTCCTAGTAGTAGTATAATCTTTATATATATCGTAGCTACTAATCCTTCTATAGTGATATCTTTTTTATAAGGGATATAGATCGAGTATTTTATAAATAGGTCTACTACTACTAAGATTATATCGTATACCCTACCCTTCTACTTTAAAGGTAATAAGCTAGTAATAAAGTCTATACTTATCTATTATAGTAGCCTTTTTAGTACTAGTAATAGTTCTAATAGTCTATATAGTT
>LWEC01000571.1:0-46225 GCA_002116305.1 Penicillium italicum | reverse complement strand
GGGGGGTAAATAGTCCAATCTATCGCTCGAACAATCTGCACATCGCAACCCGCAACCATCCAGTCACCGCGAAAATCAGTATCATCAAGCCGGAGAAAAAAAAAGGAGAGAAGGTAAAAAGCAAACCCAACATGTATGTCCAGGATATAATGAATCGGCTATCAAGAAAGACGAGGTACGAGATGGAACTTAACCAAAAAAAAAGAGAAAATAAACATGAAATGGATAATGAAGCAATCAAACAGCGGTCTCTTCCACATGCTCTTTTCCGCTGTTAGGCTCCTCATGGTCGTGCTTGGACTTTTTCTTCTTCTTGTCCTTCTCCTTCTCATCCTTGCCCTTTTTGCTCATTGCCTCGGCCATAAGCTGCTCGAAAGCCATGTAATCGCCCTCTTCCTCGGGGTCACGCGCGGCCTAAAAGCCAGTGGTTAGTATGGTACCTAATGGATGGAAAGCGACGTGTCTTTACCTTCGCGTAAATGTTGCCGGCAATCACCAGCGCATGCGCACGCTCAATGCGTTTCTCAAGGCGGGTCCGCTTGTCGCTCAGAATCTGGTCACAGACATCACGCAGGACACTCTGGATCTCGAACTTGCTGCCACGCCACGCCGCAGCGAGAATCTTGCCCGTCACTCTCTTCTCGTATTCAGCCTTCTTCTCGTCAGTCCAGTCTTCACCACCGCGTTCTTCCATTTTTGCCATCTCCTCCATAGTCATCTGCGCATCGATGGCCGTGGAGATGGTGGTCCATGTCTCCTTAGCAAGGGTGCCCTTGTCCTTCAAGCGGGAGAAGAAGCCAGAGATACCTAGGAACTTCTGTGACTTGAGGAAGGAAGTACCCTTCTGAACGTAGGTTTGACCGACAGCGTGAAGAATTTCGAGACCAAAAGATTCCATCTTCAAGTTCTCGACCTCAAGTCGGATCTTCTCCTCAAAGGCATGGGACACATCCTTCCCCTTGTCCGTCTCAGTCCAAACGCTCAAACGATCTATCAGCTTGTTTGCCAGTGTGTTGACACGATCTTCCCGAGCCTTTCTGCGTTCATCCTCGAAGGCGGTAAGGCGTTCCTGCTGCTCCTTGGACAAACCCTTCTTCTTCTCCTTCTTGCGCAGCTCCTTCTCTTCTTGGGACAGTCCAGCTGCCTCCATACGAGCTTCTTCTTCGGATTTGTCCATGAGGGCCTGTTGGCCGAAGTTTCGGCGAGGAGTGCTAGTGCCAGAGCTCTGGGCAGCGGTTGGCTTCTCAGAGGGGCCGGCAGCGGCAGCTGTAGGTGCGGCCCCTGCCGCGGGATCGTGGGTTTCGTAAGAAGGAGCCGAATCGCCAGCTGCAGCCTTTACCTCCTCATCGTGAATGTTAAGTTTCTCTTCCGCAGACTGGGCAAGTTCTTCCTCCTCCATTTCCTGCATCGTGATGTCCATGGTCGCGGTGAGGTCTTTCATAAGAGAGATTTCGCCGATAAGATCAACGAAGGCCTCGCCGCCGAAGATCATGCTGAAGAATTCAGACGGGTCCTCTGTACAAGACAAATCAGAAACCTTGTGCTGAACATTAGCACGCATGTGATTGACCTACCGAAACCACCACCAGGTACCGACTCCTCCTTGCCAAACTTGTCATATCGCTTTCGGAGATCTTCATTGCTCAGAACTTGGTACGCCTCACCGATCTATAGTAGCAGGGTATCAGCCTCGTGTAATGTGTATCATGTCTGAGGTTGCGCAATCATACCGCCTGAAAGCGTTCGTGTGCAGTTTCATCTCCAGGGTTTTTATCTGCGATCCTAGATTAGAAGTAGTGGCAAAGAAAGATTAGGTCAAAGTCGGTCATACCGGGGTGAGTGACAATAGCCAGCTTCCGGTAGGCCTTCTTGATTTCCAGTTCGGTGGCCGTAGGTGGCACACCTAGAGCGTCGTAGTAGGCAGTATCGGCAACCATCGCAGCGACCGAGCCTAACTTAAGACAAGTGGGTTGAGGGAAGGTATAAGTTCAAACAATTCAAAATGTATGTAGGAAAAAACAGTGGACTTGTGTTGTTTAGGCAGAACTTCAAGATATTTTTCAGAAGTTGGCGCTGATATCATGTGGGGTGAACTTGTATGCATGGTTTGCTACAGTCACGTGCCAGCTAACTCTTCATTTAATCTGCTCTGGCCTTTTCCCCTTTTCCCTCACCTCCATCTGCCGTTCCCCCAGGTTCTGTTGTTTTTGTTTTTGTTTTTTGTTTTTTTTAAATTCCTGGCTCCAATTCCCTCTATCTAGGAACCTTTCTTTACCTTGCTTCACTTGTTGAAGATTAGGTTACTTTGCCTTGTGCCAATTCCTTGAATATTCGGCTAACGCGCCTCTCCCCCACTCACCATGGGTCTCGTCGGCAATGCTCTCTACTACTCCTTTCACCCTATGCAGCTGAGGTCAATTCTCCAATGGTATGTCCCGATGCTCGCGAAATTGACCTCCGAAATGTGTGAAGCTAACCATTCATGTCGCATAGGAAAGTCTGGCACAACCCGCCCCATGAGCGCAACGAGAAAAACGAAACCGAGAATCAGAAGATCTGTTTCAAGTTTTTGGACAAAACCAGCCGCAGCTTCAGTGCTGTGATCAAGGAGTTACATCCCGAACTGTTAATTCCTATCTGCATTTTCTACCTGGTCCTCCGCGGGCTGGACACCATCGAAGATGACACTTCCATTCCCCTGGCTACCAAAGAACCTCTCCTCCGTGACTTCAAGAATATCCTGACGCAAGATGGCTGGACTTTCACTGGGAACCGACCGGAGGAGAAAGACCGTGAGCTGCTGGTTCAGTTCAACCACATTATCACTGAATTCATGAACATGAAGCCTGAATACCAGGCCATCGTCAAGGACATCACCGAAAAGATGGGTAATGGAATGGCTGATTATGCCGTGAAGGCAGAGAATGACGATGCCAGTGTGAAGACCAAGGAGGAATATGATCTGTACTGTTACTACGTCGCTGGATTGGTTGGCGATGGCCTTACTCGCCTCTTTGTTGAGGCCGGGTTTGGTAACCCAGCTCTGTTGAAGCGCCCCAAGTTGCACAAGTCAATGGGTCTTTTCCTCCAGAAGACCAATATCATCCGTGACATCCGGGAGGACTTTGATGATAACCGACGATTCTGGCCCCAGGAAATTTGGTCCAAGCATGTCGACAACTTTGAGGATCTCTTCAAGCCAGAGCACCTCGATGCAGCCCTTAACTGCAGCTCGGAGATGGTTCTGGACGCACTGGAGCATGCCGAGGAGTGCCTGTTCTACCTGGCTGGTTTGCGAGAGCAGAGTGTTTTCAACTTCTGTGCAATCCCGCAGTCCATGGCCATCGCCACAATGGAGTTGTGTTTCCGCAACCCCGATATCTTCAAGCGCAACATTAAGATCACGAAGGGCGATGCATGTGACCTCATGCACAAGTCTACGCAAAACTTGTCAGTCCTATGCGACAGCTTCCGCCAGTATACGCGCAAAATTCACAAGAAGAACACCCCCAAGGATCCCAACTTCCTGAAGATCAGCATTGTCTGTGGACAGATCGAAAAGTTCATTGAGACCATCTTCCCGACGCAATCCGCCGAAGCCGCCAACCGGAAGGTGTCTGGTGAGCTCACTGCGGCCGAGTTACAGAAAAAGAAAGAGGACGACGAAAACAAGAATGATGTCTACTTCATGATGGCTCTCATGGGCGTTATCGTTGTCATCATCGCTAGTCTCATGATTTTTGCCGCCTGGATGATGGGCGCCCGGTTCGACCTTGCCTTCAAGGAAATCACGTCCGGTCACTTCCGGCCGCCAGTTAAGAACCAGCTTGAACACCCGGAGCTTTGATTGTCTTTTTTAATTCTCACATCCACGGCGTTACGACCTTTCCATGTCTGATATTTTCGATTCCCCCTCCCGGCGGCATATTGTCTTACTATTTTCTCGCCTGTTCCCGGTGCCCCCGATGTGTATTGATAATAACATGACTTCTTTACTTTTCCTCACCTGGCACGTTTACTAACCTCCCCATTTCCATCCCACTACCCTTTCTAGTACAGACGTCAAATTGCGATCCGGCCCTTCCATAGCCGAGGTCGTGCCGAAGGAGTGACTCTATCGCAATGGAGATTTATCTCCTTGGTCAGTGGGTAGTAGCTTTTTGTCCAACGGTTAGCCCGAGGTGGTAAAGGTCCATTGAAGATCTGAAACATCCAGCACATGTAAATTTGTATGTCTAGAGGAAATAAATCCCACCAGCCTTGAGAGGTTAACTCATATCCTGATCTTTTCCGAGATAACTAAAAATAGATAGGACTGGAGAACAAGGGCCCGAATCAGAAAAGACTGCTTTCACATCAAGCCCAGGTTGCAGATTGTCTCTCTTCATCACTACGGACTAGTGTCTATCTTTTATAAGCCGGCAATTTATTGCTCCCAACTGCCGCCCCATGTATTTTCGTTTTCATCGCCAATTACTCTTGCGAACTATCCCTCGGTCGGTTTTTCCCCCTCAAAACTTCCTCAATCCAATGGGTTCGAGCAAGATGGCCTCTTCTTCTGGGGACTCGGGCGACTCTCCATTATCCGCGAGTGATTTCCGGACGTATAATCGCATGGCGGAGCAAATGGAAGGATTTGTAAGCCTACTATCATGGATTTGTATACCTTGGGTATTTTTGTTTGCACAATTCCACTAACTTTCATGCAGCACAGCCATTTCCGTTTGACATGGAATCAGCTTTGGGATGCATGCGAAAGCTCTGGAAAACGGGGACTCTCGGCCCGCCAGATGATCCTGATGGGCCTTCAATTCTGCTCGCAGTTAGATTTCCATCACTCCATCGAGGAGCAGCACATCTTCCCTGTGTTGGCGAAAAAAATGCCTGAGTTTCGAAAGGAGCTCGAGCTATTGAGTCAACACAGACAAATTCATGCGGGACTTGAAAAACTCGAAAAGTATCTCGAAAAGTGTCGGTCCGGCGAGGAAGACATGCGCCGCGAAGAGGTCAAGCGGTTGATGGAAGGGTTTGGCAAGGTTCTGTGGACGCACTTGGACCAAGAGGTTCAAACTCTTAGAGCTTCCAACATGCGCAAGTTCTGGTCTCTTGCCGAGATGCGCCGGCTTCCTATGTGATGCTAAAGAACGGAGGCAAGGACTTGCAGGTGAAGGCAAGTTTTACCGATTTCAATTCGGGAACAAAATGTGACTTTTATCTCAAGACTATTAATTTACGTGTCCAGTTGAATTGATTTCAACCTTCATATTTCCTATTCGCCCTTGAAAAAGACAGTCATGTCTTGTTTCCAAGGGATCTACTTCTACTTCGTCAGTATCAATTCCAAGCGAGAGTTATACAGTTTGTTCTGGCAGCCACTGCACGAAAATAGTTAGCTTCATGTCAAGCGACCACTGTTAACAGGGTGTACTGTTCCCGGAGGCTCGACCATGACAGACTCAGGAATGTGAATACGTTGTCATCCCTTGCTTGGTACTATCCATGTGTGCATAACCGCACCCAGGTAATATTGCACGCACGCTCTCGCGAGACTTTCTGTTTCAAAAACTCTCTATCACTAGAGCCAGTTTGATTGTGTTTTGGTCGACAGAATCTGACGTTTTCCCGAAGAAGGACTTGTCAGCATCGGTAGATGCATTGAGAATGCCCAGGGTCAACGGCACCAAGTGTTCACAAACAACCCGCAAATATGGAACATCCACAGATCCTGGGAAAATCGAGATTGTGTAGAATTCTTTATTTTAAGCTTCAATGAGATGCGTGTCACTTCAATTTGGTGAATCTTGTGTCAGACATCGGGGTCGCCGATCTTCCTCTGATCCGTCGTGGTTCCGCTGTCAGATGTTTCTGTCTCCAGGAATGTGCCTGTCACAGAAACGAGCAAGCTAGGCTAAGCTGTGCATTTGGTTCAGGTCTCACGCATCATGACGATAACGGAAATATGACCTTGGCCTGGATCATAGGCAATCAGTGGGAAAGAGAGAAGATCAACACAGCTGAGCCAATCGCAGGCCATAAACCTGTTAATTGACGCTACTCAGATGCCCAGGAATAAGTGATTCTTCCCCCTTTCTATGTCCCTACTCTAGCGGGTCATACTGGGATCTCATCTCGTACCTTGAGTCATCAGTACCACGCCACGACTCCCGTTTCCCCATCCGGATTGTGCATGGTGTCGTGCCGCATGCAACAAACATCAAATGCAGGGTATAAGTACCATTAAGACCAAGTTCAAGAGATATCAGGCTAGTCATGTCAAAGCCTCGTCTCGTTCCTATCTATACCGTTCCAAGATCTGCTCAATCTCACTCCCGTCACCGTCAATATGAAGTTCGCAACTACTACGATCCTGACTGCCGCTATACTAGCAGGCAGCTCTCTCGCTGCCCCTCGCAGCAGCCTTGTTGACCGCTTGCAGACCCGTGGTGCTCTGTCACGACAGTCACTACCGGCCGAAAAGAAGGGTGTTCTGCTCAAGGAGGGAACTGAGGGAGCCAATTTGCAGTACAGCAAGAACTGGGCTGGGGTGGTGCGCGAGAAACCACCTGCCAGTGCCACCTACACCGCTGTGTCTGCAACATTCACCGTCCCTGAGCCAACGGCTACCGATAGCTCTGGTGATATGCAGGCTGTATCCGCCTGGGTCGGGATTGATGGTGACACTTACACCAAGGCCATTCTACAGACTGGCATCGATGCCTATATCCAGGATGGAAAACAGACATTTGATGCGTGGTACGAGTGGTATCCATTAAGTGCGGAGAATTTTGACCTTGAATTGTCCGCAGGCGACGTGATCGTCGCGAAGGTCGAGACATATTCGCCCAGCAAGGGTGTTGCCATCGTCGAGAATGAGACGAGCGGCCAGAGTGCCACCAAGACTCTGTCTGCACCCTCGAGCTCCGCCACCCTTGCTGGCCAAAATGCCGAATGGATAGTTGAGGACTTCAACACCGGTAACACCATGGTTCCCTTGGTCAACTTTGGCAAGGTCGAATTTACAGGCGCGCGGGCCGAGGCCGGCGGTGCGAAGTATGGTATCAAAAACGCTGCCGTTCTGGATATCCAGCAGAATGGCGACGTGAAGGCACATGTGGAAATCCGGAGTGATACTGAGTTCTCTGTTACCTACCAGTAATATGAATGTGATGTGTATATCCATAGTGGCCTTTTGATTTGGGAGATGATGAGTTTGATGAGATAGGCGTTTTGTACAATGGGGGGAACATTTACCATATATAAATGGGGAGGCATGCTTCTATAACTTCAATTTACTGAAACCTATTAAAAGAAACCAATGAGTGATTACAGCTTATTATAAATTAGGTGATTTGTTGTCGAGGTTGAATGTGAAGAAGCGAACACAAGAGATGGTGAACGGCGACTTATATGAGTCATCGCGGTTGTCTGCCCAGGTGTCAACCTCAAGTTTAGACTGTCACCGTTTGAACGGCTCAATTTAATTCTTCGTCCTCCTCTCCGTCATGAAAATCCATATAGTGCCGGCGCAATTCCCTGACGACGCCGTTTCTATCCTCTCATTGTTTTCTGGCTATGCCGCATCCCTCGGCATTGACCTCACCTTTCAATCATTCCAAGAGGAACTTGATTCCCTCCCTGGGAAATATTCCCCATCACAAGGGGGCTCTCTCTTGATCGCACGGGTTGGCACAGGTGTTCGAGAACATGATACGAACGAACTAGTCGACTCAATATCTTCTCCGCAGTTCCCCTCTGTCCTCGGATGTGTGGCACTCCGGCGCAACTCTGAGGGTTGGTGCGAGATGAAGCGTTTATATGTTCTCAAGGAAGCCCGCGGAGAAGGCTTGGGGGAAAAACTCGTCGAGGCGATCCTTGCCCAAGCCAGATATCTGGGCTACCGCGGGATGCGCCTAGACACTCTACCTGAAATGACAGCGGCACGACTGTTGTATCGGAAACATGGAATTATGGAAATTGAACCTTACTACGAGACTCCAATTCAAAGAACAATTTTCATGGGTTGTGAATTTATATGATCATGATACCTTGATCCATATGTTCATTTCCCATTTCAACCTATACAAAGTAGAAGGGAAAGATGCGAAGGAGGAGAATGTGCCCAACATTGCAGTGCCGATCACCTCGACCCAATAATATTCAAGCCTCTTTGTGCATCCCATATCTTCCGTTTCATCCCTAAGGTTTTGCAATTTAGGATTTCAAGGAGGATCTAGCAGTGTTTAATAATCCACTTCCCTTGGTTGAATCAGAGATAAGTGTCGAGGATTCTCAAATTAGGAACGCGGATGAGAGAGCATATTGCTACAAACCTCAGAGATTTGTGACAGGAAACCAGTCGATATATCCGAAAGTCCCACAGGCTTTTCACTATGACGGCCTCAAACCAGCCTCTTGACGTTCTCGTGATCGGCGCCGGCATTGCTGGTCTCTCGACAGCTATTGCTCTTGGAAAACAGGGGCATCGAGTGGTGGTATGCCCTCAGGAACAACTATCAAACTTGCTGTAAAGTCAATCTCTCACTCTCACTTAGATTCTGGAAAAATCGGCTTTTTTGAAGGAGACAGGTGCCGCAATCCATTTGCCGCCAAATTGCACTGCCTTGCTACGCTGGATGGGCATTGACCCGGCTGATTTCGGGGGCACATTGCTTCATGAGGTCAGATTTGGTTCTTGACAAGAAGAGTGAATTGAAATTGATCTTTTTCTTTTTTGTCTTTCTCCAGATGCACCGATATGGATTTGATGGGGAGTTGATGTACAAGAGAGAGTTCGCCGACACTCGTCATCATTGGCAAGCAGTAGGTAAATGAAGCGGACCTAGCTTGGACAATGTTTTAATTCTGACATAGGACTGGTACCTTGTGCATCGAGCTGAGTTACACAATCACCTCAAGCAACGTGCCCTCGAGACCGCAAAGCTGAACACACGGTGTAGAATCACCGAGGTCAATGTGGAAGGGGTTTGCCCGTCGGTCACTCTAGATGATGGTCGCACTTTTAAAGCCGACCTGCTCCTTGGTGCAGATGGACTGCATGTATGAATATCAGATTGTCCCCATCAGGATTTCTCCGAATCTCTCTGTTCTGACTGATTTTTTAGTCCCAAATTCGCCACAGTATCGCCCCAGGTTCTCCGTCCCCATACCCCGTCGGCAAGTCATGTTTTCGTTGGCTTCTTCCGACTGATCAATTAATGCAACATGCAAGTACGGTGGATTTCGTGCGAGACACCGGCTTATTTATTGAGTGGGCATCTGATGACCGGCGGCTCGTGGCCTACCCTTGCTCTGATAGCAAAATTCTAAATCTTTGTGCCTTTGTCCCTTCGGATGAAGTTCAGGCAGATAATCAAAGTGACGGTAAGGGGTTTCTTTGGGGTTTTAGGGTTAGGGCACTGACAAATTGGCATTGGTAGACTGGCAGGCAGCTGGAGACAAGACCAAAATCGTCAAAGCCTTTTCTAAGTTTTCACCCGGGGTTCAACACATAATCGCGAGTGCGGACAAAAACCTCAAAGTTTGGGATCTGTACGATATGGAGGCACTGCCGACCTGGATCTGCGGCCACGCTGCCCTTCTGGGAGACGCAGCACATCCGTTCCAGCCATGTAAGCAACTGAATAGCTTTAACCCGACAAACTGGATGCGTGACATGCACTGACAACTTGACAGACATGGGACAGGGAGCAGCTATGGCAATTGAAGATGCTGTGAGCATCGCCACCTTGCTTCCTTGTGGCAGTAAGCCGCATGAAATTCCCATGCGACTTGAAATGTATCAAACGGGTCGTCGGCCACGGGTCGACCTTGTCCTCCACTACACCCGGTTAAATGGGCGGGACGAGAATGATGCAGCCGGCGATAGAATATCAGGTATGCATGCTTTTACATCCTTTAAATATATTCAAGCTGACAGTGACAGCTGCGGAAACGGTGAATTGCATGAATATTTGTTTCTCCTATAATGAGATTGAGCACTCTACAAACTTGCTCGATGGCAAATCAACGGATCAATGCCGGAGATGAACGGGAGTGAACTGCGGACAAAAGGAGACAGTTCATTTGAGCTCAAGCACCTGAGAGTGACTTGGAAAGTTGTACTCTTGCGATGTTCACATAGTAGAGGGGCTGGAAGCCAGCAAAGGTGAAAGTCCTATTCGCCCATGTAGGAGCCGCTTCAAGAAAGAAATTCAATTTTGGTTCTGGAGAATATGTTACATATAAATTCGAGGCTAAAATATGAACTTGATGTATCAATTATTTAGATTACAGGCGTAAATTTTGTATATTCTTCGACAACTCTTCAGGTTGTCAAGTTATTTATATACAATTTCAGGCATCAATCTTTTGCCTTAGGCATGATCAAGCTCGGGCCAATCATTATTCTTGCCCACTGCGCCCCTTGAAAATAAACAGCTGGGCTGGGTATGTTGTACTTCTCGAGGATCATGTAGAAAATGTCATCTGGTTATTTAAGCCCCAACTATCCGCCGGATTCATTTCGCGTTAAGCGGAAGCCCGTGTCGAACCCGAACTTGCGAGGTACGGCGCATGCCGATCTGCGGGAAGCAACAGCGTATGCTGCCAGTACCTCGTCTCTTGTGCCCCTATCACCACAGCCCCCATCATATTCGGACCTTTATGGACCGCCACATCCTAGACCTGTAAGTCCGGGCTCACTGCCCCGGCCAAGGACAGCAGGGCCAACTTCATCCCCGGCTCCTCCGCAGCCGACGCCTGTTCAAAAGGCATACAGCGAAGCTCGGCATTTCCTCACCGGTCTAATCAATCGCCCGACAGAATCAAACAAGCATGTTACCATTTTGCGACATTCTCATGGGCTAGTTTTCTACCGTGGACCCACTACGTCAGTCGCTATATCAATTTTCTCTGATGCCCCCTTGCCACCTGAACACACCTTGTGGTTGCAGAGCAAAGGTTGGACCGGGAAGACCGGGATGCAGTTCAAGTCGTTCCTCGGTCTCCGAGATAGCTGGCTGGACGTGACCCCGGGTATGCCATTGAGGGCCGACCAGGTGACTCCGGATGATGAACGAGCTTGGCAACGCGATATCAAGAAATTTCGAAAGAAGGCCCCGCCCCGTCCGCGCGATACACATCAGCTACGTGAAACCGCCGTTGTGAGGATTCCTGCCGAAGCCGGCGATGGTTATTTTCAGCTAGTCCTATGCCAAGGGCTCAAGAGGAAAGTGCTTGGCAATAGCCCCGTATTCCGGGTGCTCTCTACATCCACTGCCCCCAGCTCTATCCGCGGCGCGAGCTTGAGCACGCTGCCACTGGAGGTTGGGGCTATGGTTGTAAGTCTCTACGCTCAAACTGCAGCGCGAACCGCGGCAGGTCCGGCCGCCATCGCCATTCAAGCCAAAGCTGCTGCGTTGCGTCCATCGTGGGTGACAAAGACTGCGGTTCAAAAGGCCTACGCGACTAGCGGTATCGAGAACCGGGTGGCTGGTATTATCAATGGCTCCGAGGGTCCTATTGGGCGATCTCAGATAAATCCAGCGGCGCCGGAAATAGCTGGAAGCAGCCCAGTTTCCATTGATGTCGGTCCTCAGCCACCGTTTCCTATGACATTCAAAGCTCGCTGTCAAATCGATCCAGCTTTGTACCACAAGAACCCCAACGATATACCGAAGTTGAGCTTAATTAGAATGCCCGACTGGGTGACGGAGCAGTTAAGGGGCTACTTCTTCGGCTGGGCTCGATTCGACACTGGGTCAAGCAAAGGTCCCCCGACTGATGAATGGTGCCCAGCTATTTTGTCTGTGCGGGCGCTGGATCCCCTCCAGGCGGCGAGAGTAAATATGGCTCAACTATCGAAACGTGTGGTCGAAATTCGCCTCCTCGAGGACATTTCTCTTCAAACAAGCAAAATCGAGATTCGTGTTTTGGGATACCTCCGTGCCGAAATCCCACCGCCCATGGGGATCACGAGCAAAGAACTCGCTGAGGCTCAAGCGGCAGCTGCAGAGGCAGCCCTGCTCGCTGATTTATACGACGCATCTGCTGTACAGGACACTCTTGCTCATCCTGCGTGGGCCGCGGAACACCCGGCGATTTCAGACCTTCAACAAAACTCGAGTTGGATTGAACGCACGGTCGAGGGGTATACCAATATCATTACTCGTGGACAGAAATTGGTAGAACAAGTTCCGTTGCACCTAGTTGGGGTTCGCTCTGTCACCGATGGGCTCAGAGAGAACCAGATTGCTGTGAACGGGTTCTATATAGTCCGCTAACCATTGTCAATACGCCCATAGATCCATTTGCAGATGCATACCTGGAGTTCACATGTACATCATCCGAGGGATAATTCTCAATTTTCATAGTCTTGATAAGTTCTATAACCACTCAATGCATTCTCACATTACATATGCACTTCGGGGTAGTTCCTCCTGACAACAATATCTCATAACTCAAGAGGTAATTCTAACCGTGAAGTTATCAGGAACAAAAACTTCCAGCCAAGCGAAATTCAGTTAAATGCCTCCAGGTGACCAATACTTACAATCGCATGGTCTTCGTCAAATCAAAATCGAAGCACTCATGGTCCAACCGGAGGCTCCGAAGCCGCCAAGTTACATTGACGGAACAATCGCACCTCGTCAGGCTTGAACGCGCCAACCACGGAGTGCAGCAGGCCACGGTTGTTGAATAACACCAAGTCATTATCCTCCCAGTCATGCGGATACACATACTGAGGGCTGATAGCCGGTCGCTGCAACTTATAGACAATATCCCGCACACGGGCCAAGTCGTCAATCGTGGATCCATCGGCGCAGTGGATACGGCGCACGGCAGAGGGGTGGATCTGCAGAGCCAATTTGCCCGTCACTGGGTTTTTCCAAGTCATCGGGAAGACCATGATCTTACTAGGGTCGATAGGTGGCAGTTCTGAGTCGGGTAACTCAAGGTCTTCTGAGTGCAAACCGAGCCCCGTGGATCGGGAATGGGCTTGGCTCATCCAAATGTACCTACCCTGATGATTAGCTCATTTTATCAAAGCCATGGGGATATCACAGGAAATCTTACGGGTGTGGGGCATATTCTATTTTGCTCGTCTTAACAAACTCCTTATCTTCGGGTGAAAGAAGTTCAAACATCCGCTCCCCACTAACAAACGCCGTTGTGCCAAGTGGGACGTCCATTTTTTCTCCGGTTCCATCATCGTACAATAATGTCTGTCGGCGGCCTTTGGGCACACTCACAGCCATAAGCGTTGTCACTTGGGGCGGGTATAGCTCGTAAAGTGCAGCATCAATATGCCAGCGATAGAACCGTGTGAAGTCATAGTCCTTCTCATCCGGGATATGATCTTGGTGGAATGTCCGGTGGTGAGGGTGTCGTAATGTGATATTTTTGAGACCTTCATACGAATCAACGTGTCCATTTCCAATCAACTGCACTTGTGGCTGGTGAGGGACAGTCTTGAGATCAGGATGAAGAATGCTTCTCTTCGCATCGATGGTCTTGCCATGTCCATAGTTGTCGGAGACTGGGTCAAAGCGCTTGGTCAGCTCATATTGGGCTTTAGGTGAGAGCCCTTTCTGGTGCTTGAAAACCACAACGTGGTGCTCATAGAGGGCCTTCCGAATCGTCCCAAACTGCTCCTCTACATGACCATTAGCTTGTGCCCTTGCAGTTGGCAGTAACACACAAACCAGTTAGGTTTTCCAAATCAACACCTTCAATCTCAGCTCCGAAATCGATGCTTGAGCCCGCAGGAGGCTGAAGTGGACGGACAGCAAGTGGTAGCACGGCCATGGTTTCGGATTATTCGGGGCTTCAAGTCCACAACTCGAGAAAAGAGGCGTATAGGGTGTTCAATATGATATTCTTTATAGTTCTAGACCAATAATAAAAGCTTCGGTTATTCCGACACGATAGTGGACGGTTGACGGCGTATACCGAACCTCTACCGAGTATGTGAGAGAATGTGCAGGATGATGGGAATGATAGAGAGGTTGTCACTGGCTATTCCCCCAAGACACTCTTTTGATAAGCTAAATTCTGAATCAAGGAACAATAATATTGTGAGGTATTAGTTGTCATTGGATATTAACACTGGATGGGACGTTAGTGTGATGATAAGGCGGGTGAGTGGTGAGAACATACCCGCCCGAACAATGTGTACGCCAAGTCATTGCCAAACACTGCAAACATCAAAAACTTTCCAAACACTTGTAAACATGACAAACAGATGGTCCAGGGGTCTCCACATGGACCTGCCGACGTATCCACGGAATGTCTCTCCATTGCTCCCCTCACATCATTCCTCGTTATAAAAAAGAAAGGCTGAGCTCTAAACGATTTTGGCTTTTTACCGCATTTGTACTCATCGGAATAGATCTAACAAGAGATTGATGAAGACACTAGAAGAGACATCGGAAAAGAAAATCCAAAAACACGTCTATACATCCGTCATCAAACTCTTACAATGTCAAAGACAGTGGCCAGCATGAGCAGCCGACTGTTCTTACCATGTATATCACCAAACTTTCCACCAAGGCCCACGTGGCTTTGGTTATTGCTCAGCAGCAATAATATCGTCCAACCCGGTGTGCATGTCAACTTCCCCCGGGCGCCATGCCCATGGGTCACTCCAATACAGTGCCCGTTATCTGAAGTATAGAATCAAGAAAGCAGGATTGCCGATGTGGGCGGTGAATAAGTTACTCACGGACCATTCCGATGGGAAGAACACTATGAACCCATTGATGAGCGTCATGAGAGTGGCACAAGCGAGGCCAAAATAAACCCCGCGAGGCTGCAGCTTTGATCTGTACGATTGTTTGATGCCCTCTGCTTTGACGGCTTTGCGGAAGCGGCAAAACACCTCGGAACAGCAGATCCACGGGATGAAGCCAGAAGTGTTCGTGAATTTGACGAAACAGTTGAAGACAATCGAATTAGAGTTGCCAACAGCATGATATGCTAACGCTGAGAAACACGCTAAAGCCGAAACAGTTCCTTATGGAACACACCCGATCGGTTACATGCCTTGAACACATGCGGCGCGCTACCTGACATGGCCAAGGAATCGAGCGACCGCGAAGACACGTACAGAAAGAACTTCCCTGCAGACCAGGCGGATGTCAAGACGGCAGCTCTCACGATGTGGTCAAAAACGGGGATGCCGGCGTTCTGGATGCCGATCACCAACGGAGGTGAGCTTACCGTGCCCTCGCCCTTGGTCAGACGACTCGCATCCGATGGGCAAACAAAACCAATGGTCAGCACACCGAAGATGTACAAAAGGACCAATGGGTAAATCTATATCCGCGCTGCCCGAGGTATATCGCGCCGAGTGGAATGCATCCCACCCCCACTTATCACAATCAGCTCTGAGGCGAAGATGAATGCGATTGCGCTGGATACGTGCATTTCAATAGGCCACGAACCGGCCCGAACCTGCCGTTGTGAGAGATGCGTTGAATTGGCGCGAATCCGTCCAATTATGGAAATCTAGTCGCTGACGATTAGGTCTAACGCCCCAGAAGAGGATAGAAGATACCATCAACAACCCAATTGGAGTTTTTATCTTCATTCTAGTGAACTAGAACTCCGACTCGCCGTATACTCGCACAGGCATGAGGTTGAGCGCGGTGATAATGACCATCACAATTGTGATCCACACAGCGATGTTAATCGATCCACTCTGGTCCCAGTATTCAATTACCAGTCCGCCAGCTGTGATCTCGTACGGCACTAAGATTCCAAGTGATTACTTGCATAGAGATCCTAGAGCCAACCCCATACTCCGTGATATATAGCGGAATCTATAGAAGGTAGGCACTAAACAGAACCTTTGTACAGGATGCAGGCATACATTATATATGTAAAACATAAGTGTAAATCTAGGTACAGAATTTTAAAGCGACTATCAACGTCAAGTATAATGTGCTAAGTATCCAGAATGTTTAGTTGAAAGTTGGACGATCAAGAATTTAGGCATCAAGAATTCAAAAGTCAAGAATTCAATCGGTAAATCAGTACTCGACGAGAATTGAACTTCACTCCTACGATTGCATTCAGATGTAATAAATATACAGGTAAAATCAGTTTTGGCGCACGGTTAGCAACTTCCGTAGAACCTTGGAAGACTTCAAGGCCTGACACTTCAGGCACCAATGTGTCCGTTTGTTTGCAATTGTGGATCCATTACAAAATACAAATACGAAATACGGAGTCCGGAGTACGGAGTACGGAGTACGGAGTAAGATGGTGGGCATTTATCAGACCCATATATGTAATGACTTTCATTGGAAGGGATTTGGGGAGCGCGCAATTTAATTTCTGCCCACGTTGTACTCCGTAGACTCAGAAGATAATCTCTTAGCACCGGACACTCAAAGTTGCCATCTGATTTTTGCCAATGAAAAACTGACTGGAGTGCGAAGTACGGAGTAAGCCGTAGGGAATTGACCAAAAAGTTACAGCCAAGATAGCCGTGACCAATGGAGTATTCGCGCCGAGAGACTGTGCGCCCTTTTAATTGAGGCGTATCTCTATACTTGCGGGATGGCCTGTCAGAACACGGCTAGTATCGGAACCTGGTAGAGTCAGGGGGATCTTTTAACTGCATACAATTTAGGTACTCCATGTTTGGAGTGTCAGTCCTGGGTAGGTATCTGATTTCCCATATGGTACCTATGTTGCAGAACACAAAACGGATAAAGATGCAAAATCATCGGGTCTTCATTTGGCCGGAGACCGTCAAGACTCGGAGCCGGTAGATCAACGCATTCGACATGATGTCAACGGTGGTTCCATAGTTGGTAATTGTACACATGTGTAGAAGGAACCTTGGAAGACTGTGGGCCACTCTATAACTAATGTGCTACATACCAAGTACTCTGTACAACATAAGGGAATTTTTAAACTTACCCCTTATGTAAACCTTGGAATGGAAGTAGAGCTCATCTGCTTGACAACCTTGGAAACCCCCATGTTCCTTGGAACCTTGGAATCTTCTCAAAAGCTTCGAAACAAGAATGACACTAGTTAGGGATTTTTGGGATTTTTGGGATTTTTGAATTGTTGAAGCAGTTTGATTGGCTGTACCAATAATCTTCCTCTCTCAACATGCAAGTTGATTGGCTCAAAGTTAAATCACGCTCGTGTCCTATGGATCCGGGTGGACTCAGGAGGGCCGCTGTGGGTCTGTGTGGCTTTCATTCGCTTGGATTTTAATCTGCTGGTCATAATTTTTGAGGGTTTTTTGGGTTAATTTTTCCCTGTCTTTTGTTTTTATATTTCTTGTTTCTCCCTTTTGCACACTCTGCACCATATGCTGATCAGCAACTTCACTCAATAACTTTATTCCTTATGGCTGCTGATGATGCATTCCGCTCTTCCGCGGGGGCGGTGGAACAGGGTGTGAGCAGCTCTAATGCGGATCGCACCCTGGAGGATATGGGATACAAGCCTGAAATGGCTCGTAATCGATCGATCTGGCAAGTCACTTTTATGTGCTTCATTCTCTCTTCAGTTCCCTACGGCTTGTCGACCACTCTATACTACCCACTCGCTGCAGGTGGGCCGGCCAATGTCATCTGGGGTTGGGTGATCATCTCTTTCTTGATTCTATGTGTGGCTATCTCATTGGCGGAAATCACTTCTGTCTACCCAACCTCAGGTGGTGTCTACTATCAAACATTCGTCTTGTCCCCATTGTGGTGTCGTCGCATTGCATCGTGGATCTGTGGTTGGTCCTACGTTGCAGGGAACATTACCATCACCCTCGCCGTCAATTTTGGAACTGCCCTGCTCTTTGTGGCCTGTCTGGATGTCTTTGAAAAATCGCCGGGCGTTGGAATCACTGATGATTTCCAGGCCTATCAGATCTTCCTCATCTTCTTAGCCATTACTTTGCTGACCCACTCCATCTCGGCGTTTGGCAATAAATGGCTGCCGTGGTTGGAGGTATGTGTCGCACGTGCCCCTTTGCTCCTATGGGGTAGTAGTACTGATGATCACTTCTTTAGACGTTCGCCATTTTTTGGACTATGGCCGGCCTACTCGCCATTATCGTCTGCCTGTTGGCTATTGCCAAGCAAGGTCGTCACGATGCCGCGTGGGTCTTTGGTCACTTTGAAACTCAGGCTGGGTGGCCCGCGGGGTGGTCGTTCTTCATTGGTCTCTTGCAAGCTGCGTACGCCACATCGGCGACCGGCATGGTTGTCTCGTGAGTATGACCCTTGGTTCAATTCCGAGCCAGCCATTCCACATGTGCTAACACATGGTGTCCTTTAGTCTCTGTGAGGAGGTCCAAGAGCCCGCCGTCATGGTCCCGAAGGCCATGGTCGGAACCGTCATTATCAACTTTATCGCCGGTCTTTTGTTCTTGATTCCCGTCTGTTTCGTGCTTCCCGATCTCACATACCTGGTCAATCTGGCTTCGGGCCAACCCGCCCCTGCCATCTTCAAGGCCGCCATCGGCAACTCAGCGGGTGCATTCTGTCTGCTTATTCCTCTCCTTGTGCTGGGTATCATTTGCGGTGTCGGTTGTGTGACTGCCACCTCTCGCTGTATTTGGGCCTTTGCCCGCGACGGCGGCGTTCCCGGCTCCGGCTGGTGGAGCACCGTCAACAAAACCCTTGACATTCCTTTCAATGCTTTGGTATTGAGTATGGTTGTGGAAATTATTCTCGGTGTCATCTACTTTGGCTCTACTGCTGCGTACAATGCCTTCTCGGGCGTTGGTGTCATTTTCTTGACCATGAGCTATGCCTGCCCGATCGCCGTTTCCCTGATCTTCCGTGGTCGTGAGGATATCAAGAACGGTCGCTTCAACTTTGGGGTCTTTGGCCTCATCGCTAACGTTATTGCCCTGGGTGAGTTGCCTCTATAAACACTCCCAAACTATATTGTCCTAAGCTAACCGTTCTAATCATTATAGGTTGGAGTCTTCTTGCAATTCCCCTTTTCTGCATGCCAACACTTGAATCCGTCACCAAGGAGAGCATGAATTATGCTTCTGTGGTGTTTGCTGGCTTCATTGCCATCGCTGCTATCTGGTATGGTGTCTGGGGCTACAACAATTATCGTGGACCGCCAACCGACGCTGTAGAGCGGGATGAAACCTCCCCTGAACCTTCACCATACGGAGAAGTCCCCGAGAAGGCCCAAAGTCATTGAAATTGTCTTGCCCTAGCGACACGAAACTCTCTTGCCATCGCAACACGAAGCCCTCTTGCCATCACAACACGAAGCCCTCTTGCCATCGCAACACGAAGCCCTCTTGTCCTCGCAACACGAAACTCTTTCCCCATCGCGACACCAAGCTCTCTATGCCCTCCCAAGGCTAGCCCGCCCAATCTGATTAAACCTAGAAAAGCACCGAGCTGCATGTACATAAGTCTCTAAATACCCAATCAAAATAGTTATTTCTGCGTGACTTTTGCATATCATAAACTGCGCAGCTAATCCAAAATTCATGACACGGAGCACACAGTTCCTGATCCTTGTTCAGTAGATACAAAATATCGGCCCCCTTCCTAATCATCTGCCGATCACCCATAAAACCCTACCAGCACCGGGGTCTAGGAGTCAATGGCTGCAACGTGATCTGTCACCAGACATGTAAACTCGCTAGTTCCATAGTAGAAGGTGTTCCCGTCATCGGCGGATTTTCCCGAGCTCAGTGTGTCTCCATACTGCCAGTAAAGATCAGCTGCAATGCCAGTGGTGTCCAGCGCCGTCTTCTGCCATGGAGCTTCAATGGCACAGTGATCAGAAGTGACACCGTACTCTTCAAAGAGACAGGGCTTGCCAGCTGCTGCACAGGCAGCTCCGTGGGATTTGACCCATCCGTTGCCCCAATCATTGGTGGTTCCCCCTTGCGCGAATAAATTAGCAATGTCTAAATCAATGGTAATGAAAGTAAAAGGAAATACACACAGCTCGAGGGGTAGAGATGGAATGTGGCAAAATCGATGGTATCAATTCCTAGGTTCTTTGTGAAGTTCAGACCCTCACCGTAGCTGTAGGGATAGCTGCCATCAGACCCAGTGTCTAGTCCAAAGCCCTCTAGAAGATGAGTTAGACAATAGACCAACTGACAGAGAGTTCAACGGCATAAATACCATCACCAATAGCGACCATATGTTTGGCGTCCAGAGATTTGATATAGGCACTAGTGGACTGGATCCAGTTGTAAAGAACCGAAGTGTCACAGCCATTGCAACGGGGCTCATTAGCCAACTCCCATGCAAAGACCGCAGGCGAGTCAATATACCGTGAGACAACGGCTTTAATGTAAGCACGGTAGGCCGTTTGAGCCGCAGTATTTGCATACCAGCTTGTCTGGCTGCCACCAAAAGCATTGACATAGGCGGCCATACCGCCATAGTCCGACCAGTTGTTGACAAAGTTAATGATAAGTTTCACATTTCGTGCCTCGGCGGAGGCAACCACATAGTCCAGGCGCTGTAGGCCATCGGCGCCGGTGTTGATGGTGGCAGTTCCATCTTTAAGTAGTTGGTAATAGACAGTCCCAGAAGATGGAACACTGTTGACATCGTTAAATCCCCAAACTCGGAGGATCCGGAGGCCAGATTCATCCATATGGTCGAGCACAAGATCCACATCGTCATTGTTCGTGAGGAAGCCAATCCAGTAGGAATTGGAACCGGCAAAGTAGCCTGTCTTCCCATTGATTTCAAATTCCAATCCATTTGTTGTGGGGAACCCTATCCCGCTGGCACTCGTGGTCGTTGGCTTTGTTGTAGTAGACGTTTCAGTTGTGTGTGTCGAAGAGACCGAAACTTTTGTCGATAGAGTAGTGGTACCACCACTAGAAGCTGGGGCGTTATGTGTCAATCGGTTGAACAGCATTGCAATGTACAAATAGTAGCACACTTACACGCGAGACACTGGCTAAACCAGTCATTCTGATATTGGCAAGTCCAGCCAGAGACACATGTTGTAGAGCCCGAATAACCGCTCCCACCACATTGAGCGTACGGAGCAGCTTGGGCAGAGACTAGGCCTATCAGGGATAAGATTGCTAGCGTTTTCATGATGATCCTAGATTTTGTCCTGGGGATGTTGTTGGGATTTGGATCCGCGTATGTTTATGTAGAGATATATATACAGGCACAAATATTTTAGAAAGCGGGGAGATGATCCAAAGACGG
Organism: Penicillium italicum; assembly: GCA_002116305.1. Taxonomy (NCBI): domain Eukaryota; kingdom Fungi; phylum Ascomycota; class Eurotiomycetes; order Eurotiales; family Aspergillaceae; genus Penicillium; species Penicillium italicum. Next base: position 25,043 of record LWEC01000571.1, on the reverse strand, counting down.
GGACCGAATCCCGCCGTGAATTAGGAAACTGAAAGTATTCCGTAGACTAGGGGATACATCAGGCCATAGAATGTTCCCATCAAGCCTATGCTGCAAGCCCCCCGTGTTGTTTGCGGAATAATCAAGGCGGTAGTCAGCTTGCGAGACACCAATGATGGGACCTTTGCAAGACCGAGGTCCATAAGCCAAACTACTTTTATTAGCACGCGGGGTATCTAAGAACATCAGGAGTGCATGGAGCAACTGAAATTGGGGGGGACAAGTCCTGAAGAAATTGAAACTCGGAGCAATTATTGACGCGCTTGTCTCGATTTGTCAAGGCGTTTCAACCGCTGTGCTTGAGAGATGAAGAAATCCCATTCTTACTCAGTAATGATTAATGGAAGATCGGCTAGCTCCGCCGGCAATTCTAATAAAAACTGTAATGTCGCAACAAATATCAGCTTTGCATGACCCATCCTACTTCGTTTCTCACAAGCTTTTCTGAGTTCATAATTGCACAGAACGAAGAGTGCCTCGATTCTCATAGCCTTCAAGCTCGACTCTAGATTTCTGACCTAGCCTTTGACAGGTATTCATATCCATCTTTGCGATATCTCTGTTCCGAATAACTCATCAGGACGGGTTTCCAAGCGTGAAAGGTTCCTGGCGGAAAATTGCCCCAACTTGGCATAGAAAATATCTCAGCAGGGATGCAGCATTTACGGCAGATCAATTGGCAAATGGAGTCAAGCTACGTACTTCATGATTGCAGAAACTACGGGGAATCACGGGGAGATGACAAATTAAGCGATGTCTACCCCACGGGTGTTGCCTAAGTAAATGTGTTGGACATATTCTGGCTTAAGGCAGGGTTTTTCTGGTGAATGGATGAATGAATAGGGCAACTTGTTTTAGTGCCTAGGTAGTGTATAGCAGATGGACTATGGAAATCTATGGATAGATCTTGAGATATTAGATTTGCAAAAACTTCCATTATGTCAATGTGAAAACTTACATTTAATTACATGAAATTGTGAAATTATGAAATTATGAAATTATGAAATTGTGAAATTGTGAAATTGTGAAACAGAAAAAAACAAAAAATACTTAAAAGTACCACAATGACGTAGGGCAGCGGGTGTGGCGCCTCAAAGGCTTGCCACTGACGATCTCGGGACCCGGCATCAGAGTATCAAACGTGATGCCGATGGTTTGATGGATGTGTAATGGGACTGGAATTGGGCTTCATATAGGCCGTGCTTGGAGCAAATGGAATAGGTTATTTGTATAAGTAATGTTCAGCCAGTAAATTCGTAGCAATGTGTCAAGTTAGTACTCCATCCTGCGTACTTCTGACTATATCCCCCCAGACTCCGCATTTCCCCTCGAAAACCCTCCATCTCTAGACAGGTCAAAATTCTCGGGGAAATTTTCACCGGGATACCGATCAGGAAATGAATTTCTCCCAAATCCGGAGAGAACCCGGGGGGGCCACGGTTCTCTTTTTACGCTTTCTCCTGGTTCACATTTCATGCTAGCACCCCAACCCCGACATTTGACAAAATCCATTGATACGACCGAAGCAAAATTAAAGAGATCTCGTCTTTGCGCTCTTTCTCGGCCTCGACCTGATCCCGAATCAGCTCGGCACGGTCTTGGCCTATGAGCTAGAATCCGCCACTTCCCGACCCCTGCCACGAAAAAAATCGGCTATCCACTTGAAAACGGTGAGCCAGAGCCGATGATCACTTGGAACCTGCCCTATCTGAATTTACCCCCTGGTGGGGTGGCCGTGCAAGTCGGCTTTAGCCGTCTTGTTGACTGTTGTCATCCTGCTTTGTGTACGGCCATGAGCCATGAGCATCGTCATCTCGCGACTCGCCTCTCCACAATTCTTTCCCCACATCGACCCTAGGTTTTCTTATTTTTTCCCTCTCTCTGATTGCTGAATTACAAAAAGGCCCCTATTCCCCATGTTCTCCGAGGTTTCTTATTTCCTACAAGCTTGTTTCCCTCTTTTCTTCTTTGATCCTCACATTTCTTCTGTGCTGGTCCTCTAGTCCCTTTGTATCTGTTAGATACAACTTGAAGTATCAAACTCTAGGACAGGCCACACCTCTATTATCCCCATCCCCTCCCCAACCTACACTATGGGTGTCGAAGCGTCTTCCCATCATGGAGAGTCCATAGCCCCGGCTCAACAGCCACGCGTCGAGTCGTCCTTTCAAAATAGCCCAATTGAGAAGCCCATGCACCCCGTGGGCATCGATACCCCAATCCCTCGGATAACCATGCGATCCTTAGTGATGGCCCTCTTTGTCTCCATGGGTGGTCTGCTGTTCGGATATGACACGGGTCAGATTTCCGGCTTCCAAGAAATGGGAAACTATTTGGAGCGGTATGGTGAGCTCAACGCAGATGGCTCCTACGAATTTAGTAATGTGCGCTCCGGTCTCATTGTCGGCTTGCTGTCCATCGGTACAATGATCGGTGCCCTAGTTGGAGCCCCGATCGCTGATATGTTGGGCCGGAAGTGGTCCATCACACTCTGGTGTATGATTCTCAACGTCGGTTTGGTAGTTCAAATTACCTCCCCTGATGGACATTGGTACCAGATGGTCGTTGGCCGTTGGGTCACTGGTCTCGGTGTTGGTGGCTGCTCGTTACTCGTGCCCATGTACCAGGGTGAGAGTGCCCCCCGTCATATCCGTGGTGCCATGATCAGTTGCTACCAGCTATTCGTTACCCTCGGCATTTTCCTGGCATACTGCATCAACTTGGGTACTCACACCATGGATGGCACTGCTCAGTGGCGTATCACTCTCGGGATCACCTTCCTCTTTGCTTTGGTCCTCGGCGGTGGTATGGCATTCTTTCCGGAAAGCCCACGTTATGAGTTCCGTCACGGAAAGGCCGAGAGTGCCCAAAGCACCCTGGCCAAGCTCTATGGCATCCCAGAGAACCATGTGCGCATTTTGGAAGAAATGAGGGAGATTCGTGAGCAGTTTGAAGCCGAGTCTGATGACCAGAAGTGGCATGAATTCCTTACTGCTCCCTGCATGTTCTACCGTATTGCTCTTGGCATGGTCCTGCAGTCACTGCAGCAGCTCAGCGGTGCTAACTACTTCTTCTACTATGTAAGTCCCTCCAGTAATTGCTCTTTATTTTATTTTGAGCCAGACAGCTGATCTTTGATAGGGTACCACTATCTTTGAAGGCGCTGGTCTCTCGGACAGCTTTGTGACCCAGTGCATCCTCGGTGCTGTGAACTTTGGCACTACATTTGGCGGCTTGTATGTTGTGGAAAACTTCGGTCGTCGCAAGTCCCTAATCTTCGGAGCGATCTGGATGTTTGTCATGTTCATGATCTTCTCATCCCTCGGCCACTTCGTTCTAGACGTGGAAACACCTACGAACACCCCCAATGCCGGCAAAGGTATGATTGTCGTCGCCTGCTTGTTCATTGCGGCATATGCTATGACCTGGGGTCCCATGGTCTGGGCTATTGTCGCAGAGCTTTTCCCCTCAAAGTACCGTGCCAAGGGTATGGCTTTAGCCACCGCAACAAACTGGTTGTGGAACTTCCTCATCAGCTTCTTCACAACTTTTATCACCAATAAGATCAACTTTGCCTACGGATACGTCTTCGCTGGGTGCCTTTTCGTGGCTGTTGGCGTTGTTTACTTCTTCGTCATCGAAGGAAAGGGTCGTACACTCGAGGAGCTTGACTGGATGTATGTCAACAAGGTTGTCCCCTGGAAGAGCAGCAACTACGAGATTCCCGAACGCCACCAGGACTGGATCGCGGATGAGAACCCGTACGGTCGCAAGTCACAGGGAACCCTTCACGCGGAGAATGCGTGATTATAATGGCTCTTTTGGGGGGGAAAATGTCTATTTTGTCTCTTCTTTTTTTTTTGGTGTTGAATTTTGGATAAGCTCTTTTTATGATGCATGAACTTGCAAAACACGATATCGTCTTGGGCATGGAGTATTGAGTAGCATGGAGTACCGAGTGGCATCAATGTGCACAATCATTTTCTTTGTACATATTGGAGATCGATTATATACCTATTGCACTTATAGAACACAAGACATCTGTCTTATTTACCTTCAAAGTCTGAAAATCCGCGCAGAATATCGGTGCTGGACTTGGGGGCTTTGGTTAGAGCAGGGACAGCGAAATCCCGTTCAACTCGGACGAAAACGACGAGGGACGCAAGTCATGTACCCAAGATCATAGATCAAGAGGTGGCAGACATATAGTTTAAGCTCTGTACTCTCTTGAATATGTTTGCACCCATAATTTTAGGCGGCCTTGGAGTCAAGGCGAGCAGAGCCATGTGAAGCAACGATGGCTCTCCAATGGCCTCTAGTTCGGCAGCCCTTTGATCAATAGAACACATTTCTTGTCCTCCTGACTGGCTTGAGTGACGAAGTGTTTGGAGAGAGTTTCATTATTCAAGTGAGAGGGTGATCACAGCGTGATTTACAAATGGAAGAAAGCCATTCAGATGAGAATCTGTTGGGATCACCTAATCCTGTTTGTCAGGACTGGCAGCTGCAAATAGCTTCCTCTCTCTCTTCTTCTTCTTTTCCCCTTCGGCAGTGCAGTCAGTTAGTACAAAACAGTCATACTGCTCTCTATCTCTTCTCCTTGTCTCACATCAGAATCCTCTGTCGGCGTAGATGCCCTATTTTAACCAACTTTTAACCGGCATCAAAAGACAGCTGTTTTTCCTCATTTCAACGCCACTGATATAGGCACGTGCATCATCTCTAGGGAAATATGTTGAAGTTCCCCTTTGGCCCATTCTCTCGAGGCAAATCACAATGAGATATTTCTGCTGAATTCTGTCGAGTCTCCAACTTGACTCTTAACAAGATCTGTACATATTTCGCACGTAAACGGAAACCCTGAGCCTTAAATTGTACATGTGCTGGGTGCTCGCCACACGACTACTTCAATACTTCTTGGATGAGGTGACAACGGTTTCGCAACCAAGCCTGATTCCTTGACCTAGAGCTCCTGTTCAATTAGGTAGATAATAACGCCTTTGCTAGAATTGAAACCCTGCCTAATCCCAAGCCATGCCCACAACTGGTCAGATGGGCGCTAGCACTGCATTTCTGATGCTGCCTGTTCATGTCGAGCGCAGGATTTTAGACAACGGAGACTTGGCACAACTATGTTGTATATCAGCAAGTCGGTGGAGGTTACGGGCCAGACTTGAGTTTGCCAAAAAAGGGAATTGCATTAAGCTAGTGATTATGGTCTGAAAGCTGCCATGCTCAGACTACTGGCAGAAGTTCGCACGATCGCGTGATGTTTCTCGAAAATTGAGCAATAGAAAAATCAATATCACACCAAAAGCAGTAAGGTTGCCTGTACGGGAGTATAAATGGATTTCCTGCAAGTTCATAAAAGTACGAAATAGTCGGTGTAATCTTGGAATGGGGGCCGAATAAGTCAAGTCATATTTCTCTCTATACTCAATACCTTCCGGATTGGGTAATTGGTCTTTTGTAAAATTGATTCTCTTTCTTCTTGATTCACACGATTCAGCTAACGTCTTCTTGTATGATGGAGGGAATTATGACCGAATGTTTTCTTTTGCTTTTTTTTTTCAAATAATCATCAAGATTCCTTGCATGTTTTTTCTTGCATTTTCCTTTGATCGCCGACTTGCTAAATGCGATGTACGGTATATGTAAAGCAAAAAAAAAAAGAATTCTTTGGAAAGATGGTCTCAGATATTTAGATACAATGTGAGCTTCTATATGATACTTCCTAACTAGTGGCTTGCTATTTTAACGGAGAGAACACCGTAATCTACCGCAGAATCTTCATCAAGGGTCTAATGCAGATGATCGGCGCCCCTTTCCCCAAGGTTACAGCGTTAAGATCGGCAATCACCGTGCATGGTATCTCTCTTTCTTAGCCAAGGATAATCCTTCAAATATCAAACGTATTTCCCCTATGTCAGGCCCAATTTCCTAAGTTGTATTGACATGACCAGATCGCGGTCTCCCATTGGGCTTCGACGGGATCTCAGTGGGACAAATATAGGCATGACTGCGCTATAACACGTTTTGGACTTTGCCCTATAATCAATATTCACTTTAGGATATCTCCAAACATATCGGTTCGCCCAAGTGAACTACCTTTTGACCTGTCCCTGCATATCCGATATATATGCAGCTACAGCTGGAATATACATAAGACAAAACCCTCGCCTGGATTTTACAAGCCATTCCAAGCCAACATATCAATTCAGTTCATGTTTTTTTCTCAAAATGCAGGCTCTCAGTACTTTGATTCTTTGCTCTGCGGGACTTGCCTTTGCGTTTGAGGTGCCCGATAATTTGCAAGAAATCTACAAATCCCACAGGGTAATCCAAGCATGTCCATCAACTACAGTCAATTGGACTAACATATCTAGGCCACTAAATTCAACAACCTACTCGCTGAAGGATTTAAAGCTGGAGAGGATGGCCCCAGCGATATGGGTTATTGCGGCGATATAAACGGGGCTATATTCTTGCACAGTACCTCCAAGGGCGGAGCGTACGCTGACATGGACGTCGATTGTGATGGCGCCAATAGCTCCGAGGGAGGCTGCTCCAATGATCCGAGTGGTCAAGGTGTCACGGCTTTCCAGGATGAAGTGAAACACTTTGGCATCAAGGATCTGGATGCCAACATTCACCCATATGTGGTCTTTGGAAACGAGGGGCACAAGCCTTCGTTTATGCCACATAAGCATGGTATGGAGCATCTCAGTGTAATGGCCATTGTGTGCGGTAATAAACTGGTACTTCGCCCCCTGTTCCTTGATTATTCCCCGGCTAAAATGACCACAGCACTATGGTATCTGGGGTGATACCAACGGCGGCACTTCCACCGGAGAAGCTTCCATCTCCCTGGCTAAGCTTTGTTTCCCCAACGGCAAAATTACCGGTGATAATGGACATATTGAGAAGGATGTTTTGTACATTGGCTTCACTGGAAAGGGCGCAGTTCCAGGATCCAAGGCAGACTGGAAAGCGAAGGACAGCAAGACGTTTGAAAACAGCATCAAGTCTCTTGGTGACAAATTGGTCGCGGGTCTTGGCTCGGCTGGATCGAAAAGGTTCATTAAAGTCTCTGCGTTTTCTTTCACCACATCCGTGCGAACTACCACCACAATTTCGAGCGCTCCTACAGGCAGCTCGACGGCGTGTCGTACGGACTAAATTTCCCCGGAGGCACAGCCCTTGATTAGTCCGTCTGTGTGTATCGGGTTCGTGGGGAACATTATTTGAGCTTTACACCCGAGTAAAACGTTGTTTTCTGGGAATTTTTGGGATTGTCAAGTTGCCAGGAATTGATCATACTGTTGCGTTACTTGAATTGAAAATGTCACCTAGGGGGTTACAGGAATTCCATCTCGCGTACAAGCAACGAGGACACACAAGATCCGGATTTCGGTTGGGGTGCAAGTAACAGTTCTTGGATCTGAGACTGGACCAACTTCCAGTAGAGACCACATTTCGAATGGTGGAATCGTATCTGTCTCTGTGTTTCGGCGTTTATAGAGTTGAGCTCACTGCCACTACACTACCAAGCAGGATAAATATGAGGGAAAAGTTTTAGCCAGGAACTTCACTGTGAAGCAACAGGAGCACTGTGAGCACATTCTTGTGTAAGTTGGAATTTCCGCCATGAAGCCTGACGGCTTTTTTGTCACTGGACTTGTGAAGGAAATGCAAAAGAAACGCGCACCCGGTATTCCGTTATCTGAAAACAAATGCTCATGGTCACATTTCTGTGGACCAAGTCTTGAAAAACCAAACTCGAAGCCTAGGAATTATCCCTGCCACGTTGCGAATTCCCCCGGGATGCCGTCTTAGGGGTCTGAACTTGGTCAAAATTGGGTTGCTTCCTCCAATGCGGGTTTTTCAGAAGATGTAGGAACTGTTGAGAGAAATTTGAGACAAGGAAACAAGCATAGACTATCATCGAGGCGTGGTGAAAGAAAAATGTGATTATTTTCTTGATGAGATGGATTCCTCTGAGCAGATGTTGGCTAAAAGGACATTCAAGGAAGTGATGGACACGCTGGGGTACTAAAGCTTGTTGAACAGGTCAAACTTTCTTTCCAAGCGTTGGTTAAATCTAAGCAATTGGTGCTCGGGTGAATGTCTCATATTTCCAGGGTTGCTTCTATCGTTGCATCTTCCATCTTAATCTTATATTGTTTCCTGCATAAATAAAAGTTAAAATAATTTCATAAATCTGTATTCGGAGGTTTTCATCACACACACGAGAAACGTGAGAAATGTGACCTGACGAGAAGTGAGTCACTATAGAACGTTGAACAGCCCGCTACCAGATTTCGCTTTGATACGCTTGTTTTGGATCCAGTATATGGAGATTTGTAAGAAAACGACAATCAGTCCCAAAATCACTAGCCCAATCATGATCAAAACCCCTCGCGGATAACTGTCACATCAAGAAATCGATCATTAGCGTTGTAATGTGAATATCCGAAAGGATAGGACGTACAATATGGCTGCCTCGTCCGCCCGAAATATCTGAGTTCCTCCCATGAGGCCCGCCGTGGCTGCCATGACAACTTCCTTAAGTTAGCTATCTTGGAAAGAAATGGACCGCCTACGAGAGGGCTGGTAATCTTACACATTCTGGATGTTGAAACAAGACTGTTAGCTTATCTGTTTAAAGAACGACCAGCAGGAAATACTTGACTCACGCAACGCTTATGCTCCGCTCTTCAGAGCTCTTGCAGTTAATTTGGATCCAGGAATTGTGGATTGGATGATAGCCCACAGCCAAAGCATTGACTGTTGTCCAGAGTCCGAACTTGCCCCAAGTATCCACACGGTGCATCAGGGTTCTTAGAATTACTAACGCGATCAAGTAGACGAAGATAGCAACCATAACAGTAAGGCCCCTTTTGTTTGATTTGTCGCTCATCCACGCAAAAAACACAATCACGGGGAGAGTGAGAAAACCTCCGATTGCACAAAGTGCATTTGCCTTGATTCGGGTAAAGCCCAGTTCCACAAAAATGCTCGGAGTGTATGTTGTGAGAGGGCTCCATGTAGCGAAGACGCAGCCTGTGGCAATAAAGTGCGGCCATTTCCGTACGTTTGTCAACGTCTTCCAAACCATTTTGAATGATATATGCGTTTTACCCGGGGGAGCCAATGACTTCTGCATTGGGCGAAGCCCTCCACACTCCGAAATCTGCACTTGATTGGACGACACAGAAACTTCCTTGTGCTCAGGAAGGAAGAAGAAGAGAATGATAGAGACCACAACGGAGAATAGACCCTCGACTACAGATTTGTTAGTATCATTTGGTGTTTGAGGGATCAGCCCGAATCGTACCAAGGAAGATCCATTGCCAGCCAAAGAGACCACTTTTCCCGTCCAATTTCAAGAGGGCAGCTCCAAGAAGCGGAGAAATCGCGGTTCCGCCAAACATGCCGAAAAAGAATATGGCGATTCGCTTTGTCAACTCTTCCTTCGTATACCAAGTAGACAGTGTGTACATTGCACCAGGGATATACCCAGCTTCGGCAAGACCCAAAAACGTTCTAGTGAGTAGGAAACCTAACTTATTCCGCACAAGTACTTGTAGGCAGGCTATTATCCCGAATATGCAGACTTGTGCACTTATCCATTGGCGAGGACCGACCTAGTTCAGCTTAGTTACTCGTGTATCAGTGTTTTAGGAATGCGACGTACCTTGTGTAGAATTATATTTGATGGTATCTCAAGAACGATGACACCCAGAAACATCAGTTGATTTCCGAGATTGATAGTGTTTTGGTTGACGGATATTATGGATGCAAAGTTCCCTGTGAGTGCGCTGCCAATATTGGTTCTGTCAAGCTGATAGCTAGCGAACCCAACTACCAGGAGGGGTAAAACTCGATAGTCCGCTCTGTTGAATTGTCAACCAATCATCCACTGGGGCCTTTTGCTGAGCATGTTCAAGAGGGGAATGGTCATACATTCTCCGATTGTGGTTGAAATGCCCATTGTCTGCAGCCTCGGTGTTGTCCATGGCATGGCAATGAGACTTTCACTTTGGAAATCTTCACGTATGATCATCCAAGGCACACTCCGTACTCTTCATTCTCAGACACGAAGAAGATGCCTAAAAATTAGAAATGTGATTTTTCATCTTCGGGGGACCTTGTGAGAGATTTCAGGTGACAACCTTGGGGGTGATAAGATAATGTTATTCGGGAAATGAGGCATGACGACGTTGTCGAAGGTATAATAACAGAAAGCTAGTAGCATTTTGAAAAAGAATAATAATAAAATGGAGTCAATGGAAACTAGCCTAGACCTCCGCAAAACCCATTAGCCCCAAAACCAGTAAATTGGTTGGGTTTTGGGCCCGAGGGTAGAACCCATGGGTTTTCTATGGGGGCCCAATGGGCTCCAAACAGTGCAAACAGGCCAATTCTTGGCAGGTTCATAAAATTATGTAGAATTCTCTAATATTTTAGAGTATTCAAATGACTACCCAAGCCTAATTTGAAGGTTTACCAAGTTCGCATAGCAAACACGAATTAATCAGCATATTTATGCAAATAATGGGTTCTTATAGGGGCCCAACCCATACTGGGTTTTGGGCTCTGGGCCCGGATGGGGGCCCATTTATGGGTTTTGCGGAGGTCTAAACTAGCCACTACAGTTTACCGAGGGTTCAACGGGTGTGAAGACATACCAGAATTGTAATGTCCAACAAATTGAATACCTAGGTATTTATCGAAAGAAAACTACCACAACAAGGCATTTTCGATTGAAAAGAGCACGAAACGATGAAACCCGGTCTCGCAATTGACGCCAGTTTAGCTTCAGTACATCCTATCACTCAAAGGATTCCCAGAGCTATGGGGTGCGTGAGGAGCCAGATATTCAAACATGACAGTGAATTTCAGCATTTTCGAGGTTGATTGGAATGGCGACGTGGGAACTTCCATCAAGATCCAGATAGGTTTGCTGAGCAGTCAAGGTACCAATGGCAGTGTCGTTGTTTTTGATGACACAATTGATGAACTGTGCAAAGTTGGTGAGTTGGGCGGCGGTTGCCTTGATACTATCACCCACCCCAACAGAGGTACCACTGATCAGGGAGAATGTTCTCTTATCAGTGTCATCAGCTTGGAATGGCGCGCCAGCATAGGCTCCAGAATGGTCACTGGACCGAGCCTAGGGAACTTGATTGGATTGTCGGACCTCGACAGGCGTGGCAGAGATTGTGACTACCACAAGAGGAACGATACTAGCAATGGCGAACTTCATTTTGTAATGTTTGGGGGAAATTTGCAGAATGCACTGATGTTGTTTGCAGCAAAGATTGGTTGGAAGCTTTGAAAACATGGCTGGGGTCTGATGTTGTTCGGAGTGAAAGGAATTACATGTTGTACGAAGCAGGTATGTTTTATACATTTCTTACTAGAGTGCTGAGCTCCAAGTTGTAACTGGAGCTGAAGTGTCCATAATATCATCATCCATGCTATTCTTCGACGTTCGAATAGTAGACATCTAGCTGGTAATATGGCCTGCCGCAACCGACCTAGGTTTGCTTGAGAACACAGTGGCTGATCTGCATAGCTCTTCGTGTGCTAATCAGGTGAGCTTTCAGATTAAGGCCATCCATTCTCATTCCATTTATATGTATTTGGGACGAAAAGCCTTTGTAGCCGAATGAGGATGTCCTCGGTATCTGCCTTAGATGATGGGCTTAGCAACTAATATCACATTCAAAAGATTTAGGCAACGAAGAGAAACAATCACTATCACTGTCACTTGCAAAGTTTAATTCTAGATAGAGATGGTATTCGCGCGCACAACCGATGGCGCAACGAACATGGTTCTCCTACGGAGAGGTGGGTGCTTAATAATATGAGCAATATATCTATGGATATAGCTTTGAGATATCAGACAATCAAATAAGATGCTAACCGCAAGACCTATGTTTGATTTTATGCCAAACATAGAGAAGTGTCAGATTTCCTAGTCTCTGTAACTTAGCTTTAACAACTCTCTACTCAATAAATCATATTTTGCACCATACATTTCGACATAGTTCTCCCTTGACAAGAAGGCAGGAATGAAAGATGTCTATTACTAAAGTCCCTAGAAGTAATGGGATATCCTGTGCTGATAGATTGGGCCAATGTTAGAAGTATCGCGAGACGTAAATCCATCGTCCACAACAAATTCGATCTTAGGCACGTCCGCTTGGAACCCCATCTGTCTATACAAATGCCGCCCCATACTGGAGGCTTCCGTTATTGCTTCCAGGTCTCCATGTTATTGTGCTTCATCGATGCCCCACTGTACAAGCTCTCGTGCGATCCCCTTGCGTTGGTGTGCCAGATGGACAGCGCACATGTCTAGAATCATAATTGCTGGTGGTATGGTATTGTAGTAGCTTCCTGTTTAATTACCTCCGTGCGTCTTCTGTGCAGAGAGGAAATTGCTTGACAGAGGCAGCGTTGTCCAGGCTCATTGTCGGGGTATAGCGCACTAAGGTTCATCAAATGGGCTAGATCTTCCACTGGGGGATCGCCATAGTACTCCACACTGGAAGCTTGCAGCCAAATCCTGAAGCCTATGATGATATACCTCTGTTAGAGATGCAGACATGGCAGCGTAGCCTTGAGAAATATGGTGTTCGGGAGACCGTTTTTCTCATTAGCTTTGTGGCGCCAGCGGGTGACCATCCTCTCTGCCCCAGAATTGCGTTCCATCTTGGGTTCATGGCTATCCAAATTCTGTCTTGCACTTGACGATCAAATGCGTCGCACACACAGTTAAAAACCCTAATGATATCATCGGGCTGATGTATGATATGGACACGCAATCCAATATCCGATCTCTGCATTTGAGAGGCCATGATTGCGCCTTTGACTGGCCCGATTGGTGATTGTGTTTGCAGAAGCCAAATGATCTTTGAAGTTGGACACACGTAAAAAAAAGAAAAGGTTCCAAAGCCAAGGCTCTAATACAGTGCAGTCATTGATTAACACTATACGACCAGTCATGTATAGATGATATCATACCATGGCAAATATTGGTGGGCAACGCTTTACTTTTACATTGTAAACGATGAATAGTGAGGACCACGAACGCAGTTGTATAACGGCCAGGGGTTGGATGCAGTTTTTTGTAGCATTAGTGCCAAAAGATGCCTGTTTTTTTCCTGCCTTTTGACACCGCTGCGAAGGTGTGACCAAAGCTCTATTGCCTGATTTGTCAGGTTTGATATCTTAGTGCCCTCTACAGTGTGGGAAGGAAGAGCGTTAGCACTTGTGGCGACCCCTTTTTGAAGTTTTTTTTGCTTTGGAATCTCAACAAATTTGCGCCTAAAAGTTCCAGACGCACAGTCCGAGTTGATCCCAGGATGCCGAGATATCTCTTCAGCTAGAATTTTCAAAGGCACTGTGGGTTCCCGCGTCAGAAACGGGATAGTTTTGCACTAGCCCAAAAAGACATGACTTCCAGACGATGCGAGTCATGCTAACCTACCCACGCTGTATTATTCAGTTTGAGGGAGTTATCTCCAAGAATTGTTACGCAGTCACTACGTTAAATGCTGCCGAGATGGGGTGGCAGGAGAGGATCCCGGCACAGTAAGTACATGTTGTGCAGTGGCAGAAAGGCAGACAGACGGGAGCGTCAAAAAAAGGGGGGTTCGGTCGTTGTGTTTATCACCCTACACATCTCCGCTTGGACTTGTCGGTGATAATCCGGATGAAAGAGCGCCCGCTAACGAAATCCATTAAGCGACTTTGATCGGGGTAATATCCGTCCGATTCATCCCTGCATTGATCATGACCAAACCTAATCTACCCCGCCAAATTACGCCGGACTGTCAAATCAGCACATCGTGCGCGTGGCATATGGTGGGCCAAACTCGCTGTGTGCTGGGTGGGGGCTGTTAAGCTTGATTGTGACCTCTCATTCGTATTCAGGGACTGAATCGCCCTGGGGGCCATCCAACTTTTCATGAAATTTGTTGTTGAGCTAGTTTGAAACCGTACCCTCCAGTGAAGTGGTCGAGCAATAGTCAATGAATTGGGGGGACTATGACAGATTGCAGCAGCACCCTCAGAGCACAATTTTCTACTAAGTATATCATACCCTTTCGCTCTCTCTATATTCTGTACCCTATTCCAAGTATGACTATCTCGCCTCTACGACTCGCTTCTTCTTTGAGTCATCGTATTGGCTAAACAATCATGCACGTAAGCTCGTGGCGTGGATAATAGAATATCCAGCCAAGGGGACAGTCCGACTCTCCGCATAGAAATCAATGATTGATTTTAGGTAAAAGATTTAGTTTTGTCTACGGATTTACTCAGAGAAGGCTGACAGTGGTGGTTCTTTCCGGGATAAATGACGGATTTGAAAACGGGGAAGTCCCTGCATATTATTCCAATTTCTTGGCTTGCTATTTGATTTCCTATATACTGATTCTGCTAATTATTCCATTCACATAGACTCCCGCCCAAATAAGAGGATGTTTGGTACCCTACGCTACGAAGCGGCTGATAATGCCGGAGTGATTTTGGAGCATAGAGTAGTCACCACTGGGGCCCCAACAAGCCGCTTCCAGTACATGGCCTGCGGTAATTGCCGCGCCAAAAAAGGTAAACGCGTGTCTGGCTTTCCCCCATGCTTAAAATGCATCTTCCAACTTGAAAAACAGATCCGGTGCAGTGGCAAGCGGTCAGGGTGCTACAGATGCACCTCACTTAACGTGCCTTGTGTCTATTCCGGCCCTAGCCCTAGCAAACGACTCTGTAACAAAGGATCTTCTTACTACGAATCCAATGAACTCGATATGGACAATGAGTTGCCTAGTGACTCCTCCAGCGCGAGTGCAGAATCGAAGCCAGATAACCACTCCCGAAGCTTCTATCCTCCGTCGCTCAACTCGTTCACGCTGTTCGAGAATACTAGTGGCAGTGGCAGCCCGCATCCAACCCAACTAGGTAGTGCTGAAACCCAAAGGGAATACGTCCCAATCTTCTTCAACAGTTTCGACTGGCGTTTGGGCGAGCATTACAGTCGTGGGGGTTGCCACCTTTCATGTCGATGCCCACTGATGTCCATCTTTCCAACGATGCGAACAACTGTGAATGTGTCATCTCAGCCAAAGGTCAACTTGGTCATTGACGACAAAGCCGGCCACGATGTACTTCCTATGCGTTCTTCGGGTGTGGTCGACGGTTCTTGGGGTTCCAATTACGCTCTTCGCAACTTGATAGTCCCAGCGTCCAATCCCAACATCAAACCCTGGCCACCTCACCTATTGGAGTTAACTGCCTCCCCACTGACACTGTCTTCAGCCTTAATCCCTCCAGATCTGAAGCTAGTAATAGTCATCCAAGATAGATTCAGATGCTCTTGTCTTACCACTTCTGTGTTCCTTCTCGACGAACTCGAGGACTCCGGTGACCCTGGTTTGCACGAGGAGAGGAAAAAGCTGGACTCCCACCTGAGCTCCTTCTGTAAAATTTTGTCACAACGCGAGAGCATGCTACAATGTCACCAGTGCCATCACCGACCCGCGAACATAACCGTCCTAAGTCTTGTTTCA
The DNA here is from genome assembly GCA_002116305.1 of Penicillium italicum. Classification (NCBI taxonomy): domain Eukaryota; kingdom Fungi; phylum Ascomycota; class Eurotiomycetes; order Eurotiales; family Aspergillaceae; genus Penicillium; species Penicillium italicum. The sequence goes on along the minus strand of LWEC01000571.1, from coordinate 9,426 downwards.
GAGTGCCAAACGAGCCCAAACCAAAGTATCGTCAACGGATATCTTATCTTGACCTCATCAGCGGCGGCGGCAGCAGCAGCATGTGACAGCACCACCCTAAGAAAGAAAACGCGTGTCGTCACAGAATCTACCGTGGCACCGGCGGAAGAAACGAGAATTACACTAAACACAACAGAAAACCCTACCCCTGCTACCACTATGGCACCAGCACCGCTGGAGCGCCCGGAAATGTTACGGGGAGAGTACAGCGTCGCCGAATCGGAGTGGACGACTATGGTGCTCGTATTAATCTTGACCCAGCTGATAGCCTTGAATAGTCTCGTCGCGCAGGTAATGCGAGTCTCTTCCTTAGCGTTGCGGAATTGGCGGTTCACGCGACAGCTCTGACCCGACTTGTCACAGTCGAGTCCTCTGTCAGATTTGAGGTTGTATTTCATATCATCATCCTAGCTAGACTAGATTAAGTTATGAATTTTTCTTTGGGACGTAGAAAGAATGAGGAAGAAGTAGAAGAAGAAGTGTCAATTTTTATAACATGGTAAGATGTAGGTTGCTCGCGCCCTCATGCAGTTTTCAATCAAGGAACAATGTCCTTCGGTGGCAACAATATTAACTAATAAACCTAGTCTGGAACTACTGGTTCATTATGTTAGTTGTGTTGGTTTTAAATAAAGAGTTAAACAATTTTAAATTCATGGCCCCTGTCTATAAATAAGCTGACGGTCAATTGCCGATGTAACTAAATCGCATTGCGAAACGTAGGGGTACAATTAATGGTGTGGTGTTTAAGACTGCATATTTCTGTAACAGCTCTCCTTACAACTTATGTAGAGCTTCTGATTACAGAACACAAATTTCTGAACAGGATTAATCGATCCTCTGGCATACGGGCTTTATTAGGCCGATTCCTACACTATTGGTCCCGTCTAGGTTTAGTGCCTGTACCGCTCCCGGAGTGCTCAAGTTTGGGATCGCATGTGACTGCGCTAATGCATGGTTCGTGGGGACTGGCTCTCGATGGCCGATCTATAAGCTGCGGCCCCTCAAATTAGTGAGGTCCGTAATAAAGGAGTAAAATGAAATGTTTAATATCTGATTCTAGTAGTGTTGTTCCGCCCTGGTTGTCATCCTTGTTATTCCTAAATTCGGGCCGACTATTCGTCCACCCCTGCCTTCTTAGACATCAGGTTTCCCTTTCTCTAACTAGATAGATCATTAATTTTAATATCAATCTCTTGAAATCACTGAATTTCATCTTTGCCTCTCGCTAATATCATGCCGACAATTACCTTTGGCCCAGACAGTATGCCCGATTTGTCTGGAAAAGTCATTCTCATTACTGGCGGTGAGTACTACTACACCACTAGCGAAACTGAAAGCCTCCATACCTCCATTTAGTCCGTACATATAATCAATCATGCGCTGATGTTTGAATTCGTTGTTTCACCCACCAGGCACCGGAGGTCTTGGGGCCGAAAGCGCACGGCGACTGGCGCAAAAGTCGCCAGCGCACATCTACATTAGTGGCCGGAAGGCCGCCAGCGCGGAGGCAGTTATCCAACGAATCCGACAAGCCGGCAGCAAGACGCAGGTCACTTTCCTTCCCTGCGACATGGCCTCGTTGACCTCAGTAAAGCAGGCGGCAGAGTCGTTTCTAGCCAAGGAGTCCCGCCTGGATATTCTGATGTGCAACGCAGGGATCATGGCCACGCCACCGGGGCTGACGGCGGACGGATACGAGATCCAATTTGGCACTAACCATCTCGGCCATGCGCTGCTGATCCGCAAACTGCTGCCAATCCTCCAGACCTCAGCACAAGCAGCGGACGTGCGTATCATCCTGCTCACCTCATTGGGGTTCAAGATGCACCCGGGTGGAGGAATTGTCTTCGACGCGGTGCGCACCAAGCAGGAATTCAGTGCCTTTGGCGGATGGATCCGCTACGGCCAGAGCAAGTTGGCAAACCTGCTGTACGCGCGTGAACTTGCACGTCGGTACCCGGCCATTACCAGTGTCTCTGTCACACCAGGAGTCGTGAATACCGGGCTGGTCGAGAACCTAGGCCGCTTCAATCGCGCTTTTATCTGGGTCACCAACTTGGGTCAGCTGATGAAGCCGGAGGAAGGTGCCTATAATCAGCTATGGGCTTCGACAGTCGCCAAGGACACCCTAAAGAATGGCCAGTTCTATGAGCCGCTCGGGGTGCTCTCTACCAAACTAGACAAGGCATCCCAGGATGCGGCGTTAGCTAAGCGGTTGTGGGATTGGACTGAAGAGGCCTTGCAAGCATACCTGTGAAATAAGAAATCTCTAGAAACAATCTGTCTCCCTCGCTTTAGTGCTCCCTCATATCACGGCAAGTTCTCATATGACGACAAGTCGATTTATTTTCGAGATTGCTTCTCAAGTGTCAAACACGTTCATATTCTATACTACCTAGGTAAGCCTTGCATGTTAGGTGAGAACAAAACAGTTCTATCTAATGTACGGCCGCGCACTATAGAATATCTTTGAGGGGCAGTCCATCTAGATTCCTCAGCGGCGCCGGCGCCGGATGCGAAACGGAATAGGCTTAGCTGAAGGCATGGCGACCATTCCATAGAATTAGCGGTCAAGAAGCAACAGCCAACTCTTGGCCCAGTCGACCACCTCTAGCTCGTAATGGGACTGAAAATCGGAGATACTGCCCATTACCTTCTGTTTAGCTAAGTGCCGCCTAGGACACTTAAGCCCACCGCCGCCGTAGATGATTCATGTGCCTGATAGTTCGTCGAGGGAGAACTGCACCAGGAAGCGTTCCGCTCAGAATTGATTGAGGGGTATCGTCCGTCCTGCATGTGCCGCGGGCCCCAGGCCTCGTCTTCATAGGCCGCATGCTGCGTGCTCATCACAGCAAAACGTCCGCCCTTCAGGCGCCACGAGTGAAACTAAGCCTCGGTATATATAGGGTTCGATTCAGCAGAAGGGTAACACGTATCCGCAGAACCTTGGCGTAGACCTATTGAAGACATGTACCTAGATGTATAGCGCTTAGGCGTTAATGGTGCCTAAATGCCTAGTTTCAACCTGACTTTGGCCTGGTAGAATAACAAAAATATGAAAAATTACTGTTATAGGTGCCTCATTAAGCAAAGTATCTAAATTATAACTAGGTATCTAAGTTCAAATGAAGCTATTCCCGCCATACAAAACATCAAGTACCCCCGAACCTAGCAGTGAATTTGTTTTTATTTGACAATTATCTCATCTCTTCTCTCTCTCACCTCCATTCTTAACTTAATACAATTCTTACCAATTTCAACCCCAATTTCAACCACCAAACCTACCCTTTAAAAATGTGAAACCCTCCAGGGCTCTCACATTAGATCATCAAGCAATTCCCTATTCAATAAATTTAAAATCACATCAATCAATGTGATGTTAATGTAGAAATACCTCGTTTAAAGTGTCTGGTTTTGCATGTGTAATTCTGCAGCATATTTAAATCTGCAAACCTCCCTGAAAAATGGTGATTTATAACATTATATGGTGTAATAAGATACGTCCGAGCATATCCATCAGGCCTTGTTATTCCGGTTCGTAGTTATTACAATAAAATGTAAATTGATGCCTGGAAGGGGTCTACATTCAGGCCGAAATCTTGCCAAAACTAGGCATTCAGGCATAATTGACGCCTGAGCGCTGTACGCCTGGGTAAGACATGGAACTTTAATAGGATACTAGGGTTCAGGAGTAAAAACGTTGTGTGATGACCCGTTTTTTTCTTCCTACAGTATGGCATCAACTTTGTATGTGTGTATACTTCTTTTCATCCAATAGATGAATTGTGATACTTCAATTTGATCCAAAGATAGTTTCATAGGTTCTTGTAGATGTAGATCTAGTAGGGAAATGCTTGACCAACCAGGGTTTCGCTTAGCTTCCATAGTCTTTCTGCTTCAAAGTTACTGGTCGCCCACGCCTTCACTGTATCTTCAAGTGGATCAGCCACATGCGCATCGAGGAGATAGGCTCCGTTGGTTGCTGGAATAGATAATCAGTCAGCCTTCAACCCTGTTTTTCAGTACTTGCAATAACGAACCTTTCAGTGAAGGATCAAACGAGGCATACACATGCGTTGCTACACCCTGATCCAGCGTCTTAGGACTAAACCCCTTCCAGCCTTCAGCATTACCCAGCATCTTATCAGCGCTCACTAAAAGCACCAGTTAGCTCATTTTAAATCAACAATATCGCAATAACTTACATAGTCCCTCCAGATCAGTCTTCTCCAAATCCAAATGGTTTCCCAAACTCGTGGTGAGAATGACACCAGGATGAAGGCTAAAAGCCTGCAACCCATACTTGACACCCAAATTACTAGCCAATGAAAGTGCCATCAACATGTTCGCCGTCTTAGACTGCCCGTATGCCACCCATTTGTTGTACGTTCTGCCCTCCTAAAAGATGTCAGTATGTATATCCACATCCATAATTCTTAACCTTACATCAAAGTTATAATCATGGAACCGAACCGGACCCAACCGATGTCCATCACTAGAAACCATAACTACTCGTGGAGCCTCCGATTTCAACACCTTCCCCATAATGAGGTTCGTAAAGAGAAACGGGCCGAGATGGTTAGTCGCAAAATGCGACTCCACACCATCTGCCGAGAGCTTATACTCCACAGCCATGACACCTGCGTTATTAACTAGGACATCGATGGCGGTGATATCATCCCAGCTATTGACTTGCTTCGCGGCCTCCCTTGTGCTTTTCAAAGAGCTGAAATCAACGTGCAAAGTGCGGATGTTGACTTCGGGATTCTTAGCGGTGATTTCTTCAGCGCATTGTTGGAGTTTGAGGGTATTGCGACCGGCTAGGATGATGTATGCCGGTTTGGCGAACGCGATTGATTGCACGTAGAAGCCGCCTAAGGTTCCTGCTGTGACGCCTGTAACGAGGATGGTTTTTCCTTTTATGAGGGGTGCATAATTGGTGACTAGGTCCGTGGCTTTGAAATTTGCGTTATATGCTGACATTGGCAGAAATGATCTAATGTTGAATTGTATATTCGAATGAAAGAAGTGGAAATCCTTTACTCTTTATATCATTTTCTGGAATCTCCCAGGTGTCCTTTTTTGTTATGGTTGCTGAGAAATTGAAATTCGGAGGGAGCTTAACTACGAGGCTTCCCGGTATCTCCGAAAAATCTCGGACTTAGGGAATAATGATCGTCCAAACTCCTATGACATCGGAGGTATACGTACCCTGCCACGACAGCCCGGCCGAGAAGGGACGCTAATGCATGCACGCCACATGTAAAATATATGGTAATATTTCAAAAGAATACAGAAGAATTTGTCCGCACATAACGTATTTCACCACCGAGCCGGCCACCCCACCCAAAACGCGTTAATTAATTTACTCCCTTCTTCTTCAACCACCCACCATGCCACCAATTCGCTCTTAATCCTCTAAAAATTTAGTGGAGTAAGAGGGTAGAATCTTACTAGCTATCCAGGCTTTTAAGAATTAAGAAATCTCTTCAATTCGCGAAGTGGCGCGCCGTTTTAACGTACCAAGATCAACCCTCTAAGATCGACTACGTAGCCACTAATAACGCGCGAATTCTCGCGTAAATTGCCTGAAATTAACTGAAATTAAAGAGGGATCTCTTAAAAAATGGATTCTCTCCATGGATTCTCGTGGATCTATACCCCGGCCCTCTATAGTGCGAGAAATAGCGGATCTTCTTCTTCGAAAGCGTAGAACTACCTTAGTTCTTTCGGTCGGCTAAAATTAGGTTACGAAGTTTATAAACTAATATCCTCTTCTTTCCTCTCGATTCTCGAAACGATATAATTACGAACGTGCGAAATGCGAAGACCCTAAGATCATTAGGGAGTGGTGTGACGATCTAGTCCAGACTAGAAATGTTTATCTGGTAATTCTGCTAGGTATTTCTGCCTGGTAGGATTTTACATTATTTGTTTGATATGATAGGACTATATAAAGGTTCCTATCTTATCGTTTGTTTTCCTCTTTTCCTTTTCCTTCTTTATACTTAGTATTTTCGTTAAATACACTCTTTTTGTTTAAAGAACTAGCTAGTAATATAATACTAAGTACTATTCTTAATACCTCGAAGTAGTACGACAATACGGATAATCTATTATTACGATTAGTCCTAGTCCGGCTTTACCCCTACTAGACTGCGACATCGCCCATAGACGGGCGGGTGGGCATTGCCCACGGGCCTTATATAAGCGGGAAATGGGCCCTATATATACGCCTATAGACGGGCCCTACCCTTAGGGCCTACGGGCCTTAGGCATCGTAGGCGCCCGTGGGCCTTTTTAGTAAGTAGAATTTCTTAACCTCGTGACCTATATTATTTATACATTTTTTCTCTATATTTTTAAGTAATTTAATTATATCTAGAATAACTCGATACTACTATCAATTTTATAACTAGGGTTAAAACTAAGCTTTAGAAGCCTTTATATAATAACTTAGATATTTATTATAGTTATATATTTATACTAATACGATATAAATTAATTATTATTAGGTTTACTACGCTTCCTTACTTCTCTTAAACTAGGGCGCCTTTAAGTACTACCCTTATCTCCGTAATAAGGGAGATAAGGACTACTCTTATCTTCGCTATTAACTAGCTTACTTTTCTATCGCTTCTATATACTTAGTACTATAGAAGGATAAAGGAGCTAACTCTCTATTATAAACTTATACTCGATTAGTCTAATAGGATTATTATCCTTAGAATCCTTACTATCGCTAATTAGTTTAGGTATATTAGTAGTAAGCTTAGTCTCTCTCTATTTATCTACTTCTTATATAGAATCTAATAATATATCCTTATTAAGTAGTTCTTCGATTTTAATATCGAACTAGGTTTTATACCGGAATATTATAATATCTTAGACCGTTTTCGTACTTAGCTACCTATATCGGTAGTAGTAGATATCCCGTACTAAATTAAAAAGACGTTTAACTCTAATACCTATTATAGGAATAGAGAGAATATTATAAGTAATACTTAAAAGAATTAGGAATTTATTCTTATATTCCTTCTAGAATTATAAAGGATCGACCTTTCTCCTTACTATTATAGGTATTAGTATTCCTACTTATAATAATAGTAAATATAATATATACTTTTTAAGGTATCTAGTAAGTTTATACTCTAATATTAATAGATTAGAGTAGATATAAAGTAGAAGGTTAAAGAAGATATCTAGATTACTTATACTAGCTAAGTAACGCTTAAGGGGTTACTCTTCTTATAGGGACTATATCTAGATATATCTTTAGGCGTAAAGAGCTATAAACTAATAAAGCGTTTCCTTATACTAATCACTCTAGTTTATATCGTTCTCCGATATATCTTATACCTTACTTAAGAAGAAGTAAAGCTTATACTAGGGTATAAGAATTATTCTAATCGTATAGAGACTACTATAGATCTCTTTTATCTTTATATAGTAAGAGATAAGCTTTACTATCCTAGTATTAAGGGCTTATAGTATTACCTTCTTCTAAGATATAGTTTTCGGAATAAGTTATATAATTAATTCCTTAAAGTACTTAAAGAAGGTATTATAAATACTAAAAATATAATATATTATTATCTCTTTAGTCTTTAAAAGTACTATAGTAAAGTAGTAGAACGGCTCTATAATATATAGAAGGTAGTTAATCTACTACTATTCTATCTTATTAAGTTTATATTTCTAAGTCCTAATATTATTATAGTATTTATTATAGGGCTTACTAAGGTATTTCGTACGATAAAGTATTAAGAAGGTAGAATTCTAATAGGTATAGATATCTTAGATAGGTATAAGTTTTACTCTATTAGTCTAGAGATAGAAGAAATTATTATAATATTAGGGGCTTATATTAATAAATATAGTAAGCCCTTAAATCTAGATATTTATTAGATATATTAAGTAATAAATAAAGTAATATACTTACCTTAATAAGGGTTTATATAATAACTTATTTACTCTATAAAGTATAGAGTAATTAAGCTTAGGCTGTTACCAGCCAGTTCTTAATTCAAAGAGTGCATTTTAACGAGAATTCTAAGTACAGAGAGGGAAAGGAGAAAGAGAGAAAGGTCCCAGGCTAACTATCCCTTATGGGGACCTAATGTAATCTTGGTAAATATCGCCCTCCTTCGCTTGTCCTTTCCCGGTAGGTAGTTAATAACGGTAGAACTACGATTGTTATCTTCTAGATCGTTATATAACCCCCGACTAAGAATACGTTTAGTCCCTAAATACCGGTTTATTATCGTTAATATGATCCTCTATAAAGTTATTATATCGCGCTATATCTATCTACTCCTATAATCGTAGAGGAGGACCTAGTTTCGTCGGTTCTTTATTATAGAAATCCTATAACTTCTACAGTATATACTTAAAATTACTAGCTAGGTACTACTATAAATCTATATCGTAGCCTAGCTACTATACCTAATACTATAGTTTCCGGTAGTAAGTTCTTAAATCTAGTATCTTCTTAACTTCCTATTTATCTTCTTCGTTAATCTATATCGGTAGGGGTAGATCAGGGTATTATCTATTTAGTAGTTTAGTTACCGCGGCTCTTCTTAGTTTACTTAGGTTAAAGATAGGGTATACCCGAATTAAATTAGGTAAGTTAAGTTTATATATATTTCCGACTTTCTTAATAATCTTATATAGGCCGCTAGCTAAGTAAGCTAGCTTTCTACTTAGTTAGGCTAGTTACTAGTCCTTTATAGTAACGAAGATATAATTACCCACTCTAAAGTCTTCTTTATATCGGTACTTATTCGCTTATAAGATCTATAGCTACTAGGATTTTACGATTCGCTCTCTGGTTTCTTCCTATATTTCCTATAACTAAGATAGTATACCTACTATATCCTATTTATTCTATATTAAAGTATCCTAATCTTTCTAATCGAATAATATAGTAGGCTTATATCCTTATTTAATAAAGAATAGTGATCGTTTCGTTATATCCTAAGGAAGGATAGAAGCTATAAAGTCTACTATTAGTAGGATTTCTAACTAATTATTCTAGTTATACTTAATATATAGACGTAGTCTTTAAGCTATATACTAATTCGCGATCTCGCTCTAACTATCTATCTAGGGATAGTAAGCTATTAATAGTTTTCTCTTAATTCTAAGGATATAATAGAACTTAGTCTAGAATTCCGAAATAAATTAACCTCCTCTATCTAATATAATCATTTCTAGTACCCCTATTACTTAAATAATATTATTAATAAAAAGTCGGGCTATCTTCTTAGTATCTATATCCTTATAGTAAGGGATAGATATAGGTCTCTTACTTAGATAGTTAACTACTATAAAAACTATATTATACCTATATTAGTCCTTTAGGAATAATCGGAAATCTAT
>KZ108176.1:30731-179224 GCA_002116305.1 Penicillium italicum | reverse complement strand
AGACTAAATTTGCTCCCGATTTGCTTAGCAAATCCTTGCCCGAACGCGCATCCACCCCCGGTGGTCGCTTTCGGGTAGCTGGTATCTTATTTCTAACTAGGCTAGTAGTACTACTTCTTAAGTAGCTACGCTATTTTCTTCTTTCCTAGGTAGGCTATAGAAGTTTATCGGTATACCTTATCTAGTAAGCTTACTTATAGGTTTCCGTTATCTAGGATCTCTAGTCGGTTCTTAAATATAAGTAGTCCTACTAGCGTAATCCGATAGTATAACTCCGGCTCGGCTACCCTTTCCTATCGTTCCGTTAGGCTTAGGTAAACTAGGTTCACTATTCGCGCTCGTTTTATAATATCGTCGTTATCCTAATAGCTTCCTATTAGGGCTATTATCTATAGGGCTATCGCTATCTAATTTAGTAGGTATAGTTTCTTACTAATTAGCTTAACTCCCTTTAATAACCTATCTAGTATTAATAGTGTTTAGGTCTAGTAATCCGTTAAGTCTTTTAGCTTATCCTTTCGTAATAGCGAGTCCGCTACTACATTTTTCGTAGCGGATTAGTATTCTATCTAGAACTTAAATCTAGCTAGGGTCTAGGCCTATTATACCTACCGATCATTTAGTGTCTTCTTTATTATAAAGTATACTAGCGATCGGTAGTCGGTATATATCTTAAAGGGCTCGTTCTATTATAACCCTTCTAACTCTAATCTCTATTTAGCTAGGGCTCGTATAATTACTAGTATTTCCCTATTATAGATATTATAGTTCTACTCTATTAGAGATAGTATCTTTAAGAAAAATAATATAGGGTACTATTTATCGTCTTTCCCCTTTTAGGATAAGACACTACCTACCGCGCCTCCTAATATATCGGTTTCAATCTAGGTCTCCGTTTCTAAGTTATAGTAGTAAAGAACCGGTACTACCGTAAGTAGTTCTTTTAGGTCTTTAAATACTCTATTATATTCCTCCGTCTATTCGAATTAGTAATCCTTCTTTATTAGTTAGTAAAGTAGTTTCGTAATCTTACTATAGTCTTTAATAAAGACCTAATAGAAGTTATAAAAACTAAAGAATAACTATATACCCTTTACCGTTTCTAGGATTCGCTAGTTAGTAACTATATCTATCTTCGCTAGATCTACTTTAATACCCTTAGTACTAATAATAAAGCCTAAGAACTTTATCCGTTAGGTACTAAACTCGTACTTTATAATAGCTACCTATAAGCCGGCTTTACGTAAGTATTTAAGTACCTTTCGAATATACTCCTTATACTCCTTAGGGTTCTTACTATAGATAAGAATATTATCTACGAATACTATTATAAAATTATCTAGATATTTAATTAAGGTATCGTTTATATATCTCTAGAAAGCCGCCAGTCTATTTATTAGTCTAAAGGGTATAACTTTAAACTTATATACCCCTAAACGTAATCTAAATATAGTAAATTCCTCTAAAGCTAGGTCTATTCGTATCTAGTAGAAGCCCTACTAGATATCGAGTTTCGTAAAGACCCTTACCTTACCTAGTTATTCTAATATTTCTAGAATTAAGGATAGGGGGTATTAATCTCTTTTCGTTATCGAGTTTAACTTCTAGTAGTCTACGTAGAACTATAGTCCTCTATCTAGTTTTCTCACTATAATAATTAATAAAGCGAAAGGAGCGTTACTTAGGATAATAAAGCCTTTATATAGGTTTTTAACTATATACTATCTTACCGCCTTAAGTTCCTCTAAAGATATCTTATAGAGTAGGCTATACCCTAGCTTACTACCTTTCTTAACTTTAATCTAGTAGTCTACCCTTTCCTAGTATTATAGTAACGTATTAGATTCCTTTTTTAAGAAGATATTAAGGTATTTATAGTATACTACTAGTACTTTCTTCTTAAGTTCTTCCCATTCTTTTTTATCGAGGATAACCTAGTTAATCTTATATAGATTTATAATAAAGGTATTACTAGCGTTCCTTTTTACTTATCTTATAAATCCTATTAATCCGATTATCGCGATATCGATTAGTAGGATAGTCCTAGATAGGCTCTAGCGCTACCTACCTCTAGTATATAGCGGCCGCTCTAGATTAGTAAGCGCGCAGTTTATCTTTAATAGTTCCTCCTAATAGTCCTACTACTAGTATCTTAGGGGGGAGTAATATCTTTTCTCGGCCTCTTAGTCGCGTTATTCTATATCTACTTAGTACTCTAGGTTAGGAGGTACCTACTTAAGGATTTCCTATAGAATCACTACTTTCTATTTTATAGCTACTTCTTCTATTAGGGTTAGCTCCTTCGGCTATCGTAGTTTATACCTTTAGTAATCTAGTAATATATTATAATATACTAACTATTAATAGCCTAGGATTATATCTATTACTCCTAGATCTATAATAAAGAGGGGTAGTTATACCTATTATTATCTATCGATAATTAGCGTTAGCCTAATTAGATATATAATTATATATCGATCCTTCCTATTAAATCCTTAGATCGGATAGGGTACTTCTAATTGTTTAGTATACGTAGCGAATTTCTAAGAGAGTAAAACTACTAACTCTATATCGATAATAATAAAGTAGTCTACCCCTATATCTATTAGCGCTATTATTATAATAGTATATAAGTTATATAAGAGCTATATATTAAAAATTATACTCTAATCTAGTTTAAATATTCCCTTAGTAAGTTTAAAGGCCTAGATATCTACTACTCTACCTAGGAAAGAGACTTTTCCTAGATATTTTAGTTTTTTAGATCCTTTAGTTCCTTTAAATCCCCTAGTTCCTTTACCCGATTAGTTAGGGTTAACTAATCTATAGAAGCTATAGTACTCCCTTATCCTTACTTTCTTATATAATAGTCCCTTATATAATACCCGTTCTTTCCGTATTCGTAGTACTTAATTAAGCTAATTTCTAGCTTTAGTCTTAGGGTTTTACTATCCCTAATCCTTAATAGTTAATTAATTACTACTAGGATAGTCGAACTCGATCTACTCCTATAGCCTTTATCCTATAGTAACCTCTTTCTTTCCCTACTAACGATCGCGTCTAATCGGTTAAATATTTACGAATATATATTAGTAAAGTCGTTAAAGGTCCCTAGTCCGTTTACTTCTACGATAACTAACCTCTATAGTTTAGTAGTTAGTTTATAGTAGAGGTCCTCCTTCTAGCTCTCTAGCGCTACTTAAGCTTTATCTACTAGGTATCTAAATTCTAAGAGAAAAGGGCTAAACTTATTACCCTTCTTTATTAAGAGTAGGTAGTAGTTCCTTTTTACGTTTACTAGGCGGTTAGGGTTATTATAGATCGTATTAAGGTAAGTAAAGACTTCTTCTATATTATAGTAATAGTTAGTAGCTCTACTTCGCTATTAGGGTAGGATATACTTTATAGCTTTACCCCTATACTAACTAATTATATAAAAGATTTATAGTCTATCTAATAGGTAGTAGTCTATATTAGCTTTAAGTTTATTTCGTACTAGTATCTACTATTCCTTAAAAAGTAGGGACTTCCTATCTATAAAAACTAGTAAATCTAGTAGTTTTAAAGATTTTAAGGATCTTTCTTATTATAACCTAATATCTAATAAACCGATCGCCCTAATTAATCCGCCTATTATCGTAATATTAACTAGCGAATTCCTTCTAAGGTATCTCCTACGCTATACTCCTATAAGCGCTTCTTTAGCGTTCTTAAGTTAAATCTAAAGCTATATATACTAGCTTAGGGTTTCCTTATAGTCTTTATTAACGGTATTAAATGCTAGTATTAGGTTCTTAACTAACTCTAACTACCTTTAGGATCTATCCTATAGCTAGTCTATAGTATCGCCGGACTACTTAATCCGTTTACGTACCTAAAGAACTACTACCTTTAACTAGTCCTAGGCTTTATCCGCGTTTATATAAACTAATACGATAAACTCGTTTTTTAGTTTAGGGTTCTCTAACTCTATCCTAGATACTATAAATATTTCCTTAAATATATCCGTTTCCTCTTCTCTAGTTACCCTATCGGCCTTTAGTAACTACTTAGGGCGTACTAAAGACGTAATAGGGGGAAGTCGTAGATAATAAACGGTAGGCGTAATCGTTATTTTAGGTAACTCTAGTTATTATAGAGTTTCGGGTTTAGTTAGGTCCTCTAAGAACTTACCTAGGGTTAACTATCTAGCCTCCTACGGAGGCTTTAATAAGGTTTCTAGGGGCTACGTAGCGCCCTTCCGGCTTTTCGACTTTATACGCTCTCTAACTATAATTCATTATAGCTAAAGAGAAAGGGGGGATACTTAGTTTAATAGGTATATATAGGGATATCTAGTAGACGTTTAAGTATAGAAAATTAAAAGATAATTAATAAGATTATAAGATAGTACTAGGCTATAGATACGACTAACTAGTAAAAGGTAGGTACTTATCTATTTAGAATCTTATTAATAGAGAATAGGATAGGCCTAGTACCTAGTACTATATATATATCTCTCCTCTCCGTTTACCTTCGGTAGCCGGTATACTAATAGACCTAATTAGGCTACTACTAGGACTCGCCCGTTTACTTATCTCACTCTATCTACTAACCCCTATACTAGGGGAGCCCTAAAGTCGGGTAGGGGTATAGGGCGATATCCGTTAGACGTAGCTATACTATATAATAGAAGAGTGCCGTATTATATTCTAACGATATAGGTTAATTCCCGCTTACCCTACCTTACCGCTTCTTCCTATACTTCCTTCGTAATCCGTGCTACCTCGCTAGTATAGGGCCGCTCTAGGGGTAGTGTTAGCTTATCGTTAACTTCGGCCGGTTCGGTATCATCGGTCAAGTCCACCACGTTAACTAGCGGGGCGAAGAGCGCCGGCCACTATCCTTCGTCCTTTGCGTCTAGGCCGAGCACTAAGGCCATGGTAAACCAAACGCAGTCCTCTAGCTGCGCTAACGGCGTCGCCCCGACTGCCGCTGCCATCATGAGGAGACCTCGGAGCGTCTCAATAGCGACTAAGTCTACTAACTAAAACTATCCTAGGAGTCCTAACGCGATTATAAACTTTACCGCGATCGGCGCCGCTTTCGCTTCTATTAATACCAGCTACCCGAAAGCGACCACCGGGGGTGGATGCGCGTTCGGGCAATGATTTACTGAGCGAATCGGGAGCAAATTCAGTCCGTATTTGATATGGTATAGCCTACAGCTAGACTTGAAACACGGAATTGTTATTATACGGCCGGTATTTAGCTTGGTATAGCCTATAGCTAGGCTTAAAACACGGAATTGTTATTATACGGCCCGTATTTGGCTTAGTATGGCCTATAGCTAGGCTTGAAACACGGAATTGTTATTATACGGCCCGTATTTAGCTTAGTATAGCCTATAGCTAGGCTTAAAACACGGAATTGTTATTATACGGCCTATATTTAGCTTAGTATAGCCTATAGCTAGGCTTAAAACACGGAATTATTATTATACAGCCCGTATTTAGCTTAGTATAGCCTATAGCTAGGCTTGAAATACGGAATTGTTATTATACGGCCCGTATTTGACTTGATATAACCTATAGATAGGCTAAATATATAGAATTAGTGTTATATAGTCATTATTTGACTTAGTATAGGCTATAGCTAGCTTTATAGCTTAGTATAACGTGATAGATCCTAAGATCTAATAGAAATTTATACTAAAGAGTAGTTTTATAGGCCGTATATAGTAAATAGATATTATAGAGAGGGCTTATACTCTGTAATGCCTAGTAAATAATCTTTATAAAAAAGGGGTAGATAATAAAATATAAGTTTAGAGTGGTAAAGATTATAGCCTTTAAGATAAGGTTAAGAGTAGGGAAAAATTATAATTATTTATAATAGAAGCGACTATAGATAAAGAAAAATAGGTATATAGATTAAAGTAAAAAGATAATTAGATAGTATATAGTGTTTTTAGATATAAAGGATAGTATATAGGGTTAAGGAATATCTTTTATAAAAGATAAGTTATAAAGAATACCGTTAGGTAGCTTAAAGTAGCGAATTCTATACCTAGATAGGAGTTAAAGAGATATATTATATTAGGGGTTATAAATATAGTACTTATATCATAATAGTAAAGGAATTAAGCCGAAAGTTAAGGATATAGGCGTTTAGCTTAGAATAAAGGTAACTTTTTAATAAAGAAATGTTTAGTTAGGGTAGTATACGGCTGTATAGCGGTTTCTTATATAGGTATAGGGCGGATTACGTAGGTACGGTAGCTAAAAGGAAGTATATTACTATAGCTAATAAAGTAAATATGATTTTAAAAAAACTTAAAAGGACCGAAGGCCGTATAGGATGATATTTAAGTATATATTTACGAAAAGTTTAGATAGTATACTAATAAAGCTAAGATCTAGTAACGCCTATAACTCTAATATACCGATATCTAGGTCTACTAACGGATCTACCCCCTTAAGCCTCTACCTAGAGGTAGAGGGGCCTATAGCGCTAGGCGCTATAGCTAGAATAGGTATATAGAGTTATATAGTATAGCGCTAGGGCGAGATTATTAGCTAATAGATCGTGATAGCTTATAGGAGGCGAAGATAGAGTAGCTATAGGAGGAGCTAGCGGAGTAGGTCAGTCTCTAGTAATCCCCCCTCTATAGAAGGGTAGTAATAAAGAGCTAGGAGAGCTAGGTTAGTAGGTAGTATATATTATATCGTATAAATAGGTAGATCTAAAAGGTATAGATATTATTAAGGGTACGACAGTAGGAATCCTTAGAAAGCTCTCTTAAAAATGTGAACTTTAGGTATAGAAGATAGTAGGTAGTAATCTATATATAAAGATTAGAAAATCGATAGTTAACTTAGAATCTATGATAGCCTAGATTATAGGGGATAACGCGGATAAGGAGTATAAGTACTATACGAATAAGAATAGGCCGTTTACGACCTATATAGTTATCGAGGATAAGCTTAAGGGCTCGTACACTAATTACTATTAGATAAATTCGGGATATCGGTATAGCTTTAGTATATTATCCTAAAGGTAATAATATTATTAAAGGGGGATATTAAAACTAATACTATCTAGGAAAGGTAGCTAAGGAAGTAGTAGTAGAGGCTACTATAGATAATAAGAGTATTATTAAACTTTAAACGCCTAAGCGAGGACTAAAGGCCGTAAAGGTATCCTCTAAGAAGGGTAAAGAGCTAGTATAGACTATAATAGGCCTAAGAAATATAAAAGGGGTCTAGAAGTCGGGTCGAACGAAACCTACAATATAGAAACGATCTACTAGTATAAGATTTACTACTATAAACTAGAAACGGAGGCTAGATACGATTATATAGTAGAGCGGTATAATAAAGTAGTAATTAAGGATTATTATAGATACTAGTAGCGTAATTAGGTTAAAAGTCGATAGCGTAAGTATAGAGCTAAGGGCGATAGTAATAACTATTAAGGGGTAGTAGAGAAACGTAATAAGATTATAGGCTATAGTCTAGGTATTTATAGACGAGGCGATAGAGAGCGATAAGGAATACGATAGTGAGGAGAAGGAGGAAGAGGATAAGTAAGGATAGTAGTAAAAGCTTAAAGGACAGACTAAGATAGACTAGGATAGTAGATAAATAGTTTATAGATAGGTAAGAAGGTATTAGATAGGATTAGCTAGGAAATTACTTATTTAGAATAAAGTATATTTATTAGATAATAGAGATAACGAGTATATATATACTAAGCTTATACTACTTCCTAATACGAAGGGAAAATAACTAAAGACTACCTAAGCGTAAGAGTAATAGTTAAAAATTTAAGTAAGCTTTATATAGTAGAAGACGCCTAATAAAAAGGGGAATAGGTCGTAAGCTATTCGTTATAGTACGGTTAAAGTAAGGGCTAAATAATATATAATAGGACTAAATATAAGAACGAAAAGAAAAAGGGAACTATAATATAACTATAAGGTCTATTAAGGAATTATTAGTATAGTAGTATATACTTTATAAGTATATACTTTATATATAATATAAGGGACTATAAGAAGCTATCTCCCTATAAGTCTACTATTAAACTACTTCTAGTACCGTTCCTAAGTAAGGATCTAAGTATCGGTCTATTTATCTATAGACTCCTTATATATTTTAGTGTAGAATTACTAAAGGTAGGCTATAAGCTTATTATATTTATATTCTAGGCGGGTAAGAGCGGTAAGGGTCTCCTTATAGTATATATAGTAGGTCTATTAGGTCGTAAACGCGGTATTATTAAGAAGAGTATAACGTATAGCTAGGGGTATAGGTAGGGGAGTAATATAGGGCTTAAGTATATACTAATCCTACAATACCTTACCCTAGTATATAGCCTATGATAATATAGTAGTATACTTAGCTAAGCGGTCGTATACGTTAGCGAGGCTATAGGATAGAAGAGTATAGAGTGTAGTAGGCGTACCGGAAGCCGAGAGTGGTTTATTTTCTATAAATATAACTTTATTATTAATAGATACACTAGGGGACTAAGGAGTAGACTAAATAAGCGAAGTAGCGGTTAGTACTATATATATAGGATAAGAAAGGGATCCGGAAGTATACTAAGGATAGAGGAGGAGCTAATAAGGTTAGTTTAGGGGGTAACTTAGTACTGAGATAGACGATCTTATTATCGGCGTAGGACTAGACGAGCTAGGGGCGCTTAGCCTTATAAGAAGGACCGGCTATAGAAGCCTTAATAGGCTACTTTATAGTAGAAGAAGGTAAGTTAGGATTTCTAGAGCTTATAGTAAGGGTATAGTAATATAGGTAAAGGTAAATTAAGGGGGATAGGATTAAAGAGAGAGTAAAATAAAAGTAGGAACGTATAGAGGGTTACTATATAGGAGAATTAAGTATATAAACGATCGCCTAGGGATATCGATAGGAAAATAGGATAATAAAGCGGAAGTCCTTACTTACTCCCTTAAGCTTATTACTCTTACTATATCTATAACTATAGAAGCTTTTACTATACTACTAGAAGTAGTAGAAGACTTTTTTACGGGTAGGTACCTAATAAAGAAGGTCTCTATTAAGAAGTTAGTATTTAGTAAAGGACTAATATAGAATCTACTACGATATAATTACCCTAATCCTATTAGGTCCCGATAGCTAAGATATAGGTAATTCTATAATTATCCTAAACGTAGGTATACTTAGCGAGAACAAAGACGTTAATAGTAAAGGGGGGGAGTACGTAAACTATAGGAGGGGGAGATTAGATTATAAGCCGATAAAGGAAGAAGAGAGTCAAATATACTAAACGAATAGGTACCTATCTCGCTTCGGAAAGCGTAGTTTATATATATACTATTAAATAGAGGTTCTTCGTTCTTATCTACTATAACGCGGTAACTCTAAAACGGTCTAAGTCCTATAATACATACTTTATAACGCTAGTCTAGTAGCGTAAGGATACCGAAGTACTAGCCGAAAAGTATAATAACGCTATCTATATAGCTAGGAATCTTATAAACCTTAAGACTATAGTAATTTTAGACCTAATTAATATTAGGGCTAGTAGGCTAAATAGAAAGGGTATAGATTAGCTTATCTTTAGAGGTAGCGAGTTCTATTATAGGGTTACTATTACGGTCTAGGAAACGTTAAGCGGCTAGAAATCGTATTAATATATAGATATAAGCGTATTAGAATAAGGCTTACCGCTAAAGCGAACGAGTAGAGAGAGAGGTATAAGATAAGTATACACTATATCTTAGAAATATAGAGAGTAAGTAGATTAGGAAGAGAGGCTAAGAGGAGAATAGGGATAGGTAATTAATTATTATAGAAGAAAGAAAGAAAAGTAAAATAATATAAATAAATAATATAAATAAATATATAGGGTATTTACTTTATAAAAAGGATAGCCTAAGAACGTCTAAATATACTTACGTAAGTAACTCTTACTCTATAGAGTTTAGTTAATAATAGAGATTTTTACTATACTACTAGAAGTAGCGGAAGACTCCTTTATAGATAGTTCGCCTATAAAGAAAAGCCTAAGAATATAGCTCTTACTTAGCGACCTACCTACTAGTAATAATACTAAACGGATAGCCTAGAATCTAGAATAACTATGTAGTTTACTAGCTATAAAGCCGCTATAGATAAATAGTAAGCTTAAGTAGAGGTACGATAGAGTTTATTAACTAACTAAGGTATAGCTAGAGAGATCTATCTTAACACCGATAGAAACCCTAATAGATATAAGCTGATACGGAGCCTACTAGAGAAGAACTACTACAATATAATCTATATAATAAGCCTAAATATAGACTAAAAAAAAAATAGTAAGGGTATAGTAAAGATACTAGTTCTAATATACTAGATAGGAGCTAAGGCTCTATATAGCTAGCGGATTAGAATATTAGCTCCTAGTAGTAAGGAGTATAAGTAATACTAGGCTAGTATAGCTCTCTTTTAATTATATAAGGTAGCTATAACTAAGAAAGGAGAGCCGGTTTTACGTAGTTTATATATAGGGTACGCCTTTAATCTAGAGGACTATATATATAGCTTTAGTATATTTAAGAATCGAGTAATAATATATACTAGCTAACCTAACTAGATAGTAAGAACTTAGCTAACTTTTACCTCTATAATTTTTAAGTAAGGAGCCTATAGTACTAAGGAGACTAAGGTAGATTAAGAGTCTAATAGTATATAGAATCACTATAGGGACGATAATAGGGTATAGGTAATAGCTATAGAAAGAAAATTTAAAAATAGATATAAGAATCAGAATATTATTACGGTATAATAATTAGGATTATAATAGAAATAAGATATATAATATAGCATTTATAACTAAATTATATAGTTACTAAACGGATATAGGTCTTACTACTATATACGTAGATCTTAGTAAAGTAGGCGCGTATAAAGATATCCTAGGTAAAAGAGGGTAGGTTATTAACTATAGGTTAGGAGATAGTTAGTAAAAGGTAGTTAAGAGAGAGGATAGGGACAAATATACTAAAGGAGTAGTCGGTAGCGTATCTATAGAATATACAATTTATATAGGCGCTATTAAAAAGGGGAATACCCTCCTTATCGACTATAATATAGTAACGCTTAAATACTCCGTATCCTATAAGATAGTATTAATAGCCTTAGTTAAAAGGTATAGGGATACCGAAACGCTAACCGAAGAGTACTATAACGCTATTACAATATCTAGGAATTAGATAGACCTTTAGGCTAAAGCTATTATAGACCTAGTTAACGTTTAGACTACTTAGCTAGATAGAAAGGGCGTATATAAGCTTATCTAGGGAGCCGGCGAGGTTAACTATAGGGTTCCTATAGCGGTTAAGGAAACGGCTAACGGCTATAGGAGTAGTTAGTAAATACGTACGAATTACGATATACTATACTAACTACGTAAAAGGGGTAGGGGTAAAGTAGTAGAAGTAGAGGAGCTTACTATAATAAAAGGCGATATAAGAGAATATATAAAATAGGTAGATAGGTAAGGGAGGATAAAAGGGGAAGAGGAAGAAAAGGTCGACTAGGATATATTACTTTATTATCTAAGTTAAGATAGCCTAGGTAGTCTAGGTAAGATAAGATAATTAGTACTAGATAGGTAAAACTATAGGGTAGCTAAAAAACTATATTAAGTGATTATAATAGCCTATAGACTATAATAGATATAATTAGTTATAGCCTTTCTCCCTTTATATCTACCTTCCTTATTAAGTACTATAATTCGTTACCTACTCTTAGGGCTAAAGTGAGCCTTATAACTAAGGTAGAGCTATAATTTACTACGTAAGTTAAAATTAGGGTATATAGAGCTAGTAGAGGTAAGGTACTAACTTTATTTAAGCTCTATAGGACTAATAGGTAATTAACGACCGCTACGGCTAGGAGGTAATCGAACCGTTTAAATAGATAAGCTATTACTATATACTACTAGGATAGAGGGCTAGCTAGAGAGGGAGTTTAATACTATCTTTATAACTAGGTAAGAAGATAGTAGAGGGGATATAGAGGAGATCACCGATTATAATACTACGATAAACGCTAATAGGAATATTAAGGAGTATAGTACGTTACCGGATATAGACTAAATAGAGAGTCTTAGTAGGACGCTAATAGGATCTATAACGAACCTCTATAGACTACTACTAAACGGAAACCTAAGTATAAGGCTACTTAATAAGCTATTAGTTCCGATTAGTAAGTACGGATATAGAATTATAGTTCTAGACTATATACTAATATACGACGTAGTAAGCTTTAGGGAATTTAGGGAATAGGACCGAATAGGAACCACGTAGCTACTTTTAAAGGTATTAATATACCTTAGTAGTATTAACGATTCCTACTACCCTAAGGTTAATTAGTATATAGATAAGAACGGTATATCCGATATCCGAATACTAGTAGACCTTATTAGCTATAAGGCCCTCTACGGTTAGCGCTTTAGAATTATAGCTACTAATATAGATTGTTATAAGTAGTACGCTATTAAGGATAGCCTATTCTAGAGCTATAAAATTACAATTAACGTAAACGGTTTAGTGCTTTTCGATAGGGTATATATATACTATATATTCTGTAGCGATTATATAGGATACTCCTTTATAACTATAGTCTATAATTAGGCTCTATAGGCCTTTATAATAAATACCTTAAAGTATCGTTTCGGATATAGAGTACTTATAGGTATACTAATATACGAGTATAATTAACTATAGGTTCTATAGTAGGATTTATAGGATAAGTATGATTTAAGGGTATAATATTAAGGTCTAGAAGTATATAGCTTTCGTAGATCTAGTCTTAGTATAATAATAAATATACGATATAGGCTCTAAGATTTTAATAGCGTAATATAGGTTAAGTATAGTAGTTATATATATTTATAGCTAATATTTAGAAGTAGTTAGTAGGGTTCTACTAAGGATTTCTACTATTAAAAACTTAGAGAGGATTATATAAAAGATCCTATAGAGGATCCTATAAAGGATTTCTACTATATAAAACCTCTAAAGGATCCTACTAAGGATCCTATAGAGGAGTTCTACTATACTAAGGATCCTACGGAGGAGTTTAACTATATAAAACCTAAAGAGGATCGTATAGAGGATCCTATAGAGGATTCTATAAAAGATTTCTATTATATAAAACCTAAAGAGGATTATATAGAGGATCCTATAAAGGATTCTATAAAGGATTTCTACTATATAAAACCTCTAAAGGATCCTACTAAGGATTATATAGAGAAGTTTTACTATACTAAGGATCCTATAGAAGAGTTCGACTATATAAAACCTAGAAAGGATTATATAGAGGATCCTATAGAGGATCCTATAAAGGATTTCTATTATATAAAACCTAGAGAGGATTATATAGAGGATCCTATAGAGGATCCTATAAAGGATTTCTACTATTAGAGCCTACGTAGTATTATACTAAGGAAACCTAATAGGAAAAAAGACTAATAGGGGAAATATACTAGGAAAAGTAACTTTTATATAGGTATTATAGTAGGAAAGGAGGGAATTTAATAATAATACTACGATATTATTATACGCTAATATTATAGGTAATATAATTAATATAAAATAGGAATAGAGATAGAAAGAAATATATTTAATATTTCTACTTATCCCTTTAGGTATATTCGGAATCCTTTACGGTAGTCCTATATAATTATATTATTTAAGTCCTCTAACCTTACCGGATTAACTTAGGGAGTATAGTAAAGGAGATAGGTTTCTAAATAAGTATCTAAGCTATATTTATCGCTTTATTCTTTATATTCGTTATATTTAGTATACCGCTATATATATATAGTAGGCCGTAGTATATATACGCTAGGGCCTTATAACGTAGGGTAAGAAGATAGGGGACTATATTATATGTAGAAGTATAGGATATTTAAGTCTATAAGGGGACATTTTCTATTAGTCCTATTACTTAGGTATTCTATTAGGGTTATAAGACGCTAAGTAAATAGTACTATTAAAGCTAGTAAGCTTTAACGTAGGCTAAGAAAATAGGGGACTATATTATATATAGAAGTGTAGGATATTTAAGTCCGTAAGGGGATATTTTCTATTAGTCCCGTTACTTAGGCGTTCTATTAGGGTTATAAGATACTAAGTAAATAGCGCTATTAAAGCCGGTAAGCTTTAACGTAGGGTAAGAAGATAGGGGACCGTATTATATATAGAAGTATAGGATATTTAAGTCCGTAAGGAGACATTTTCTATTAGTCCCGTTACTTAGGCATTCTATTAAGGTTATAAGATACTAAGTAAATAGCGCTATTAAAGCTAGTAAGCTTTAATATAGGCTAAGAAGATAGGGGACTATATTATATATAGAAGTACGGGATATTTAAGTCTATAAGGGGACATTTTCTATTAGTCCTATTACTTAGGTATTCTATTAGGGTTATAAGACGCTAAGTAAATAGCACTATTAAAGCCGGCGAGCTTTAACGTAGGGTAAGAAGATAGGGGACTATATTATATAAAGATTTTTACGGCTTATCGATAACGGCGACCTTTAATAAGGGGTAGGAAGATAGGGGACTATAGCCCTTAATAAGGGCTATAGTATTATAGGAGAGGAGAGAAGTAAGAGAAGGGAGAGAATTATTATAGGTATATTATTTAATATTTATCGAGATATAGGCTTCGCCTATATCTCTTTAACCTCTTATAGGTTATAGGTACGTAGTAAAGTAAGGAATTATATATATCTTATATATATCTACGAAGTATATACTTTAAATAAATGATTTAGTTAGATTTCCGGTTAGCTACCTATTATTCCTTAATGTATAAAATAGATACGGATTAGTTTTTAATAAAGATAATATTTAATCGCTATACTATCGAAGTAAGGATAAAGGGATATAGTAAATAGTATAATATAGTCTATAAACTATAATATCTATATTAAAAGGTCCTCTTTAGAATCATCTTAGAGCTTATCCTATTCTTAAGTATCCTTTTAGAGTTAGGAGATTCGTAGGTCTAAGACCGTACGATCCTAAAGAACGTAGCGATACGTAATATTAACTTACTCCCTAATATTATATAGGGTTTAAAGTAGATTATTATATAGCCTTTAAGTGATTAGGGACTAGTATAGAGTAGAATAAGGGGGACTATTAGATAACGATACGGATTTAGCGGTTTATAAAGGGGACGTAGAGGGAGGCGATTTCGTTAGAGAAGGCTTAGAGGATAGGATTCCTATAAGAGCTTAAATATTTCCCTTAAGTAAAACGCTTAATAGTATAGTTAATCGCTTAACTATAGAGAAGTAGGATATAGCCATAAGAGTATTATACTATCTAAGCTAATAAAGAATACCACTATAGTAAGGAAGTAGAGGGGATACAGCCGATTACTTAAGGGTTAAACGATAAGCGGTAGGTACGTAGCTAATCTACTATCTATACTAGAAGGGAATAACGATTTTATTACCTAGGGTATTAGCGATAAGGTAATTTATAACGCTTTAGGGGATATCGGTACGGAAGGAGTAAGAATCACTACTACTATTAAAGGCGTAGTTTATATATATACTACGAAAGAGTACTTAAGACTCTAAGAGAATAGCGACTATATAAGACTAGTACGGCCTATTATCCTATATATATAAGGTATATTAGTCGGACGAGTTAACTACGATACCGAAACGCTAACTAAGTATAGAATAGAGTAAAGCTCTTACCGGCTTTATATAATAGTACTAAGGGTAACTAGAATTATTAAGATACTAGTTAATATATAGGGAATTAGGGCGGATTAAAGCCTAGTAAAGTTTCTCCTATACTATAAGGTTAGAATACTATATAGGATCGCTATAATAGTCGAGGCTATATAAGATATTAGCTAAGGGGGTAAGGGGAGAGAGGGAATTAGAAATTACTAAGAACTATTAGTAGAGTAAAGAGACTATAATTAAGGGACTACCTACTAGGATAAGTTAACGGCCGAATAGATATAATAGTAGGTAGGAGCGGAGGACTAAACGATATAAAAGGTAAGGAGGAGGTAAATTAGAATATAACTAGTAATAGCGTAGAGAAGGGGCTAAATTAGGTAATAACTAAGGGATATAAGGTATTAGTAGTAAAGAAGGAGAATTATAATAGGGGATATATAATATACGCGGTTATAATCGCGGTTGATTAAGCTAGGGATATCTAGACTTATAGATAATTTAGTATAACGACGGGGAGGAAAGGATAGTTTAGGTTAAGGTATAATAACTAAAGGTTCGATAGGATAGTTCTTAGTCTAGTATGATCTAACTCGGCTTACTAATATTAATTTTACTTATTATAAGCTTAGACAGAGGATAATAAGGTAAGAGTTATAAGAAGTATAATAAGATATAGAAAGTAAGGTAGAAACGAGTAAAGACTTAAGATATATATAAAGTTTAAGAAATAGGTAGAGTAGTAAGGAGTCGGAGTAAAAAAAAAAAAGGAATATAGTTACGGACTAAAGATATAGTACGGGATAATAGAGATATATTATAGAGATAGAGATAAAATATTTAAATATACTATATATCTAATAAACTAACTATAGAAAGGAGATAATTAAGTAAGATAATTTAAACCTAGGTAGATTTAGGATAGTACCGAAAGAGCCGATAATAGTAATAGTATACCTAGAAGACCCTATAGAGATTGTAGTTACGTAGATAGGGGTAGGGAGGATATTATATAGTCGAGAAGCTATTAAGGAGGCGCTAGTAGGGTATAGTTAAAGGCTGCTACCCTATGTAAGGAAGGTAATAAGCTTAGTAAGGATAGGGTAGGTAAGCGGACTAGAATCTATAACGGGGTAAACTAACTAGGTAGGCCGCGTAGTAATAGTTAAAGTAGGAGTACGATAGGGGGAGAAAGCGGGGGTAGAGAACGCGAGAGATACTAGGGAAGGTACTATATACGGTTAGCTAAACGTATAAGTATAGTAGGTAAGGGCGCTATAGGCTATATACGATTAAAGTTAAAACTTTACTTAAAGAGGATACTATCGAGGGTCTAGATATACGAAATAGCGATATAATTAATCCTAGGAGTATAAGCCTTCTTACTAATATTAAGGACTACCTAGTTAATACTAATACCCTAGGCCTTATATATAGTAATAGTATATAATAATACTAATAGAAACTAGGAGCGAGTATATTAGATAGTACCTTAGAGGAATTCGCGCGTAGAGTATAGAATAGGGATTATAGGGGAGTGGTCTAGTCGGATTCCGTAGCCTATAAAGTTATTAAACCTAATAAGGATAGTATATAGGGGCTTACGGTAAGGATTACTAGTATTAGAAGGCTATACTAAATCCTTAATAGTACTAAAGGACCCGTTAATAAGCCTATACTCGGTTTAGAGATTCTTAAGTAATATTATACGACTACCGATAGATAATTAGACTAATAGGTATAGATTCCTAGCCTCTTCGGTAGAGGTAGCTTAGGCTTTAGTACCTATATAATTAGCGATAAGTATAAGTATAGCCTACTAGAGGTCCTAGAGCCGATTGTGGTTATACTACTTAACCTAGGAGTACCTTAGTAGGATACGAAGCGCGTTAGTAAATATAGCGAGCTTATCTAGGTTATTAGCTATAATATAGGAGGTAAGAAGTTCGAAGTTAGTATAGGTAAGCTTCTCTTCGCGGAGCCGGTTTAGAACGGCTTAGAACTAGATACTAGTATTATCCTATCCTTACTAATATATAATAGTATTAAGCTTAATAGTCTAGTTAAACGACTTATAAAATTCCGAGGCCTACTTATAGTAGGGAGTAAGTAGAGTAGCGGTAGAAAAGAGTAGACACTAAAGGACTAGGGGAAGTTAAAAGAAATCGCTAACGATAATAATACTTAAACCGCTAAAATACTAACTATAGGAACGTAAGAATATTTTACGATACCGTTACTTAACCTAAAATAATATATTAAGCCCGACTATAGACTTCTTATTAATAATAAGATAACGGATACTAAGAAAAACCACTTAGAGAGCCTTAAGGGTATTACTAGGTAGAGAGATATACTTACCTATTAGCTTTAATAGGAGATAGAAGAGTAAATATAAGATATGGCCCCGAATATTAAATATAGTGACTCTAGTAGAGGTAGTACGTATAATAGGATCCGGTACCCTAACCTCCTACGCTATCCGAGTAAGGGTAGTAGAGAGTAGTAGAAGGATATATAACTTACTAATACCGGCGTAACTATCGAGGTTAATACGTATAAAGGGAGTGTTAATAGCTAGGGACCGCTAAAAGTGACTAACGATAGTATTAAAAAATAGGCGCTACTTATCTTATAGAGTAGCCGGTTTAGTATTAGATTCCGCTATAAGTAGGACCGGATCTATAAGCCTTACCTACTTCTAATAGTTAGGGGGGATAGATAGATCGGAGTTATAGTCTATATATAGGGTCTAGTTATATTTATAATTAAGGGGGCGTCCCCTAAGGTTATCTAGGTTAATAGTACGGATCTTAGGCTTACGGTTAGGACTACGCCGCGCTAGCTACTACTAGGAGCTTAGCGGCTTATCCTCTTTCTAGGCCGCTAAGCCTTTAAATAAATCCTTAGGATAGTCTTATAGGGGCTAGCCGTAATAATCTTTAGGGTATATATAGTTTACGCAGTAGTAAGTAAATATATTAGACTATAAGTTAAATTAAATCCTATTAAGCTAAAGAAGCTAGGTCTTATATTAGAAGGGGTAGTATAATATTAACTTAACGTAGGCGTAATCTATAGTATTAGGCTAGTATATAGGCTAATATAATAGAATATAGTTAGGGATCGTAGGGCTATAGGGCTTCCTCCTTAAGTAATCGAAGCGGCGTAAGAACTTAAGGTATATAATATCTCTATACTCTAAGGTACGTTCCTAATACTTAGTAAGGAGTGATTTCCGTATCTAAATACCGTTATTAGGTTCTATATAGTATATTATAGCCTATTTATCCTATAGGCGATACTAAACGGAGATAACGGTCTAGCTATTATAATATAGGGGGATTGTAAGGAGGATCTAAAGGACCTCCTAGGTAGACTAATCTTACTAAGAGAGTAAAGCGTTTATTAGCTTCCGGATAGCGGAAAGGAATAGGTTTTAGGTATTAATATAGGGGAGGATACTTCTTATAAGATCTAGGTAGCTCTAGGTAGGGCGCTTTAACTTACTAATATATTTAGAGAGGTAGTTAAGGAGTGTCTTAGTACTAGTATATAGGGCGATATCGATATTAGCTAGCTATATAATACTAATTACGGGATTATACGGGTTTAGGTATATATTATTACGCTTAGGCTAGAAATAATAGTAAGTAGACCTAAGCGGCTTTTCTAAAATAGGCTTAGTATAGGTAGAATAGGGAAAACCTATATAGTAGTTAGTAAGGCTAGTAGTTTAGTTCTTACGGAGGTAGTATTAGGTACTATAGTAGTAATATTAGACCTAATTAATAACGCGATTAAGATACTACTAGGTATTATACTAATCCTTAGGCTATAGCTAGAGATCTAACTAGGCTTATTTATAAATCGGTTAACCGATAAGGGAAGGGGTAGGATTTATTATAGATATATATATACCCTAGTATCTAGTAAAGATAGTACGGAGCTTAGGGGTATTAAGGAGGTTAGGGTCTAGGTAACTAAGGATCTAGTAGATAATATAGGTATAGACTAAGCTACGACCCTACTACTTATATCAAGACTAGAAGTTACTTACCTTAAAAAGGCGCTTAAGTACCTTCTCTTTAAAGAGGTAGAACCGGATATTAAACTACTAAGCGATAATATAGGGGTTCTACTATAGATTAGTCTATATAATACGCTATCGCGTAGCTAGATCCCCTATAAGCTACTCTAGGTAGTATAGGAGGTAGTATATAAGGTTATCCTAATAGAGATTAGCTATAGAGAGGGTAAGAAAGATATTTACCGAACTAAGATTCTTTATATATATAAGTAGGTTATAGTACTAGGAGGCCTAGAATAGGTAAGTATCCTAGAGGGTTATAGCCGCTCGTGTAATATTATAGAGAAGGCTTTAGGCCTTAGGAGAGTTACTCTTAAAGGTAGTATAAAGATTATTAGTAGATATTTACTAATCTATATAGTTCTTTATAAAGAAATCGGCCTAGGCTATCGCGGTATACCGTATATATATATTAAAAACTATAAACCGAAACTAAGGATAATAAGCGAAGCGCCTAGACTTATATTATATAAGATACTAGATCTACTTATTAAACTTAATAGTATAGGTATAAGAGGATTAGAACTTAGCCGCTCCGTAGGGGAAGAGGGTAGGGAAAGTAAGGGAGAGGATCGGTTACCTATAACTAAACTTAAAGAGGGGAGTAGGGTATATAGATAGGAGGGTAAGATAGCGATTAGGGGGTAGTACTAGACCTAGCTATAGCGATAAGGTAGGAGGTAGGGGGCGGGCTATAAGGATAATATTACGTAAGGTAACCTCTTTATTAAGGTTAGGTTCTAGATTAGGTATAGTAATATACTCTAGGCCTAGATCGGCCTAGGCCGGAAGGTTATTTATATTAGGTACTAGAGGCTTATCTTTATCGAATAAGTATATATAGGTAGGAATCTACTCTAAGATATCCTATTTAATAGGTAACTAGGAGAGCCGGTTAGAGTCGATTATTAGGTAGCGATAACCTAGGTAATTACGCTTTAGGAAATCTAGCTACTATACGACTATATACCGTTAAATAGTAAAGTTACGAGTAAACTAACGCTAAAGATTAGGTTAGCTATCTATATCTACTAGGCGTAAAATAATAACGTCTAACTTACTAGGGAGAAGCGGTAGATAGTCATAGATTTTAGGGATATTAGTAAGAAAATACGCTATATAACTATAGTAAAAGTACTATTAGCCTTAGACCTAGCGTACCTCGATAATTATATAGATATAGGAGATTAGTATCTCCTTAACCTATATTAATTTAAGGAGAAAGGATAGGACTTTACCTAGATCTATTTTATTCTACGGACTATAAAAGTAAGTCTAGTCTATAGGATTAGGCTTTAAATCCTTAGCTTTATCCCTATAACGGTATTATATATAAATACTAGTAAGAGGACCTTAAGTCAAGTACTTAATATTAAACTAATACTTATAGTAGCGGATATAGGTCTCTATTATCTTAGCCTAGAGGGTAGCTTAGAAGTTATTTACTAAGGCCTACTACTCCTTTATTAGGGGCCTAGAGTTAAGGTTATTATTAGTATAGTCCTAAGACGGTACTAGGGGAGAAGTAGGTAGGTAGCTAAGAGGTAGTAGGGAACTAGGTAAAGTGATAGGGATATAGCGAAGGGGCTAAGATACTTAGGATAGTAGCGATAAGGGGTAGTATTCGGAGGAGGATAGTTATAAGGGTATCGATAATATGAACGGAGGGTACTAGGTATAAGAATCTAGTAGGGGTTTTAGAGAGGATAGGGTAGGGGACGATAAGAGTAGTAGGGTTAACGAGAAGATAGGCTAAGGGAGAGGGGGTATCTATAAGACCTCCTTATTAGTATAACGCTATATACGGTACTCTCTTTACTTCGCGTTATAGGATTTAGTCGAGGCTATAAAGTACGGGATAGCTATTTAGGGCTTAGTAATCGAATTTCGGCCTATATACTAGGGGAAAGGAAGAGGTTAGCCTATAAAAGAATGTAGGGATATAATAAACCTAAGTAGTAGCTTATTAGCGGTACTTAAGATACGCGGTAGTTAGGGGACCTAGCCGGCGACGGTTCTAGAATTAGTCTAGCGGCTTAGAAACGCTATATATAGTATACTTCCGCTAATTAGTATATAGGATAGGCCGTACTTAGATCTAGACCTCGAAGGGCTATAGTTTCGGAGGTAGAGGGGCTCCCTAGCGATATTATAGGTATTCGGTAGTAAGTAGACCTAGCCGGTAACGGTTCTAGAATTAGTTAAGGGGCTTAGAGATATAGTACTTAGTATAGGTACGGTAGGTAGGGTTAAGGATAGGCTACGGTAGTACTAAGATCTTAACGTACGGGGTAGGTAAAACCCGAGGCTTATAGGGAGTTAAAGTCGCGTCTTAGACGCGTCTTTTGTAGGTATTCGCCTATAGAAGGTTAGATATAGTAGATTATACAAGGATACTAGGAAGGAATACTTCGTTACGCTAAGTACGGTAGTCGATATAGGTTTAAGTACGGGTAGTATAGGAAGTGGAGCCCTTTATAGCTTAGAACTGAGATAGGGGCTTAATAATATAGTAGTTAACGTAAGTAAAGATAGCTATAGAGGGTAGTAATAGGCTAAGTCCGTAGGTAGAGCAATAGTAATATAAGGAATTATAGTAATATAAGGAATTAGTAGGATAGAGAATCATTATAAGAAGGTAGATATACGTAGGGTTAGGGGGACTATATATAAAACGGACCGTATCCGGAAAAACGGCCTATATTCCGAAGGTTACGTGACCCTAGCCCTACCCTAGTCACGTGACGGGTAAATTCTGCCACCAATTAGAGGCCAGATCTCAAATCTAAAAGGCGGGGAATTAGACCCAATATTTAACTTAAATGAATGAAATGTAATTTGCTTCGCTTCGCTCAGCAAAATTACTTATTTACTAAGTATTATTAATACCCCTACTTCGAATAATTCCTTTACTATTTCTAACTATAGCTCCTTTAGGAGTAGGTATTCTAGTAAGATATACTTTATACTTTAGTTTCCTAGGTTATATTAATAGTATAGTAAGTCTTTTCGCTTAATTTTAGATAGGTATTTAGTAAGTCCGATAATACCTATACGGAGTTAGATTAAAACTAATATTATTGCTTTCCGTAGGCCCTTCTAATAAGTTAAATTTAACTTATTTAGCGCCTTAATTATCCTCCTTATTCTCCTTACTATCTTCCTTAATCCTCCCTTTATCTATGCCTTCTCCTACGCGATTATCGATTCTTACTTTATACTCTTACTCGCTACGGCGGTAAGCCGGATAAATCGGTTATAGTTAATAATAGTAGTATTAATATTAGTATTAGTGTTAGCGTTAGCGTTAGCGGTATTATAGATATTAGTCTTAGTAGTAGTAGTTACTTTCTTTATATATATATCGGTAGTCTCGTTCCCTAGAATACCTTTATATATAGGGACCTAGCGTAGTTCTACCTAGATCTAATTATTATACTATTCTAGTAGCCGGAGATATCCTTTAAGGTATACCTAGCCGGATAGTATTCGCGGGTTTTAGATAGCTCTAAGCGCTACCTAGTTATTTATAAAGATAACTATTCTACTCTCTACTAGGTAATCCCGCTATTAGTTATTATTATTAAACCTTTCTCTAATAACTTCTAATACTATCTTAATAGCGCGTAGCTCCGTAGTATATATAGTAGTATTATCGTTAGTCCCTATATTATATAGCCTAGCTTTATTCCGACTATATAGGTATACTAGGTATACTACGGCCCTAATACTGCTTTAATACCCGCTCCTATTAGTATAGAGCCTTATCGGTATATAGAGCTATTTAGTAATTCGCTTATATATATTTCTTACTTACTCTCTTTCCTCGATATATACCTTTAGTAGCTTACTCTATAGTACCTAGATATATACCTTCCTACCCTCCTAATCACTTACTAAAGCTATTAGGAGTATAGTAAGGTAGCTACCCTTCTTCTAGGTCTAGGCTTCTATTAGTATCTATCCCCCCCTCTACTTTTATATATATCCTCTCTCTTTTAGTATTATCCTTAGTACTACGTATACTAAGCCTATACGTATACGGATAGTAGTTAACTAGACTAGCCGGTTAAGCTACTACTATATAGGTAATAAATATAGTTTAATATCTAGTGCCTCCCTAGTAGTTATTTTAAAAGCACCGCTTATTAAATATACTACTCTTAACTATATACTTATAAACTACTTTATATAGCTTCTCTCTCTCTTTATAGTAGTAAGGGGTAAATACTAGGTAGCTACTCCGAAGAATATCTACAGAATCATTATTACTTAA
Organism: Penicillium italicum; assembly: GCA_002116305.1. NCBI lineage: Eukaryota > Fungi > Ascomycota > Eurotiomycetes > Eurotiales > Aspergillaceae > Penicillium > Penicillium italicum. Next base: position 155,133 of record KZ108176.1, on the reverse strand, counting down.
TAGATAGCATATATTATAGAGAGAGACGCTCCCTATATAGATCTAGTTAGTCCTCTTAGAGCTTATAGACTAACCCTTACCTTAGTAAGTATTTACTACTAGTAGTACTAGAAAGTTAACCCTAGGTCTAGCTAGACCCTAAGGTACCACTCCGCTATTATAGTGGCCTATACTATAGTACTCTATAGTACTAATAGTATATACTCTTCCTCTTCGCTAGGCTTAATAAAGTGTATAAGGGCGTACTTCTTAGGATCAAATACTAAGGTATACCTAGCTACCTAAGTATCGGTATATTAGTATACCTTTTATAGCTTTAAGATAGTTTTATACTCGTCCTTCCTAATAATAATAAAGGTAACGTTATCGACCTATCTACTTATTTTTATACCCTTATAGCCCTCTACTAGATCTATATTATAGATTAGGTAGAGGATTAGAAAGAGAGGTAACCCCTATAGGATACTAGTTAGTATTAGGATACTCTCTAATACCCCTTTTAGTATACGGATTCTAATACTTTAGGATAAAAGGAATACTTTAACCTAAGGTATAAGCTAACTAAGTCCCCTTTTATAAAGGTTATAGAGTAACCTTTTATAAGAAACGTTATCGTATACTCCGGAGATATTAAGTAGTAGTATACTTACTATCTTACTATTTCCCTAAGCTCTTTATACCTAGCTAATAATTTATTAAATAGTATAATTAATTAAGATTCTTTTTCTTCTACTAAGATATATATCTAGGAGTAGTTTATATATTTCTATAGCGTAGTTAATTCTTTATATAATAACTACCTTAAGGAATTTACTAAGTATATTAAGTAGTATAACCGGTTAATAGGACTTTATAAGCTAGTAATCCTACTTACTAGTCTTACGTAGTATTACTATAATTAACTTCTAGAAGTATATTAGGTTAATACTAAGCTATATATAGGCGTTATAAATTTAAGAGATAGTATCGAGTACTACTAGTATTTTAATAAGCCTATACTATAGGGAGTTCGGAAGGCTATCCTCCCCTAGCGCTTTATCTAATAGTAAGGCCTTAACTACCTACTTAATTTCTTAGTATATAATCTCTAGGAAGTAGATAGCTATCGGATTATAGTTAGTCTCTATTAGATTATAATCGATCTCTATCGGATTATAATTAATCACTATCGGATCGATATTAGAGAGATCTATTAGTAGTAGTATTAGGAAGAAAGCTTCTTAGAAAGTAGCTACTTTCTCTTTAACTATCTTTACTAGTCCCCTTAGTATCTTTATTAATAGTATGACCCCTTAGTTATACGCTCCTTATTAGTTTCTTACCTATTTACTTATCCTCTATATACTACTAGGACCCTTCTTAATAACCTCCTATACCTTATAGCGGTAGTATTAACGGAGCGTAATCTTAATTATATAGGTCTTCTAGTTTTATACTACTTTATATAGCTCTTTATTATATAGGTCCCTTATATATTTATATTAGCGGCGGAGTTATTAAACTTCTTTAACTACTTCTTAGTACTCTAGTATAAAACTAAGATTCGCCTACTATAAAGGGATTACCTATAGCGTAGAGATATTAACTACTTTATTAATGATTTAGATAAATGATTAGTACTTAGCCTCTACTTTATTAGTCGATATAGGGTTTTTAGGGTTAGTAGTAGTATTAGTAGTAGTATTAGTAGTGGTAGTAGTAGCGTTAGTAAGTCGTCGCTTAATAAATTCTATTAGCTTCTTATTATTTATAGCTTTTTAGTTTCTCTTCTTTAGTGGTTCGTATAGCGGAGTAGTGATATTAATCGTTATTACTACTAGGTAGTAATCTAAGCTATAATCGGTCCTAACCTAGTATTTAATTACCCTCTCTATTAGTAAGCTACTAATAAAAGTAAGGTTAATAATAGATACCTATTTATTACGCCGCTATATCGCTATCTCCCTCTCCGTTATTATACCTATATTATACTTCCCTAGGATATTAAGTAGCTACTTAGTAATAGTACTTACTTTAACCCTAATCCTATCCTATATTAGGTAGTATAGGTTTATATCCCTAACTAGGATATATTCTATATATAGTCTCTAAGTAAGCTCTCTATTAAGCTTTTCGACCGTTTTACTATCGTTATTATTATATATATTATATAAAAAGAGGTTAGTTTACCCCTTTAAATAGTTCTTTTATAGTTTTAGTAGCTAGTATCCTTTCGATATTATTTTATATAACTAGGAACCTATATCGATCCGTTTCGATACGAATAGATAGACCCTAGCTTACTTACCTCCTAACTCCTTTAGGAAGACTAATTAGTAGGTAGCCTTATTTAGGTAGTAGGTTATTACTAATTAAGAATTAATCTAGGGTTCCTAGACTACGATTATATCCGCTTTCTAGACTATCTTATCCGATAAAAATAAAGCTATAACTAGATATATATTATATACGTTATATTAAATTATTTAGAAGTAATTTATTAGGATATAGTAGTATTATTAGTATCTATTCCTAGATTATCGTTATACTCTAACGTATTATAGAACTCTTCTTCTATATTATTATCGAATTCGACTACCTTAAGTTATACTAGCTAGTATCTTCGTTAGGGTTATTCTTTTATAATATAGTCCTCTATTATATCGTTAGCTAGTACTATTATCTTTCTCTTCTTATATAATATTTAGAGCTACTTCTCCGGATCTATTATAAACTATATAATCTCTTAGTTTTATAACCTTAAAGAGTAAGCTAACTAGCTTACTACTAAGGTAGTTTCTATAAGCTCCTTTAGTATAGTAGGTAGATTATTATCTTCTAACGTTCTTAACCTAGTTTATATTATATAGCTAATAATTAGCTCCTTTCTTCGTTAAGGCTTCTCTACCCTAACCTTTAAGTATATTCTCCGAATCTTATTTAATATAGGTATTAGGAAGCGGGTACTTATTTTAGCCTTTATAAGAGCTATTAACGTTAATATTATCTACTATAACGCTTTTACCGCTTACTATATTATATCCTCTATTAGATATAATACGTTCTCTATCGGATATAATATAATCACTATCTAATTTAATATAGTTACTACCTAATATATAGTTACTATACGCTATATAGGTTACTATAGCGTATAGATTAAGGTATTAAGTCCTTATTAGGACTAGGAGATAGTAGTACTATCCTTTATAGTCTCCCTTTACTAGAAGTAGAGTAGTATACGATAGTATAAGGGGCTATTAGCTAGTACTAGTCTTACCTCCTCCTTCGCTACTATTCTTACTTCGTAAGTATCGCTTATTAGCCTATAGCCTCTACTATAATTAGCGTATTTTACTTTAACGTCCCCTTACTTAGTATACTCCTAGGTTAGGTACTACTTCGTATAGTAGCTATACTAGTATTCGTTTAAATACTATAAGTATATATATCTTAGTTTCTAATATTTTAGGTATAGCTTTAAACGTCCTTCTTAGTAGAAGTAGGTAGTTTAATATACTTAGTACTACTAAAGCGTTCCCTATATAATTACTTAGTTTATAACTACTAGATTAGTAAATTTAATAATAATAGAGCCTTTACGACGCTTACTAGGTTTAACTAGCTAGCTAAGGTAGAGGATCTTAACCTTTCTCTTAGAATCACCCTAGGAGTAGCTATTCTAGCGTACTAGCTCCTTTACTATCCCCGCTATTAATTCTAGTATAAGTAGTATCGTCTTTATATCGATACTATATACTACTACCCCCTATATCGGCTTCCTAATATATACCGCTAGGCTAAATAACTTTAACTAGCTATTAGTATACTTTTATAGCAATTCTATACCGGAAGCGCTATTTACTATTATCTTTATATCTCTAGAAGGGAGAACCTTCGCTACTAAGAAGTAGTAGCTACTACTAAGGGGAGTATTAGCTTTCCTCTAGGTAGCTTACTCCTATATCCTCTTAGCCTACTTAATAATCTCCCTTAGTATACGCTAGCGGAGGGTCTTATAGGTATCGCTATTACGAATCTTAACGATAATCTCCTAATCTTTATAGAGTTTAGCTAGTAAGACTCCAATCGAGGATAATCTATTACTTATTAGGAGAGATAGGGAGGGACCGGAGCTAGTTCCCTATCCTTATTTCTAGAGCTATACCTAGAAGGCTACTAAGTCGTTCGAATTACTTATTTATATAGATAGTATCGTTACTATCGCTTTAATCGCTATCGTAGCTTTTTCGATAGTTTCTATCCGCTTATCGAGTCGATCGAGTGCCTATTATACCTTTTCTATAGCCTAAACCTATAGTTTATCCCCCTTTAGGGAGTTTAATACGTACTATTTAACGGATTTAATAAAGTTAATAATATATATCTTACCTCTTCCGTTATTTTCTATTATTTTTAGTACCTCTCTAGCACTCTAAGCGAGTTCCTCTATAGTACTAAAGTGGTTACGTGGTTTCTTAGGGGCCTTTAAAAACTTAGTTTTAGGGGGCGAATTCGGTTTTCTTCTACCACCGGCGACAGCTATCCTTCAATGCCTATAAAAATAGGATCAAAAGATAGAGCCGGAAGTTAGAAAGAATATGAACTAGTTTTGAGAGCCTATAGGCCCTTGGTTGGCGAGATAGAACAAAAATTAAATCTGGGCAAAAAGAGTTGTTTCTTACGCACAGACCATCTAAACGTGATGTCACCCATCTCGATCAACCGTGGTCCATGTCAACTCTTCTTTTTACGCTTATCTCTAATTCTACTTCAAGTTTGCTTCATACAACTTATGTACGCAAAACATCCAGTCGGCACTCTCTCCGTATTCCTACCTGACCTTGCAGGCTGAATGCTTTACTAGAACTCACACCAATCCGATCGCTGGCGTTTGCGAGATAAAGAGGCCAATACCTTTGTACTAACGTATGGTTCCAGCTTCGGCTTCTGTCGGCCATCAGAGTTCTCTACATGTGGCCCTGCGGCGCCTCACTGCAATCAAAGCATACAGTAGAAGTGCTTCCGGTATTTCTTTGGGTCTCTCAACAAAGGCAGCCACAATGAGCACACAGTTAGAGAACCCACGTGCCCCATGGCGCGATCTCCTCGATTCTCAACTCAAACAAACACCTGGATATGAATTCACAGTGGCAACAGTTGGCTACAATACTCAACAACGTCCTGTACCTCGCTTACGGACTTGCGGCTGTCGTGGTTTCTTCCCAGAACTCGAGCTCCACATTAAGGGCCAGGAAGCTATGGACCAGCAAGTGGAAGGTGGCGGTAACCCACCTGTGTTTGAAAGTGACATGATAGCATTTACCACTGATGCTCGAATGGACAAGCTCCATCAACTGGAGTCCTCGGGTCATGCAATTGAGGCCGTTTTCTGGCTGAAGGGCCTCATGAATCAGTGGCGCATCAAGGGGACGGCATATGCAATTGGAAACCCAAGTGAAGACGATGGGGAAGAGGAGACATCTCGAACTGAGATAAGAAAGGCATTAAGGGTGAAGGGGGATACTGACAGCGACATTGCGAAGTGGACATGGGAAAAGGCTGTTACAAAATACTTTGCCAACCACTCCCCTGTCGCAAGAGGTACGTTACTTTTATCTTAGTACTTGTGTTCAGGTGTTTTATTCCTACATTACTCTTATACCAGATTGAAATCCCTGTTTACCTATCATCTCCAGCTCAAACTGAATGGGAATCTAGGTTCTTTCCGAAACCCTCCCCCTGGACAACCTAGATCCTCAACTCCCAGCAAACTGGAGCTCAAACTGGGACAACAGGTTTTGGACCTCCATGACCCTGTTGCGCGGGCAAATTTCCGAGTTGTCGTCATTCGACCCGAGGAGGTTGAGCGTCTAGATCTTACTGATCAAGAGAACGGCAAAAGATGGAACTGGACATTGACTGACGGAAACGACGGCTCTCGGTGGAATGAGGTTGAGTTATGGCCTTGATTCTACCAATACTGTCAAGTCGTTCATCTTGTACATATTTGGATGAATTTGTATACAAATACTGCGTGATCGCTGCCTTATCTTGATGTCTGCATGACTTACGCTACCTATATTAGATTTTTATATCTTTGGTTATAAGACTCAAATCAATACACCATTGTCGAAACATTTCTGACGAAAACTAAGCAAAGTTTTGATAGTTTCCGTGGGTGTTTGTTGGAAGCTGCATCGCGTGGCTGGGATTGTCACATATGCTTGATTTGCTTGATTTGACGTTGTCGTTTTGCTTTCTTGCTGTCGTCTGAAAGAACTTTCACTTTTGCCAACTCGTCGCAACTCGACCGCAGCGATTAATACGCGTCACACGTACGACAATTAGCTCTCACTTCTCATTTCATCCCATTTCATTAACAAAAGTGACTCCCCTCAAAGCTGATCTCTTAACCCACCTTGTCCTAAAAAAACACTGACCACCGGAACGTTCAAACAGTGTCTGACTCCGAGATGCCCAACGAGAACCCTGCCTGTGCTGACTGTAAGGCCAAGAAGAAGCGGTGCATCCACCGTAACCAACCTGTAAAGGTCACTGTGGCTGAAGCCGTCCCAGCCAACATGCCTTCCCCCTCCGATCCCGTTCCTCCCCCCGTCCCGACCCCTGCTCCCACCCCCGCGCCTGTCATTGCTCCCGGTGTTGCTACCAGAGGACGCCGCAAGGCCGCTGAGGCTGAGGCCAAGGCCAAGGTACGTAACATAGACCTCTTACTTCTCTTTGGCTTTCTGGCAAGGCTAATCCATGGGTATAGGAGATGAGTTCTGCTCCCGCCGACTCCAGCGACGAGCTTTCTTCCGTGCCCTCCGAGGCCGAGCAGAAGCCGGTGGTCAACAAATCCACCAAGCGCAGTCGCCGTGCCAATCCCGCTGCCGAGCCCCAGAACCGGGCCCTTAACCTCGCCGCCGATAATCTTCAGGCCGCTTCCACCATGTCCGTCCACCGCGTCTGGGCCAACCAGCTTCAGGACGACCTCCAGGAACTTGAGAGGAGCATGCAGGCCTTCAATGAGGCTCACGGTGATACCATTGCCGCTGCCCAGGCTATCCAGCGTACTGTCGAAGGCTGGATTCAGACTTGGGCCGTCTCTGGTCGTTAAGCAATCTCAACATTCATCATCGCACCTTTCCAACGCCTCGGTCCTGATTTCTTTCGAGCTTATGTGTTTGGGTGGATATTTGCGGTTGAGATGTTATTGGAGGAATTCTACTGGTTTTTTGCTTTTGTCTGAGAGGAAATTCTTCGGTCCCTGATCTGTGACGTGCTCGACCTTGCGATAATTCACGTGGTTTCAAGCCACGTGAGCCTGGTCGGAACCATGGATTGGTTTGTTTTGTTTTCGACAGTGGTGTTCCGTTCCCAGACACCTTAATCCATGGATTTTCGAAGTCGGTTCGTCTGTAAATTGAAAGCGCCTATTCGACATGTACACTTCGCAGTTCTAAACTGTAAGCATAACCCACTATTGGACACTGGAAGTTCCTCTTCAAGATCTGTGATCACGTGTAAAGCCTAGACCTGAACATTTCCATGTCCAAGCAGTTCGGAAGATTATTTGTAATTGTCGAGTCTGGAGGGTCGGGCACCTAATAAGGGTACAGGGAAGTACCCAGTACTACGCATTGTATTGGCGAAATACGCATTAGGGGAATTTTCTGATACCACCAATGTTACAATTCCCCTCAACCGTTGTCAACATGGTGGGGCCTAGACCTCCACTCTCCCGCGGAAGTACCGGCTGCCAATCATATGGCCAGAATCTCCAGGTATTTGACTTTCACAATACGGAGTTTGTATACATACACACCTCGTATTCCCATGATCCCCGAGTCCCCGGTTTTTGGTCCCCGAAGCGACGGTTACGTGTCAAACCTCTCTTAGGAAAGGTACCCGTTGATATCTACAAAGTACTCCGTAGTGTGGAGTACGGAGTACAAGGATCTTGATTCTTGAATTGTCTTTCCTTTCTGGTCGGCCTGGCCTGATTCAATTAGGAATCTCCCAATGTCTTTCCGTTGCCGGGAGACTCAAATCTCCGAGGAATGGGTGGCTTAGATACAGGGTTTCCTTGGATAATCAAGATTTTTCTTATCACACTAAGCATCACAAAGTTTTTGGAGACTACAAAGTGTGCAAGTCTTGTTACTACGTCTAATGGTCAACTACATAGAGCAAGCTAAAGTACTGTTGTACGGAGGACTCTGTACACGCAGTCCCCTAGGGCAACACTACTCTAGTCTGCATGAACTGACACTGACACATGTACCTCACCGCTTGAATGATTCTGGTACAAATGGTCTAATCACCAACATAAATAATTCAGATGCAGTTAGTTGGCCCTTGGATGTGTACGCCACACAGGGGTTGTCTTTTACCCAAATTGCCCTTTAAATGTATAATACAAGTGATACAGAGCAAAGTGCTTACCATACGAATACCAATACCAATACCAGTCTTTGATTTCTCAAATTCCAAGGTTCTCTTATTTTTGTGCCTGTTCACCTTCCCCTCCTCTGCTTTCACCGTCACTTGTATTTTAAACTGCAGGTCCTACACAATTCATTGAGGGGTCACCAAAGATATCCCTCCAACCACCGCGATATACTTTCTCGCCTTTCATCTCTTCGCGAACCCTTATTCTTGGTCGAACTCACGATTTACGACGAAACGAAAACTGGAAACACCTACTTGAACATAATACTTTAACTGTCGATTCGTTGCATGCCAACTTGGGGAAGCGCAGTAACCCCTCGGGATTCAACAGTCAAATAATCCATCATGGCCATGGCATCAATGGATGCATTAGGGGCCTTCGTCCACATGAAAGACAATATTCCCGCATGGATCACTCGCGTCTCAGAGCTTGCTACATACACTCACAAGAGACACGATGAATACTCCGAAGCTTACAGACGCCACGCAAACTTCAAACCCCGCCGACGCAAAAACAGTTCTGTTTGCTCCATTCACACCAATGACCTTGTCCCGATCGCACAAAGAAAGGTTCCCAGTCCAGAACCTGTGGCAGCTGAGACACCACAGGATGCGCCCGAGCTAAGTCAACGCTCAGGTCGCAAGCGCACTATCGATGAGGCCCCATCGGTCGAGTCCAATGAAGTATACAACGCGTTGGTAAGCACACGGCACAATGTCATCATTGAGTATGATGGTCATACACAGCAGACACTCGAGACAATTGTACGCGATATCGGGGTGGCCAGAAACAACCTCCGTCGAGGACAGATGTCATTGATGCCGCGCACAGGGCTGCGCTCGGGCATTTTGAGCAAAGGCATGATGAATATGCCCAGTGGACTAGGACAGACCGGGCCACTTTCTTGTGTTCGCAGCACCCGGACCACAGCTGGAGTCGTCGGTATCTCTGGGACCAACGCACTCCGGAAAGACTCCCCCTTTGACTTTGCAGATAAGCAACTGGAACTTGCCCACTCGCTTTGCGAGACGGCAGCTTACCAAGTCCTTCGATCTGGCGATTGTGGAACGGAACTGGACGGCGTGGAGGAGAAATTCAAGATGGTACTCGAGGCGGCTATCAACGAGGTCGACCGTCTTGTGGCAGAAAAGAAATACCAAGAAGAACACGAGCAAAAACAACAAGAAGGGACCGCGGAAGGACCTCCCAAATCGCCCCCTACCCCCTCTGCGGCACGACTCGCAATGGTTGCTGCCTTTGCTGCGAACAAACCCTCAATGACCACGGCAGGCACCATTGAAGTCGATGATAGCTCGTCTCTCTCGGCTGAGTCGATTGACATCTCTGCATTCCGATCCTCCCGGATCCGAGTGTAAACACATTTCCACTGGCACAGCCAACCCTTGAGCTCTTATTAGCGATTTAGCGTGTGTTGAAACCCTTTTAACAAAACCATTACAGCCAGTTGATACCTTTGATCTGTTTGAGACCATCTCTTTCTCTTTGATTGGCCTTCTTTTTATTTGCCTTGCTGCATGTTTGATTGCGATCTAATTTTGCAGTTACGGGGGCGCGCATACCAATTACACCATCCATTCTTTTATCTGCGATCCATCTTTTACTGCTCCTTCTGACTGTCTTTGATTTTTCAATATTGCCGTTCTTATTTGGGGTACAAATCTCCTGTCTGTCTCTTGCATCGGCTAATGACTCATTCCCAAGGGAGCACGGTGTTGGAATTGGCGTTTTTATTATTATTTATGTCTCTGCTTCTGTCCTTGCCCATTGAGTTTCCTGGGCCTCTCTGCATTCATTACATCGGTTCACTCTTCAGTACATATTCGTGACAGGAATTTGAATTTTCCAGGGACTTTTCAGGACTTTTCAGCTTCGTTGTCAGATTTACATGCATATGGAGTGCTCTTCAAAACACAAAGAATTGTACGCAGTATAGAGTACTCTGTACATTGAAGGCGTGATGGCCCCGACATTCCATGACCAATTGAGTCAAGTTTCCACCAATGATTTGAAATGTGCAAATGAATTTTGCTTCTCCTTATCAGCCTTGACTTGTGATAATTCTGGACGTAGCTCGGCAATGTCCCAACGCATGACCGTTGCCGGCCCTGGTATGGAACGACAGGCAACGACATGCATGTCTTTTGGTCAATGATTCGCCAAGCAAGCGAAATCGCCGCATTGAAACCCCGTTGTGGGGTCTGATACCCAACCTTCCTGATTTAGTAAACAGTCTGGTAATATAGCTTTAGGGGGGAGAAATTGTTACCAGTGGGGGAAACGTTGGGCAATGTTCAATTCTTTATCCAATATATGTTGTATACTCCGCAGTTATTTATTCCGTACATATTACTCCATATAGTTAGTTCACAAAGTATCACCCATGTGAGTTGCCGCTCAGATCATTTTTCCTGTTTCCCCACGGCAGCCACGAGGGAGGCAGTGATTTCCTTATGTTTCACTCAAAAAGATTATCTTGGATGATTTGCACGCAAGCATAGCACATACTGCGGAGTAGGAAGGATAAATCACATTGTGCGACCCAATAAAGGAGCCTACTTCACGCTTACAGAAAAGAAAAGACTTGTTTTTCCGGGTGAATTACATTGTACACATCTTTCTAGCCGAATTTAGAGGAAATTAAAATAAGACATACATACTATCCATGCGACGTGCTAAAAAGGCGCCTAGTTATCTAGCTTGCGGTGTGTACGGAGTACTCCGTACGTGGACATGATATTTCCCATGCACGGTCTAGACACATGTTCTTTCGCTCATGGTGTGGCAGCTGGCAGCATGCAAGTGCAGGGATCTGACTTCTCGAATATGCGAAGCACGTACGGAGTCCTCCGTACCGCGTATCTAGATCACATCCTTCAATACCGTCTGTATTATATTCCTTCCTTATTCCACCTCGTGAGTCTCTATCACCAAGGCCCCCTTAGAAGATAAATGGCGTCTAACCTTGTGCATAGGCTCTGTATTAGAATATCTCAGTCTAATCAATCTAGGAGAAAGATAAAATTAATCAAGGAAGTTGCTTAGCATCAAAGCTGGCACCCTTAATTCATATATAAATACAGTACAGTAATCTAGTACTGTGTACGGAGTACTGAACCCCCCGCTCGTTTCCGTGGATGCCGATCAACTCGCTGTCAACTTCACCTTTCCTTTTTGGGTGGCACGGATCAATATTCCAGTTGTTTTTTTCCGGGATAAAAATGCAATGCAGGAGAGGGAGTGGGGAGACAAATTTGACTCTTCCGATTTTATAGAATTGGGTTCGATGACACTATGCCATAAGAAATACAACATGCGATATCTTACCAAAATTGTGTCCTACCCCTTAATAGAGGAGATGCGACACATTTGCAGTCAACATATCAGACAACAAAACCAAGTTAGAACCCAAACTGTTCATTTCAATTTGATCCTCTCTCGCCCCACTCCCGCTGGCCAGAAATGACAGGTGTCAAAGGACATAGCAGGCCAAGCAAGCCACCGCGGTATCCTACCGGGCCGGAAAACAAGGGTGTCTTCCATGACGGGTTATTACTTGGTGCTAAATTCACAACAAGGATGTATATTATAAACTAGGTGCATATCACATAATAACCTCCTTCCTACCTTGGCAAGAGGGTCACAATATTCTACTAGCTTACTAGCAGGGAAGATTCTACTAATTTTTATTATTACAAGTGTTTCAGGGGGAGATGTTGGTACTTCTGGATGTGATATCTAAATTGTGGCAGAATCAAATCTCGCTGACAAGTATGCTCGGTACTCCGTCCTCCGTACATGATAGTACACAGCAGAAACGTTGCGCGGGTATTTGATTGTCAAAAAGAAAAATCCACCCAAAAGAAGCTTACTTGCAGTGGTTTGGCTCTGTGGCTTGTGGGTTAAATACGAGTGCTGACAGCCTAGAACTAGCTGTATCAATAACCTCAGTATCGACAAAAGTACATGTCACATGTGTACAGGCTGTACTAATTGTCTCTATGGCATAACAAGTTCAAGGATGCCTCAGTAATAGCAAGATTACTGACTAGCTGATATTTATTTCAATCCGGTGATTGCACCTCTCAAGTGGTTTGGTATACTCCAAAGCCATCCACGATCTACGAAGTAAAGCATCGAAGAATAGTTAGAATATATATCATACATGTAGCCGAGAAAGACGAGCAACCTAACTAAACTATATAACTAGGCTTCTATACAAAGTCGGGAGATTGAAGCTTGAGCATGATCATGGGAGTTGGTATTGTTGTACTTCAAAATTGTCTCAGCCAACAACTCTGCAGAAATTCACATTATCTTTCATCTACAACATAGCAGGAGAAAACCCATTGCAACATAAAAACAACAAAAAGAATGATGTTCAAAAAGACAAAAGTTATTGCATTGACGGGGAATCGAACCCCGGCCACTACTTATCAACACTTCAGAAGAAGTGATATGGAAGAGTAGTATTCTACCACTGAACTACCAAAGCTTCTTATTGGTTGAATCATCTTTTAATGAATTGTGACTTATTGGTATTTGAATCATCATCTCCTCGTTTATTACAGGACGTTGAAGGAGTTGGAGTTGAGAAACCTTCAAATGAACAACCATTTACTTCCCTTCCCATATAACCCGTCACGAGCACCAACCTGGCTGGAGCGTCTAGTACAGCCGCTCTGGGATGCTCTATCAGGAGGACCGACGCAGCCCGCACCTCAGAAACCATCAGCAGCGCCCATTCCTCTTCAAAATGATTCAAACATCCCTCCAATCCGCATAATATGCATCTCAGACACGCACAATGCAACCCCTCTTCTACCATCCGGTGACATTCTAGTCCACGCGGGCGACTTGACTGCCCATGGTACCTTTGACGAGGTGCAAGCGCAGCTCCACTGGTTGTCTTCTCAGCCACATACACATAAGATTGTCATCGCGGGAAACCATGACCTTATCCTTGATGAAGCAAGTGAGATGAGGTTCCTTACGCGAGAGGGAATTAGTGCTACAAAGCGGAAGGAATTGGATTGGACCGGGATTCATTATTTGCAAGATGAAGCAGTCACACTGGAACTGCCAGTCCTCTTTGCCGGAGAGCAGGAAGTGCGCCGGATAAAAATATACGGGTCTCCGATGACGCCGGAATTTGGCCTTTGGGCCTTTCAGTATCCCTCGATCCGCGACGCCTGGACCGGGCGGATCCCCGATGATACTGATATCCTGGTGGTACACGGCCCCCCGGCTCTATATGGTGACTGCGATGGGGAGAAGGGACCGGATGGAAAGACCAAGGTTAAAGGGGATGGGTATCTATTGCGCGAGATACAGAGAGTAAGGCCCAAGATGATTGTCTGTGGGCATATTCATGGAGCATTCGGTGTTGCTGTCATCCACCATGATGGAATCGAGGACGTTATGAACGGACTAAAGATGCGATGGGAAGGTTACGATCTAGTTGGAGCCCTCAAACAGACCCTGTGGAGCAAGATCACTATGGGGAGAAATATTGAGCGCCCGGAAGAAACACTCGTCATCAACGCCGCCGTTGCACCAAGTGCGCCGAGAAGCGAGGACAAAAGCGCAATTGCAATCGATTTTCACTAAGCGCAAATGTGTATAAGAGCAACAATCCATCATGTCATAACCCATCGCAAATTCAAAAGGCCATCAGGTTTAGCTTTTAAATAAAATGAATATGCGGTTGCCAATGCAGGATGTTTTTCGCTGCCAGCTGCTCGCTAGCCTTTTCATCCTCGAACGATCCAAGGTCGACTCGAATATTCTGTCCCCCCTGCGGTATTGCTCCATTTCTTCGCGTGACATGATGGGGTTAGCCTTCCGTGGCAGACTTAGCTCTATACGCTGGTTGAATGACTCGACCAGAAGGGGTGGTATAGCAGAAAAGAACCGCGCAGCGTGATTCGGAGGGGCCCCGTGGATCAGGAGGAGAGGCAACCGGCCACTTCGCGTACCAGAAATACTCGATTTCATGTCGCAGACCGATGTTGTCATTCAGAATCAAGCACTCATAGAGTCGACACAGTGAAAATAGTGGGGTATCTTTTGGTCTGTCTGTAGGGGTTCGGTAGACGTTAGTGCGAGCGAGGAGTTCTTCGGGCTTTGGTGGGGGAAAGATGGGGTACTTGTCAGTTGAATCCTTGCGCCATAGGCATTCCAGGAATTCGGGGAACAGCTGCTGTCAATTTGGATGAACTATCTCAACATTGGCAAGCCCAGCAGCGACCCGCGACCTGGGGATGTGGGTGGACCCCGGGGCTCTGATGGCACATTCTACTGTGTAGTAAAGATTCCCTTGAGGATATGTTAAACTTACTTTAAATTAGTTCTAGGGAGCTTGGAATGGATATAATTGAATTCAGTATCATTCATGCCTTATTAAACATAAGACGCAACAAACCGGATATCATCACTCATAACCCCCTACTCCTTCTATTTAACCAATTGGAAATGCCAACATCGCCCAGCCCTGGAATACAGACAGCAAATAAAGAAGAGAACAATGTAATCAAAAGACAAAAAGCACATTTTCATCTCACATCTCCTCGAAAGCACAATCGGGATGCAAGACGAAAAGAACCTTTCCGGCATTTTGCTGGGCGTTGTCGTCAGTTCCATCTGTGAGGCCAGACCCGGAGATACGCAGCAAGATTTTGTCCTATAAAATAACATTGTTAGTGAGACGTGCTTGGTGGAAATTTACATGTCTTTCCATAGCAAAGGAAGAGCGACTAACCTTGACCATGCGTTTCAAGACCTTGCCTGCTAACTCGCGCTCACGCTCGTAATCATCTTCGGTGTTGAGTTCACCCTCAATTTGTTCCAAGTACCAGAGTACAAGATCTTCTTGCTCGACACCTTCGCCAGAGTTTACCTCGTCCTCATGTACGCGCCGAACGATCTGGTTCAGGATCTTGGCGTACTTGTCATAAGTGATCTTGGTCTTCTGGCGTTCCGGCTGGGCAGGAGCTTGGGCAGGCTCTGCAACATCACGCATGGGGCTGTCACCCTCGTTATCACCATCGGCCATCTCCTGGTCTTCATCGGCGCCGTTGGTGTGAGTAGGCAAATCATCTTCAATCTCAACATCATCTTTCTCAACAGTCACGATACTCTGGCGAAGAAGATCGTACGCCTCGATGACGAACCTGGGAACGACCTCTTCGACACAGTTGGCCTTGGCGACAGCCTCGGACAGACGGATCAAAGACTCGAGCTGACGAACGGTGATACGGTATGAAGAGCGGCCCACACCGCCCTGGGCATCATTGGAGCGAAGCTCCTTGTATTTCTCGACCAGAAGTGCCTTCGCCTCATCAGTGAAGACGGGGCGGAAAGTGCGTGCGAAGCGAATGTAGCGCTGCAGTTGTTCTGTGCTCAGATCAGGCTCAACAGCCTCGTCGCGGTTCATGTGCACGTTGACAATGTGCTCGGCCAAACTGCGGTCAACAGACTCCTTTGGATCATCGCGGATAACAAAGAACACATCGAAACGACTCATAATGGGAGCGCTGAAGTTCAAGTTGTTCCGAAGAGTTTGCTTCGGGTCGTAGCGACCGTTGACGGGATTGGCAGCAGCGAGGATAGATGCGCGCGCATTGAGAGTAGTGTGAATACCAGCCTTGGCGATGGAGATTGTCTGCTGTTCCATGGCTTCGTGAATAGCGACCTGGTCGGCGATATCCATCTTATCGAACTCGTCAATGGCACAAATACCACCACCGTTCTATAAGGAAACTGTCAGCAATGAACCCACGCTTCGTTGATGCCACATTTGGAACATACCGCAAGCATCAGGGCACCGGCTTCAATGGTGAACTCCCCTGTCTCGGGATCCTTTACCACTGAAGCGGTCAAACCAGCTGCCGAAGAGGCTTTACCACTGGTATATACTGCGCGAGGGTGCAACGAGCAGACGTACCTGAGGGATCATGTCAGTAACAAATCTCTATGTGTGAGGCATTGGTAAATCTTACTTCAAGAACTGACTCTTACTTGTTGACGGATCGCCAACAATACAGATGTTGATATCACCACGAAGTTTCAGGCTTTCAATCGATGTCGACTTGCCAACACCACCAATCAACTGCAAAAGCAGACCCTTCTTGATTTGACGATGTCCCCAGATCATGGGGGCGATCGAGTCAACAAGACGGGAGTAAATAAATTCGGAGTGCACCAGTTGCTTGAGATCCTGGACTTCAGCCGGGGTAAGACTTTGCAGGAAAGCTTCTTGAGCTGATTCATCCCCGAGATCAGCCTCCTGGTTCTGGTTTAAGGAAGCCAGGATATTATTTGACTGGCCACTCAGCTGCTGCTCCGGCTTCTGACCAGGAGTCGTTGTGTCTGGGGTAACCATGCAAGAAAGGAAGGCCAAACGGTATGTGAGATCGCGCACACCCAGAGACTTCAATCCAGAGACTCCGCTGCCACCGACCTCGTTACCCCGGAAGGAATTGTTATCGCGGACAGCCTCAGGGCGCACACCGGGAAGGCCCAATTGACTGACATCAGGAACGACAATCAAGGTACCCGTGAAGACGCAGCGTTCACCGGCCTTGGCGCGATCAACCATCTCACCTCGCAAGATGACATCCATTGTGCGTGGCATACTTCCAGTTGGGATTTCATGCGACGATTCCTGGAGCTTGACTTTTTGCCAATCAACAAATGTACTCTTTCCGATATCCAGGCGCCACCCCACGCGGTTACCGCAGGTATTATTGGGGCATTCCGTTGGCTCCGTATACTTGAAAGTCTGCTCAACATTCGGGACGACAGTCTTGCAACCTTCGCAAATAAAAGTTCCCAATGACAATTCCGGTCTAACCTCTGAAGTTCTTGTGACAGTCCCAGAGACGGAAAGCAATTTTCCGATCTGATTCGTCCGAAGTTGTCGCAGTCTGGAAACCAAGGGCAGGTTGTAAAATGCAAGCGCAAACAATTTGTCAGTTTGCTGGTGGCGAGTCTTCTCGCGGATCTGACGCTCGAGGTCGGGGTTATCTGAAACGCCCGCGTATGCTGAGGCAACCGAGGTACTGGCTCGCGAAGAGGCGCTGGCAGTCATTCTATGGGAGACGAAGTATTCTGGTTCATACTTGGCAATGAGATTGTGCAGTCCCTTGGTGAGGAAAGGTTGAAATCGGTAGTATTGGCCGGCAATGGCATCTGCCAAGACAGGATTAAGGATGTGTGTGAAATCAACGTAGAGAGTTGACAGCTCGAATTTTTTCATCCCCTTGATCTGAGCGATGTAATACTTGTCACTAAGAAATTCTCCTGAGGAGGGGGGCGCAGAAGACGAGGGTTCATCGATGTATGACTCGAGCAGCTCTTCAAATGCCTGCTGGACTTTCTCTGCCGCCTCATCGACTACCGGTGGGGGGCCAGGAGCATATGGATTCCGCATACGGCTGACTGCCGAGCTTCCTGCTCCGACGACTTGGTCATCTGGAAAGGCATTCATATCACTCATAGGGCCATTGCTCTCCGAGCGTCGGGAGCTGGGCAGATTGTCGGATCGGAGGTTTTGATCACGAGAAGGCGCAGAGCCCAGCTCGGACTGGATCACGGCGTCGAAAAGGGAAGACATGGCAAAGAGCTGATGGCCTAGAAATGGCCAGCGTTAAAAAAAGGGGTATTAAACTCCCACGTCTTGAGGGGGAAAAAGGAATTGTGAATAGATGATATCGTGGACTCAGTTTGCTATCTTAGTTTTTCGTGGGTCTCCTTCGCGGGTCTCCTTGGGCAACTAAAGCGCGACGCGAACGCGCTTTCGGAAGAACAGTTGATCCTGTACCGACGCGTTAAGTGGTTTCCTTATGTAAGTACCCACGCTAACCCAAATAGGTCATCGGTCTTCACTGCAAAGGTGAACTTGGCGCCCCCACTACCGTTCACATGAGGCGCACAAGTGCTAGCTCCCGAGTTTCCCGAGGTCACGGCCTAACTCCATGTCTTCAAACCCCGAAGCATGTTCATCTTACGTATACCTAGGTAAGTATTAATCAAAGGGCGAATAGGGTAGTATAGACATGACAACTACAGCTCTGGTCAGTTAGGTCCATTCAACCTGAATTATTTGTCAATCCTGATCTAAAAGTCGAAAGGCAAGACCCCTTTTCCCTGAGCATGTGACATATGCGGATATACGACCAGGAACCCACTTAAAATGACATATCTCAAATTAGGGTACTGCTTCACGTTTCGGGAAAACAACATGATATATGGTTGAATTGGGAAACTGTAAATGTAGATCTGAAATATTTTGAAGCACAGAACAATAAAGTATTTCGTACGGAGTATATACGGAGTATACATGTGCTCCTGTGGGCTTGAAATTAATAAACTGCAAATAGTTGATGCTTGGCGCTTATATAAGAGCTTCTTCTCCCTGGTGTGCCCGCACTTCAGCATCTGAAACCATCTCAATATTCCATCCCGGGGAATTATATTCCCCTCGCGTTGGGTTGCCTCGTAAGTTGGACTATTCTGTGCTAGCGTGCTTTTCCCATCACCCTTTCCTCCGGGCATATTCTCCGTGACCCTCTGACACTTTCATGACAGAGGACTTGTATGTCTTGCAATGGTTTCTTCCAAATCCCGAGTCCTTGGCTGGAGGAATCTTGGTGACCTTTTGTTGGTTATGCAGTCTTGACTGCTTCATTGTCTCAAAGGAAATCTATCTTTTCTCAGCTCGATATGTCTGAGAACGAACGACGGTTAGCATTGACACTGACCAAGCCCAGCGCTGTCCCGCCGTTGGGCCCGTCTGACATGGATGCATCGGGTACGCCTTCTCGCCCGTCTTTACAAGCTAAATTCTCAACTTGTATGCACAAATCAGCTAAGGCTTATCAAATAGCATCCTATGCCTCTGGGCATGGTCCTCAGGCGGCCAAACCTGGGAGGCGACGACGCGCCGCTGAATCAACAAGCACACCTCCCAAGAACCAACATTTCTACTTTGTTGATCAGAACTCATCATCCAAAGAAAAGCGCGCTCATGTTATGCGCCACCATGTACAGGAAAAAAAGAAACTGCGCAAAATGTCGCGTGGGACATCCCCCACAGAGCAAATCCCAGGTCACACCTCGTATCCGGTGAACAAAGAGGCAGAAGCCCTCAGAAGGACACGACCGGAGTCGCTCTCGACAGCCGTGCAAGACTCTCCCGATGGGGAAACTTCGGTATGGGAATCACTTTCCTCTAGTCAAGTATCTAGGCTACAGCCAAGGCTAGCCTCTCTAGGTGTAGGCTTGTCCGCAATGATGATGGATCTGAATGCTAATCCCATGGTGTGCTATAGCCACAAATCAGATTCTCAAATCTGAAATCACAACCTCATATGTTCACGCTACCATACATTGGTTCGCCAATAACGATGCTCGATGCTTCGCGAAGGGATCCGTTTGCCAGTCTCCCAATTGAATACGACAGCCTGGATATTGAATTGGCTGACTATTGGAGGAACAAGTTGACGTACTGGTCCGGACAAAACCTTCACGTAAAAAACCAAATCTTCCGCACAGCTATGGGGAACCGTCTTTCATTCAAGGCAGTAGTTCTGTCATATTGCGCGCGGTGGAAAGCACAGCTGTACGGCATGTCCGACAGCCCCGACATTCAGCGCCATCTTGGCCAAGCTGTGAAACTTATCGATGAGGCTACGTCAGGCTCGACGCCAGTTAGAGCGGATGATCTTGCAATGACCTTGAGTGGAATGGCCTTGCACGAAGGGCGCTTCGGAAGCAGGCAAGTGGCCCACATGTATGTTGACCGGGCGGTCCAGGCCATGCGACCGAGAACAGGAACCAACAGGCCCGTGGAAGTCTTTATTCACTACGTCCGATACCTGATGATGCCAGAAGGCCCCCAGGTCAGTTTGACCGAGCAACAATGGCTGGTCACTTTTCTGCGCGGAGCCGAAGATCTCATGCAGCAACACAGCTCTCCCGAATACCTTCTTCAAGCACCCCACAGACTCAAGGCCTTTGAGATGGAATGTCCTCTATTTTCCCTGCTGTCTAGTGGACCACGGCCCTCCCACGTACCGCATGAGTCGCGCGTATATGTGGTCCGCGATGCACACACCCAAGAGGTCACCCGAACGGCGGCGCTCATTTACATAACGGCTGCACTGTGGGATTTCCAAGAGTCCCCAAATAAGACCGAACGATATCTTCACTTTTTGTGTACCGCGGCGAAACAGCACCACCTCGATCGGGATCCAGCTTGCGAAACCCTTCTGTGGTTGCTTCTGGAAGAAGGACATGATTCCGATTTACAAGACCCCGAGCGTGGATGGTCCACTGGCGAGCTGCTCAAGGCGCACAAACGGCTACCGTCGGACCTCCAGTTCCAGTTTAATGAGATTCTCATGAGTTTCTTATCTTTTCAGACACCTATTCGTGGGATTACTGCATTCGAAGAGGAGCTACGACGTAGTGCACATAGATCTCAATGACAAATTTTTGGATTTTCACTCAACACAGCTATTCTACGCGGAATACAATGCCATCAACACAAGTCTGGAGTGGAATGTCTTGGCAGTCCTGAATGACCCGAGAACCAGGTTAAGTCTAAGCGTCATTGAGTTCACCCCAGTGGAGACTAAGGGGTACCTAGGTAGGTAACCTTGGAAGCTCCAGGACTGGTTGCCCCTTCCGGATTTCCAATGTAATTTCCTCTGCTTAGTTTATCAATGAAGGAGGAAAAAAAGAAAGAAAGTATTTACAACATGGATATGATCCTTCAGACGCATCCTTCAGACACTGCCACACCACTTGGCCGATCGAGTCTCCATGAGCTCTGAGTGCGTAACACCGAGGTATCTCCCCAGAACAACCGACCCGGCGCTAACCAAATACGCATGTACCCCCCGTCGGCGTCGCCTCCATCCACCACGAGTTGTGACATCGATCGTCATGCAATTTGCTGGCTGTGACTCTAATGTTACAATGTAGATACATCATTACAGTATTGGATCAATTTCTCGCCCACGGTTCACGATAGAGCCCTGGAGTCTTACATGGAAATTTTTTTTTTCCTCTCATGGAGGCTTACGGAGTTGTAACTGCAGCGCTTGTTGTCTGGGGGCGCAGCTCAGGTTTCAAGTTCTGAGAATGTCAAACCGTTTTAGGGCTCGCTAACGTTACCTACGGAGTACAAGACTACGGAGTACGGAGTAATGGATACCAACTTCGATTTGCGAAGGGAGTTTCATGCAAATCTTGGCCCCACTGAATGCACAGATCCGAGTCAATAGTGTAGCCCGCTAGCTAGCCTTAGCGCTCTGTGACAACAAATCCCGATCTACGAAAGTTGTTCGATCCAGCTCAGGCACTCCGTATGACAGTATCATTGGACGATCACCAGATGACTGAGCGGGAATTGGTATGCAATGACAGAGCAGACCGCAATGATGTTCATGGTCTATAAACCAAGCAATAATAGCAATAAAAAAAGCATCAACACGCTCCGTACTCCGTACAGAGTATATAAAAGAAGATAACTTCATGTATTTCTGGATGAGGACTGTAATCTGTGGAGACATAATCAACATACCCCTGGATTCTCCAAGGCCCGAAGGATAAATTCTCTGAGGCTTGCTCTAATTCCGATCATGTGCGACCGAGGATTTTGTACCTACGGAGTATTCCAAGAAGTTTGTTTAGTCTCACAGCATCCCTTGTATGGTTACAACATAATTCACAAACATCCGTCCTTATTAATTATTGAGTGATTGAGTGGAAGTACAACATAGAGTAACTCAATACAACATAGATCGTACAATAATGGAGATGTGGCTGGGATAATGTGGCGGACATCTCCGTACTGAAGGGAAAATTTAATCGAACAAATCAAAAAAAAGAAATTAGGAAAAACCCAAAGTTCCACTTTATATGATTGGATGAGAGAATGGGGCCACCCGTGGAAAGGGTCATTGATTGCGACGAACGAGAGAATCTTTGGTTGCATCTCGACCATAGTGGAAAAAAATCTGGATTGCCCACTTGCCACCCATGGATTGACCCGCTGTCTGTGACATGAAGTTCAAATTGCAGGAAAAAAAAAAAAAATTAAGAAAAAAGAAAAAAGAAAAAAGAAAAATCTAAAATAGGAAATTAACCCAAATAACACGAAAACACAATCTGAGGTGCTCCAATCACGTGGACAGATCGAAGATCCCCAACCCCTCTCCTCCCTGTTGTTCATGGGTCTTTACTGAACTTTAAGCTTCTCTCTTTTTTTCCCTCTTATCTTCACTTTCCTTTTCGCACCTGGGGAGACTTAAACCCCTTTCCCCTCTTTTTTTACCCTTTCACACACGTGGAATTGAATCGTGTTTTGGACATTTTGGATATACCATTGCGAATACCTTCAGAATGGCCAACGACGCCGTTCACTGGCTGGTTGCCAGGGATTCGGTAAGCTCTGTCGCACACCTAGCCCACTGGTTCTTTACTAACGATACTATGATACTAGAGCGATGACCCGCAAGATACCACACCGACGCTGTCTGGCCTGCTCACCACCCTAATCCCCGCTCTCATCTCCTTCATCGTGATGGTGGTGCTCTTCATCGTCCTACGTAAAAGCAACCGCAGAATGTACATGCCCCGAACCTTCATTGGATACCTCCGTCCCTGGCAGCGCACCCCCGATTCTCCGACCGGAACTTGGGACTGGATCAAGGCCATGTACCAGCTACCCGACACCTATATCCTGCAGCACCACTCGATGGACGCCTACTTGATGCTTCGTTTCCTCAAATTGTGCTCCGTCATGTTGTTTGTCGGCTGCTGTATCACTTTCCCCATCTTGTGGCCCGTCAATGCCACTGGTGGCGGTGGAAAGATCCAACTGAACATGCTGAGCATTTCAAATATCCACGAGACTCAATATGGTCGTTACTACGCCCATTGCTTCCTCGCCTGGATCTTTGTTGCCTTCATCTTCTTCATGATCACCCGCGAACACCTCTTCTACATTAACCTGCGTCAGGCCTACCTTTTCTCACCCGCCTACGCTAGCCGCCTCTCGTCTCGGACCGTTTTGTTTACAACCGTTACCCCGGACCTCCTGAACAAGGACAAGCTTCGCATCATGTTCGGCCGCGACAAGGTCAAGAATGTCTGGATCGCAACCGATACCAAGGAGCTCGAGGAGAAGGTCAAGGACCGCGACGATGCTGCGATGAAGCTTGAGGGTGCGGAGACCAAGCTCATTCTGCTTGCTAACAAGGCGCGCAGCAAGGCCCTTAAGAAGCAGGGCTCGGCGGAGAGCCCCGAGACTGACATTGGCGATGGCCAGTTTGATGATGAGTCTGGCTCCGTTGCGGCTCGTTGGGTGGAGGCCAAAAAGCGTCCCACGCACCGCCTCAAGATGCTCATTGGCAAGAAGGTCGACACTATCAACTGGGCCCGTTCGGAAATCGAGCGTCTCTCTCCCGAAATTGAGGAATTGCAGGCCAAGCATCGCGCTGGAGAAGTCGAGCTGGTCTCTTCCGTCTTTGTCGAGTTCCACAATCAGTCCGATGCCCAGGCTGCCTTCCAGTCTGTGGCCCACAACCTCCCCCTGCGCATGAGTCCTCGCTACATTGGGTTGGACCCCACTCAGGTTATCTGGTCCAACCTCCGCATCAAGTGGTGGGAACGCCTTGGTCGCTACACGGGCACCCTTGCTTTCGTTTGCGCTATGATCATCTTCTGGGCCATTCCCACTGCAGTCGTTGGTGCCATCTCCAACATTGACTCTTTGACCAAGATCGTTCATTTCCTGAAGTTTATTGACAGCGTTCCGTCATGGATTAAAGGTGTTATTACTGGTCTTCTGCCCACTGTCTTGATGGCTGTTCTCATGGCGCTGGTACCCATCATCCTTCGCTTGATGGCCAAGTTGGGCGGTGCTCCTAGTCTCGCTGCCGTTGAATTAACTGTCCAGAACTGGTTCTTCGCTTTCCAGGTTGTTCAGGTCTTCCTGGTCGTCACCGTTGCCTCATCGGCCACCAGTGTCGTCAGTAGTATCATTCACGACCCCTCCTCGGCTGCCTCGCTGCTTGCCCAGAAGATCCCTACTGCGTCAAACTTCTACATCTCCTACATCATTCTGCAAGGATTGTCTTTCAGCGCCGGTGCTCTTCTCCAGATTTCCAGTCTTATCCTTGGAAAGGTCCTGGGCAGGTTGCTGGATAGCACCCCTCGGAAGATTTACACTCGTTGGTCAAGCTTGGCTGGCCTCGGATGGGGCACTGTTTACCCTACCTTCACTTTGTTGACCGTTGTCGGTATGTTAAATTCATGGTCGATTTGTTAGAATTTCTTGGATTGCGATGCTAACTTTTGTTGTAGCCATTGTCTACTCTTGCATTGCGCCGCTTGTCATGGGCTTCGGTACCATTGGTCTCTACCTGTTCTATTTCGCCTTCCGGTACAACCTGTTGTACGTGTCGAACGCAACCATCGACACCCAGGGTCGGTCCTACACCCGTGCTCTGCAGCAGCTCACTGTCGGCTGCTACCTGTCTATGGTTTGTCTCATTGGTCTGTTCGCCATTGGCTCCGGCGCCAACAGGATGGCCGTCGGTCCCCTGATCTTGATGGTCATCTTCTTAATCTTTATCATTCTGTTCCACCTCGCGATGAACACCGCCATGGAGCCCCTCCTCAACTTCTTGCCCAAGAACCTCGAGGCAGAGGAGGAGGGTCTGCTCGCCGCTGAGAAGGCCAACATCAGCACCTTAAACGAGAAGTCCAAGACCGAGGATCTGAACGGCGCCAGTGACTCCACCTCGGCCCCCCGCGACAGCGGTGTTGCCAACGTGGACAACGGCCTCGGCAGCGTCGACTCTGCCGAGAAGGGTCTTACTGAGACCTCGTCACCAGCGCCCAAGCCGAACTTTTTGACCAAATTCCTGCGTCCGGACCTGTACCACAACTACCACCAGCTGCGCAAGTTGGTCCCCTCCTTGGAGACCCCCAATTACCCCGCCGAGGTCGAGCGTGACGCCTACTGCCACCCTGCTATCAGCTCCCAGCCTCCTCTTCTCTGGATCCCCCGCGACGCCCTTGGAGTCAGCTCCCAGGAAGTCGCGCACACCTCGCGTGTCATCCCCATCACGGACGAGGATGCCTATCTCGACGAGAACTGCAAGATTCAATGGAACGAGGAGAAGGGTGAGCCCCCCATCTATGAGGAGAAGATTGCCTACTAGGCGCCTTTTCAGTATCCTTGATTTCGATCTGGTTCTCGTTCTCGTTCGAGTGTTCAGTCAATGACCTATCTCACCGGCCGGCGAATGCACCCTGGCCATATATGCCTTGTATACAGGTATGCCATCGTCGATTTTGTTTCTTCTGTGATACCCAGCCGGCTAGTCCACTTGACTGGCTGGCTCTACCTCGGGCATTTTGTTATATTTGTCCTCTAAGATTGGTCTGCAGTTTGCACAACCCCTAGACCTTTCACTTTCCCTTTCTATAATTTTTAAAGTAATCAATCGGTGGTGCTTGTTCACGTCTCATGTCAATGTCATGTTGAGAGGATTGTGGCCATGAATTTGGAAATCTTGACCATGCTTTACGATTCTTGTTTTTGAGTAATTATTGTATGATGTATTTTGTTATATTCACCCGGTCACTCTTGGTCAGGGCTGTGAATGATATGAATCGTTTTTCCTCTCATCTCTTGCTCCTATTTTGTCCCTTACTCTGGGTCCCAGTAGATGTTTCTACAGGCCTTCAATGAAGGAAGGGCCTATTACGATGAAAGCTGAGAGACGATGTTGTAGGATGCGAGCACTTGAGTTTTTTTAGTTTCGATTTAAACTTGCAAGTTGCCTCTGATTGTATATATAAATTTCTTACTCAAGTGGTTCTTTTCACTGCCTTCATAGACATCGAAACGAATTATCTTAAAAACATCTCAAAATACCATCTTACATTGGTAGATTCGTACATATTACTCCGTACATATAACACCAATGCCAATGCCAAGGTCTTACAAAGGCTGTATAGGCAGCCGACTACCCTCTATAATCTATTACCATCTCATACTCCATGACGACCATTAACTAAAAACGAGTGTAAATTGTTCGAAGTCAAATGAGTGTGTATATGTCTGCCCAGGAAAATACCATCTGGGCGGCGCAACCATAAGAATAAATGCCCGCAGCTGAAACCACCCGCTACTCAAATTTCCACCGATCTGCTCGCTTTACCTCTTCGTCCCTTTTTTTTCTTTCTCTTTTCTTCTTTGCCTCTCGGATAACCCCCTAATCTTCTTCTGAAGGATCGGCATAGTCAAGGATCCCTGATTCAACAGCCTGTACCCAGGTGTGTGCATGCTTGTTTCCCTTGCTACTGAAAATGGAAAATCCACCATTTGGCTTTTCATGAATGTCCCCAGAGAGACCGAGGATCTCCTTGAGCGAGTCCGTACTGAAAAGCTGGTGAATGTTGCGGGTCTTCTGTTTCTGGAGATTGATCATCCATGTGTCAATGGATCCTTTCGCCACAACTTGGACGTATTCCACAAGGCGTGGTTGTCCAATGCGGTACAGACGACAGTACGCCTAGCAAGTCATTGTTAGCTTGCAAATGGCCTTCCATCCACTCGGAGATCTCAATCCTGACTCCTTACCTGGTCTTGAATTGCTTCATTCCACCAAGGATCCACGAGGATGCACTTGTTCGCCATCGTCAAATTGAGACCAACGCCACCAGTCCTTAGAGAAGAAATCATGATCTTGACGTCTTTGTCCTTCCCGAATTTCTCGATTTGCTTATCACGCGAGATGGGAGATACCTTCCCAGTAATCTATATTGACGTGGTTAGTTATGTGACTCAGTGGATGTTTTCCTTTTCCCAGTCTTGACGTACGAGAGCATATTTCCAGTCCTCTTCATCGAAAATGAACTGAAGAAGCTGAACTGTCTTCAGGAACTGAACGAAGATAACGATTTTAACGTTTTCATCCTCTTTCAGCCAGGTTGCGACGAGCTCTCGAACCGCAGTTGTTTTAGCCGAAGGCATTCGATCGCCAACACGTGCGATCCAATCATCCTCATCCTCAATGGGCTCATTCCACTCATCATCTGATGGATCTCTATACAAAACTTGTTTCTTGAATGAATTTCGAGGCTGCTTCGCGAAGATTTTCTTGCCCTTTGGCTTCGGTGTGGACTGCTTTCTCTTCTTTGGCGAGCCCTTCTTTGGCGAATTTTTTGGTGTTTCATCGGAGTATCCAGCCTCCTCAATAGGGCTCTTGCAGGAACTGCAGATTCGGATGGTCGTGTCGAGCTTTCCGTCCTGGTCAGGAAGTCCGTCGAAGCAGCCTTTGCAGTAGAGGTGATGGCAGGATGTGACAACAAATGGCTGGTCTTCCCTCACAATCTTAGTGCAACGAGGGCAAATTTTGTACTTAAGTTCCTCATACATTCCCTTTTCTAGACGGACTTGCACCATGTGCTTGTAGTATATTTCGCGAAGCTCGGAAAAATTTCCTGGAGGCTTTGGTCGGGGAACAACCTTGTCTCCCACCTCGAGGATCAAATCGAGAATGATTTCAGATGGGGTATCAAGCACACCTTCTTCCTCCGCCATGTCTTTGAGCCCTTTGATCACACCTTGAGTGAGAACGATCTCGAGGAACTTCTGAGCGAGGAGTGGGTGGCTAACGAACATTCTCAGCATTGTTATAACGGCCAAGATGCATCTTGATTGGCGTTCTTTTGTTTCAGCCAAGCCTTATAAACTGAGTTAGCGCTTCGTTGCTTCGTCACTGGAATTGCCAGACCTACCATTGAGCATCGCAATGCCAAGATCTTGAATCTCCCGATAAAGGTGCTTTTCAGCCTGGCAAAGCTCAACCTCCACGAATCGATTGTTGATGCCGGGAAGTGTGACAATAGGCTTGCCAAGTAGCCAGGTGTCGTATGTACTGCGGTGCAGTACGGTCTCAAGGATTTTGTCTAATCCCTGAGTAGAAGGTTAGCTTTTGTTTTTGAAGTAAAGGTTCCACGAGACTTACATTAGAGTACTTCTTCAAGAAGGTCTGATACTCCATTCTTTCCGATGTATAGATGAAATGGAGGTATGGGTAAAGCTCTTCCACGCCGCTAGAGCATATAGTAAGTACGAAGATTTCAGTAAGTTCAGAGCTTGTCATCGTAGCTGGTACCTACTTGTGTAAAGGTGTTCCACTCAAAGCCCATTTGAAATCGCCCTTCAGGGCTCGGATAGCGATAGAAGTTGCGGAATCTTTGTTCTTGATAGAATGAGCTTCTGCGACGCGGAATTAGTACCAACAGCATTACCAAGGCCATGCCATGTACATACCATCAAGGACGATCCGGTGCCACTCAACCTTGTGGAGAGGTCCAGCTCTGCGATCGTATTCCTCCTCCTTCCATGCCTCCAGCTCTTCAGGGGTCTTGATTTCAACTGGTGGCTTTAGCTTCGGATATGAATTGCAGATTTGCTCATATGTGGTGATCCTACAAGGTCAGTGGACATGAAACAAGCAGTAGCAGGCTTCAAAACACATGTTGTCTTACACAATACGCCTTCTTTCCATCACTTTCACAGTGTCGGGATGACCCGTTTGGGAACCGGTGTAATACTCGAGAAGGTCCTTGCTTATCCTTTCCGCGCAATGGACAGAGATTTGATCGAGCCTGTGACAGTCGAGTTAAGGAACACACCCCTTGCCTTCAGGTCGAAAAGGAGACATACCATTGAATAACCAAGCTTCGTGGGACCACGATTAGGGTAGGAGCGTTTGAACGACGTGGTATTATTTCATTCGCGATAATTGCTGAAGCAGGTAAGCTTTCTGCCAAGATGGTCCCATATTCTTCGTTGTTGTTACCGAGAACTGTAAGCGTTTTCCCAAGGCCCATCTCGTCGCAGAGCAAACCTCCACTTGGCTCCTCTGTTGAGTTTTCACGATCGATCTATGCAGGTTAGCTAAAAATCATGTCATAGCAACTCGAATGTGAAGCTTACCATCCACGCAGCTGCCTTGAGCTATTTCAATGGTTAGCTACATATCACAAATTGAGCTTGAAATTTAGATCAAGATTCGAACCTGATGATGCTTCAGCAACGTGTTGA
The DNA here is from genome assembly GCA_002116305.1 of Penicillium italicum. Classification (NCBI taxonomy): domain Eukaryota; kingdom Fungi; phylum Ascomycota; class Eurotiomycetes; order Eurotiales; family Aspergillaceae; genus Penicillium; species Penicillium italicum. Next base: position 125,539 of record KZ108176.1, on the reverse strand, counting down.
GACCCCTAACCTGCCAGCTCATGTTTACGACTTTTGCGGAAGGCGAAAACCTCTTCGAGCTCTCGATCAATGCATTCATGTCTTTTCTGGCCTGCGGTTGGTCGTCTTTTGGGAGCTTTGCCACCTCTTCCATAAGCGCTTTCGTCTTGTCCTTTTTCTGAGACACAGGCATATGGCTTGCATTTGCATTAACATTTGCAGTGCTCAAGATGTTGCTGGTCATCAAGCCCTTGACCTTCTCAGTCAAGGCTGCCGAGGTTCTCGCGTTCTTCTTTAGTCCTCGTGGGGGTCCTTTCTTTCTTGGCTTTGGTTGGGTAGGATCGAAGTCAGCATCATCATCTGAAGATGATTCCACATCATCAGAGTCACTTTGTGACTCCTCTTCCGAGGTATACTTGGACTCCTCGTCATCCGATTGCTCGTCAACGGAGCTTTCCTTCGAGTTTTCATCCAGCGTTTCCTCAGGCTCATTGGGCAAAACCTCTTGTTCGGGGTCATCGTTGCCCTGCAATTTTGAATTGAGGATGACTGTGCGCACTTCTTCGTTTGGCTTGGAACTTGGGATGCGTATTTCAACATCTGGCACCTTGGTCAAACTTTCCGCCGGACCATCTGGCTCAGATTTCACCCGCATATCATTGGCAGGAGTTGGAACCACTTTAGGGCCCTCCTTTTGAACCTGCTCTTTTGGGAACTCCTCTGTTAGATTCTCCTCTGTTAGATCCTCCTCTTTTGGGACCCCCTCCTTTGGGACCACGGTGATTTCAGTTGGCTGATTCATTTTGACCTGCTCTTGTTGTTAAATCGCAAGATCAATTGGGGATGTAGAGCAGTGAGCCAAAGGCAAGGCCCAAGAACAAAGACAGACGGTGTTTTTTGGCTTGGGTGCTTTTGAAAAAAAGCTGCAATGAGGGGAACAGAAGGTTGGGTGAACAAAGTTGAGTAGAGAGAGAATCTGCAGGTGTGTGAACTCGAAATTGGGGATGAGGCAAAGGACCTTGGAGCGTTGTATCAAAGATGAAGCAAGAAGGCGATTGTAGCAGAGCAGAGCACAAAAATGATCCTGGAGGTTGATATGAAGAAGAAACTTAGAATAGTGGCAGCGAAAAGAGTTGAGTTGAGTGAATTGAAAAAGAGGATGTTTGGAAGAATGATCTCTGGAGATCACAAAGTTGGAGAGTCAAGGAGTATAAATGGAGGGTTGGTGCTAACAAATAGAGTGAATGAATAAGAGACACGGATTGGGAACCAAGTAGGTATGTTAAGCAAGGGAATGGTGGAAACTGTGAGTATGGCAGAGATGAGATGTATGTTGATAGAAAAAAGGAGAATAGAGACAAGTGGAGAGTACCTAGGCGTAGGAGGATATGAACATGGAAATGGTTAAAGGAGAATGAGAGAATGGAAGACAAGAAGAGATATGATACCGTAGTGAGATGTTCGGACTTGGTTAAGTAGAGTTGATGAAGATCACGGTCAAGCAGAGATGTTAAGAGATGTAAAGTTTGTTAGGAGACGGTTCTTGGTCTTATATTCTTCTGTTTGCGAAGATTTATAGAATGATTGAGTGCTAAGTATTTACGATAATGCGGGTTTCAAGTGACTTGTTTGAAGGAGTTTAGTTTGTTAACTGGAGATGTGGCATTGAGGCACTTTTTATGATTTGAACATATCTGATACGCTTCTTTAGCTGTTGGTACACGTAGGTCTTGTAGCTATTCTTGGGCACCTTGCTTTTCTACTCTCCTTTCTAGACTTTTTTGGTCTTTTGTGACATTTCTTTTTAGCATTTTGGTTGACGCTTTTCTTGGTATCCGTGTTGATATACCCATTGGCGTCCTAAAGGTGTCGCTTTCTACATTCTCCATCTACTTGAAAAGATACCAAAAATATAGTTATCTGGATGCAGCATGAAGTGGACGTCCTCATCCAGGATGGAGGTCATATAATCGGCCCACTATTCTCCCTATAGTGAAAATAAATGATACATTAACTAACATGGCGCGGCTTTTCAAGTCGAAAACACCGAAAAAAATGGGCATCACAAACAAGATACATCAGGTTAGGCATCTTAGAACCAGATTGATAAAAAAAGCAAAGAGTATGAATGGACAAGCAATGAAGATAGCGACGAGGACGATAGCCCTAGTATAGGTTGCCGTGATAGACCTCTATGATGGGATCCGGTGCTCGAGCTTCATCTATATACAAAAATTGATGTATGGCCCTTTCTATTACTTTCTCCCTCTGTATGCCACGAAAAGTGCGAGCCACAAGAGAGGCTTGCTCTACGATGGGGTTTGGAAAGACGCCCACAAAATTTAAGAATAACTAGTAGGTTTCTTCCATTCTTCTTATCTCAGACGACGAACCATTCTAAAAACTCGATACACAATCATACTACTGTGCTAAATCAAGTAATTTCCTCAACCTAGCATTTCCCTTCTAGTATGTTTCACGCATAAAATTTTGCCCATGTCGCTTTTCTAGTCTCAATAATACTTTGCATTGCTAAACTAAACCCAAGTCTTTATCTAATTGCTTCGTATCCCTAAGTTCCATTTCAAACTATAGGGGTGGTGGCTACAAAAGACTCGTACCTTCACACCACATGTCCTTCCTTTCTCCTCCTTCATATCCTCGTTACTACAGTTTTCTCTACAACGACTGACCTGAGCTAGTCCTAGGTTACATCTCAAATTCTAGGCGGGGTGGTTATAGCATGCCTTTGTTTCTTCACACCACATATCCTTCCTTTCTCCTTCTTCATACTCCTGGTATGACCGTGCTCTTTACAACAACGACTAACCTCAACCAGTCATCACCTAGTTACTTCGTCTCGCTAAGTGATGTTTATAAATGGCCTTCGTTTCCTACACAGCGTAAGTCGAAGTTCTCTCTTTTGCCCTTCTATTGGGAAAAATGCAGCCTTTTGTAAAACGAATAGCCCGAGCGGGTCATCACCTAATGACTTCGTCTCCCTAGTTGGTGGGTATAAAAGGTCTCCATTTGCTTCAAACCACAAGTTCTTCCTCTCTACTTCACACTCCTATTACGAAGCCTAATTATTTACTCTACGCCCTAATTGCTTCGTCTCCTTAGGTGGCGGGTATAAAAGGCCTTTGTTTGCTTCGCACCATACATACTTCTACTCTCCTTCACACTCCTATTACGAAACAATCTCATTTAACAACAGACACGAACGATCTTATACTTTTTTGTTCTTGAATTAACTTTCTCATATCTTCTTCCTTGCAACCTTAAACGCAGCAAAATGCAATCCTCTAACAGACGAGAAACACGCACCAACAAGGCCCCCGAAATAGGTCAGTCCCACTTCAAAGTGAGCGATTGCCACCTCACTCTCGGACCTCATGAGGGGATCAAATGCATGCCTCAAAACAGAATTTACCCAGCAGCGCAAAGCTCGGGTAGTGACCAGTCTACTTCTGTTGGATTGAACAGTCCGCGGATCAAGAAAGAGTTCCCCAATGAGAATGACCAGTGTATCAAAACCTGGGGCAGATCCAACCAATTGACCATCAAACAAGCAACCAACATCAAACAGGAACCAGGTATCAAGGTGGAACCACATGAGTTCAAAAATGCTCAGCGAGTTCAAGGCTGCCTCGTCATTGACCTTACAGAAGAGGACGACGATCTACCAACTCAAAAACGGCCAGTGCCGCGTGCCAAGTTAATGATGGCCATCCAGCAGCACCATAAAGCCGTGACAAAGTCAATTGAAAGCTTTGAACACCCAGTTGAAAGCTTGTTCGTGCAAGACGATGATTCCTCACGCTCTATCTCCTCCAACACCAGCGATCCGTTCCTCGAGTTAGGTGAAGATGATATTTCTGGGTATGTTTCAAGGTAGTCTCGTTGTGAGAACTGTGATCTAACGGAACTAGATTCAATAAATACCAAAGACAATTTCAAAGCCTGAAGTCCCCCTCCATCAAACAGCAGATTGAGTTCGAAAAGCGGAGAGAGGAAGAGCTCCAACGAAGGATAAAGGTCAGGAATGACAAGATTTATGACCTAACCAGCCCAAGAGAATCGGAAGAAGAGACTGAGGGCGAGAACGTTTCTTCTCCTACCTTGGAAGAACAGCCTCAATCCAAAGATGCTCAGCCCGAAGACTCTCAGCCCAAAGAGCAAAAGCCGGCAGACTTGAAAAATACTGTAAGAGTAAAGCGACCAGTTACACGAGTCTCAAAAGCGAGTATCCAAAAGGCCAAAGAAATTGGCTTTGCTCAATTGATTTCAAAGGAAGGGGCTCGAAAGCGTGGTATGGGCAACGAACCTGAGCCTGAAACGGAGCAAGCATCTGACACAAGAAGAAATCGGAAAAAGAATCGACGTCCGCCCACACTCTTGTCAAAGGAAGAGATTCGAAGCATTTTCGCAAACGATGGTGGTCGCAAAAAGGCAAAGGATCCGTTACCTCCTGGGTTTGTCTCTACAGAGAAAAACAAGCGAAAGGCCTTCCGAGAGATGCTCGCCAGTATCCCAGTTGCAGAACATGCCGAAGCACGTGCAGACGTATCCATTCTGAATGAAGCCACACAGACTTTCAACCCATCAGCTAGGTCAGACGGGCAGGGAAAATGGAAGGTCAGAGGACTGAAAGCAAGCCTCATGGTGAACCAGGTCTGTATCCATTTCTATATTCACTTTCATCGAATGGAAGACTGATTTTTAGAGCAGATATTGGCTGCCTCCTGGATGGTGAGCTCGGATTTCTTTTTTTCGAACCTCAAATTTACTAATCAATATAGTGCAAACGCGAAACCTCTTCAAGCAAGCCCAATGGCGGTTTACTCTGTGATGTGATGGGGTTTGGAAAAACCCTGTCGGCGCTAGGTAAGAGAAATGCAGCCAAGTGAACGTGGCAAAACACAGAACTTAACATTTCTAGCGTGCATCGTGAACAGAAAGTTACCATCTGAGCCAGAAGGTCCGACTCTGATTGTTGCCCCGAGAAATTTGATAGATACCTGGTATGGTCTCTCCTTTAGCCATTCAATTACTTCTAAATACTAAATTACACAGGATGTCACAGATTCGGGTCCATTGTGAGCTTGGGGTAGCCGGGAGCGTCATTGCACATTGCTCTGGTGCGCGCGTTGTAACTGACAACCTCGTCCACGATCTCAAACAACGCGGAATTGTGTAAGTGCTGCTTCCAACCAGAGATACCCTAAACTATTGCTAAAGATTGATAGCTTGACGACATACACGGAAATATCTTCCTCCTATCCTGATCTAAAGTTGCCCCCTGGACTCAAGACTGATGCCGCTATTGAAGAGTGGTGGAATCGGGAGTATGATGAGACAGCAGGTGTCTTTCATCAAATCCACTGGCACAGAATTATTCTTGATGGTAAGTGAATCATTATTGGAAATGGAAACTTAATGAAACTAGTACTGAGTAAAGTCTACAGAAGCACACATTATCCGGAACAGGATGACCAGAACATCGATTGCAGTTCGTTCGCTGAGTGGGAATTTTAAATGGGCTTTAACCGGCACACCTTTGCACAAGTGATTACAGGCCGTCTTTAAACGAATTCGAACTATTTTCAAGCTGACTTTCGAACACAGCTCCGTTGACGAACTTTATGCTCTATTTGCATTCATCGGCGTCCCCAACAGCCACCCATATGACGTGTTCATGCATAACTTCTGCGATGTAAGTTCTCTTCTAGTTCAGAAAACTGCATATTCAACATTTCTTTTGCCAATCTAGGGGACCGATCTTGCTAAACAGCGTTTGATCAATACACTTCGTGCCGTCATTCATCGAAAGACACATGAGAGCCGCCACATGGGAAGACCCCTTATCGAGCTCAAAAGGTTCAGTCTGAAGGAGGTTAAGATTGATTTCTACCCAGTCGAAAAGCAGATCTACACCGCAATCGCGGAGAAGTTCGCCGAGAAAGTCAATGGTGAGCTTGGAAGCCCTCCGAGGTGTAATCGTTTGAATCAACTACTAAAAAGGCTATAGCTACTGATAAGAAAAAGCAGAGGAAATGCATTTTGACAATGATTCTAAAGCTGCAGATGTTCGCTAGTCATCCACTTACCGCAGAAGATTACCTCAAGCGAGTGTGCAATTTCGACAACTCATTGGTTACAAAGCTAAAGGGGTGGGTGAAGGATGAAACAAGTCCAGGAAGCCCATCTCCGTCAAGCAAAATTGCAAAGTGCTGTCTTGCAGGGAAATATCAAACCGGAATGCCTTCGGCTCCTCTGAGATCTCAAACAGAAAGCGAAAATCTTCGACCACGACCACCCGGCAATTGCGCAAAGCTTGTTTCGAAGTTCGAGGACAAAATCAAAAAACTGTTCAAGGAAGGAGCATACTATGAGAGTGATCATCGCACCTGGTTCTGTCCTGGCTGTGACGGGCTCCCAGCAAGGGCTATTATAACGGACTGTCAACATCTTTATTGTGAAGACTGCTTTGACGCACTCGCTGATGAAGAAGGGGGAAACGATGGTGTCGCTCGATTGTGCCGTAAATGCAAAACTCCCATCAAAAAGGCTGCATTCTACGGAATTTACGATGACTTCGACACACCTCCACTGGAAGATGCTGAGTCTTCTTCAGGACCAGATGGTAAGAAAAAGCGACCAGCCACACCAGAAACAAGCACAGAGAGAGAATCCCAACCTAGGAAACGCCGAAAGGGTAGAGACTCAGGTCATGCTTTCTCAGAATGGTTATTGGCCGACGGGAACCTAATTCCAGTTGACGACGAAAGCGAATATGAGAGCCAAGACGGAACGGAAGACGAAAACCCTGATGAGGGTGATGTTCCATGCGAGGAAGAGGTTGACAAAGAACAAGATTGGATAGCAGAATTTGGGAGATCCATGCCGGGCGCCAAATTTGATGCAATCACGACTCAAGTCAAAAAGTGGTTTGAAGAAGATGACACGGCCAAAATCGTGATTTTCACGCAGTACGTCAACAGCACCAGGATTTTGAAGTACATGTGCGAAGAAAATGACTGGAGATTCTCTCAAGTAGGTTCTTCAAATCATAGAACCATTTGAGCACATATCTAACATGGCTTCACTAGATTACGGGTCGAATGGCCAACAGGTCACGAGAAATCCATCTTAACAGTTTCCAGAACGACGATGAAACCAAGATTATGATTGCTTCTATTAAAACGGGTGGCCTTGGTCTTGATTTCTCCGTGGCCAACAAGTGTATCCTGGTTGATCTATGGTGGAATGAGGCTGTCCAAGACCAGGTAAGTGGACGCGCGTAATTGAAAATGGAGCTACATGTGTTCTAGTTCATGCAATTATAGGCATTCTATCGCCTTTGGCGTCTTGGTCAACAGCGAGATGTCGAGTGCATCGTGCTCATGGTAAAATGGTCCATTGACGATTGGATGGAGAAGACACAGAAGCGTAAAGCGAAGGAAATCAGCGAGGTCATGAGTCAGAATGTGCTGATGGATCGAAGCACACTCAAAGAACTGCTAGAGATGTTTGGCACAGTTACTGATGACTCCAAGAACGGGTTCAGGGTCTATCTAACCTCCAAGAATACACCCAAAGATGCGTCGAACAGGCGAAAAGCCACTTCCAGGGCCGTTTCCGCAGGAAATACTGCTCGATCTGCGCCTCCTAAGAAACGGAGTTAGCTTGCTGGAATCGTTACAGCAGAAGCATGAGCAAGCAGATGGAGAGAAAAACGCCAAAAACGAAAAAAAGACAATCTGACGATCAGTCCCGAGGGATACAACAGGGCACCAAAAAAAGAATGAAAAGCATAAACTCACAAAAACAACCAATGATGTGGACCATGACATCGCGCATCGCAGGATGGATTTGAGATGAACTGCTTATGGCTGAGATGGGCATTTATTTTTAGTGGAGTAAGTCCTTTCTATGAAACTCAGTGTATTTACAAAGCAGAAGCGACGCCAAAATTTTGTCGGTCAAGATGAATCATGCCTAGTATCTTAGTAGGCCAAATCAAGAGATATACAAATAGGATATAAGATGTGCTGAATGTGTATATCATAATAAGATCATACATGGAAGGGTAGGTTTATAGTAATTGTGAACTAGTATGCGGCTGATTCGTTTGAATAGATATTTATAGATATCTAAAAAGACATCTCGAAAGGCATTTCAAAAGACTCCAAGAGATGTCTTAAAAGACATCCAAAAAGACAAGAAAAAAGATATCTTGAAAAGATGTTCGAAATGCCCAAATTAAAGCCATACGTATGGTTACATCCACGAGAAATTTTACACAGAATGCACTTGTTGGAAAATAACAGCAAAAATTCATCGGCTATCAATAAGCTAGTCATACATGCCGTGAATCGTAAAATCGTATTTGAAGAAAGGACACAAACCTGGAGATTGTCGGGCCATAACGTTGTCAGGTGGCGAACAATCCCAGAACAAGAAGCCGGATATTCCCAGATTACTGGCCCTGCTCCTGTTCCTGCTGCTCCTGTTCCGACTCGAGCTGGAGCTACTCCTCGCTTTCCTCGGGAGTGACAGAGCGACGTCCCTCGTTTTCCTCGGGGGTGGCAGCGCGACGGGCTTCAGGTTGGTGGAAATCAAGGACACGGCGAACATCACTGTCAAAGTTGATCGGAGCCTGAACGGGGGCATTCTCACGGGAAGCAGGGGGGCGGCTAGGGCGGAGAATAGTTTGACCTCGTTGGGAACCTTCTTCAGACTGCTCAATCTCCCGAAGCTGGGTATCAGTCAGAATGTCGTCTTGCAGCCGAGCATTATCTTCCTGGGGCACCTGTGTCTCATCAACCCAGAGGGTTCGCAGGACCTCTCGACCGCGGCGCATGTGGCGCTCGGGGAATGGGGTGTCACGAGGTCGGACGAAATCAGACATTTCGCGGTTGAGTGGAAGACCGAAGGCATCGCGAGGGCCGGCGGAAGCTTCATTCCAAGCGAGGTTGAGACGAGTATCCTCTTCTTCTTCATCCGAGGTACCATAGTCAGAGCTAGTGAGGAAGATGTTCTCTTTATCCTCTTCGATACCATGGAAACCCTCCTGCAGAGGGCTGACCCTGGGACTCTCCTGGTCCGGGGGGTCTTCGTAAATGGTGAAATTCAGATTCGACGGCCGGTGAGATTCCCAAACGCGCGAGTTGGGGGTGGTCATGGGCGGGAGGTCAGGCAGCTCCGAGCGCTCCAGGGGAGCCATTGCGCCGAGATGAAGTAGGCGCTTGGGGGGTGGAGACCACACAGACCCTTCAAGCTCCTCGGTTCCTAGATTCGGAAGAGTGAGTTAATCGTCCAATCTTTTGGGAATAAATAGAAGATGGGATGAAAGGTAGGGACTTACCAAGCCGAGTCAGACGAGACTCATCAATTGCAGGCGACGAGTCTAGTGAGTTGCAGTAGGCAGGATCTAGGTACCATGGGAGAGGGTCGACGCTCTCATCAGCTGGATGTGCCTGCGCGCGTGTTGGAATGATTTGACGCTTGCGCTTCACCCCGGTGGGGATGGAAGCAGTGGCAGGGTTATCGTCAAATGGGTCTTCCACCGAAGGTAGCACGTGGGGAACTGCAGATTCAGTCTGGATGTGGGCGACCTAGGTGGTGAACGCGGGGAGCGTCAAACGTTAGCTGGGTGGGAAACAAATAGATAACGCCGCGCGCAAATGGGACCAGCGCCGAGACCTGGACCTACCTTACTGTCGTCCACTTTAAGACTAACATCCACGTCTGCAGGATCCATGTTGGAAGACTACTCAGCCATTCAATTAGCACACAATGCCCTTGCAACACAAGCCTCTCCATCGCAGATGTCTCTAGCCAACCAATTCATCTGACTTGTGAGAATTTTTGAAGCAAGATCATACCTTGAAGAAAGACAAGTTGCAATATCCTTGGTTCAAAGGATCAACAAAGTATTGGTGCTCGCCGGTTGGCTCAAGCGCCCTGGCTGTGGTTCGATGATGTTAGCATGGGACTAAACGACACTCAAAAGACTGTGGTCAACACGGGGTGTATACTTGGCTGTTTGAAGCTGTGTCGGAATCTGTCCTCGATACTTGGTGGCCGATCCCTGCACAGATCTGTGTACAAGGTTTGTCGGCGCTGTGTCGGGTGACGACGAGGATAAGATTGGATGAGGATACATGAAACTAGATAACCTAACAGAGAGGTGCTTGCTACGCTTAGTCGTCGAAAGAGTTGGGATTAGTCGTCGAATACGTTTCGATTAGTCGTCGGTTCAAGTAGTCAGGGCCTGGAGGTTAGCAATCTCACGATGTTGCCCAGGTGGCATTAATCACTGACTTCACACTACCAGGGATAAGTCCAGCGGGGCACTGAAACATCAGAGAAGATTCAAACCATTTTCTAATTATTGAGAGTACTTTAAGTGTCTTAAATCTCCATATATCATCCAGAATGGTTGATCCCTGGTCAGTTTAACAGTTCGTTTCTATAGATCCGAATTGGGGCAAGGATCATCACGTGCTACCATGTGACCTGCCAAATCAGCTTGTGTGGTCCCTAGCGAATGATAGGGCCTAATATATATACCGCTGCAGGTGACAAACAGACGTTCTGTTTGTCCTTATGATCTTTTGGCCTAGCGGTAAAATGCTCTTATGTAATCACTTAGGTGTAGCGGCCTAAGTAAACCTGCCGTTCCGGCAGGATTACACTTGTGGACGCACACCGCGCTGACTCTGGTATATAGAGGAACCGAGGTTTTTGTTGTTGGTAAAAATGGCTGTGTTAGTTTCCAGAACTAATTCTAACTGTGTCATCTTTTCTTATGAAAATAAATGCAATGTGTTGATATAACGGTAGCACTTAACAAAGTTTTAATGTACTAATTCCCGGCACCCAGGTTTCAACCGAACTTTTGTATAGTTCTACCGTTAATATCCAACTGTTCGTGTGTCCAACCCCTTCTAAAGCTAAGAGAGGGCTAAGAACGAAAGCAACGGCCCAAGGAGCTTGTATGTTGTGATAGATCGCAATTACCCTTCAAAAAATCATATTGTACTTTGTATTGGGTGGAAAAAGTCTAGTCCTGCCGGAGAGTTTTTACCTCCTCACAGAGCGATAAATCCGCAGCATCTATTAAGTTTGATGCTGGTTGCTAGGGCCACATCTGCATTTGAATTTGTCGTCGCTCTGAATCATGCTCTAACAGGGGAGGGAAGAACAAATACCTTTTCATAGACCTGCATGCAATGCGTGCGTAGTGGCAATCATCACACACGATGAGTTCCACCGTAAGGCATTCTCACAAGTCTAAGCAGACCCCTAGGAAGACCCGCAGACTTGTCGGATATCAACATGAAACCCAAACAAAGAGTCCAAAGAGTGTGACAAGAGCGAAAGCGAGACCGAGTAGATGAGAGCCGACATATAGTTAGAAAAGGAACATGCTAGAACTACTATAGCAAATGAATCGATCAGTACGGTATTCAGGGGAACAATATGCTGTCTTGTTCACAACGGAGGGAGAGTACCACACATGTGGTAAGACATTGGTCCGAAGTAGGGAGGGACAAGGTCACTTATTTAGTTCATACAATAAGTGCAGAATATGAATTGTTAGGAATCGGAGGTCGGGCCGCGAAATATCACCTACTGGGCATTCATTCATGGATAATTTATTGTGAAACATTTTCAAAGTATCCTAGTCTCGAAGAAGTGATGGATGAATTGAGGCTGGTCAGCCATCTATGGAAACAAGCCATGGGTTTACCGTAACCATTGGAGAAAAGAGACCCAATAAGATCATGGTTAAAGACCATCCTTTCACCACCTTGTCGAAACATATTGTCAACCCCCAGTCATAGTCGTCACGACTTAACTCCACCAAAAGACACAGCACAGACACATCGCCCCTTGAGAGATTTCAAGAACACCGGGAAAAAGATGAAGGGGAGAGTAAAAGAGAAGGCCCGGTAATAGATGCAGCAAAACCACACCAGAGAAGGCAAAGCCAACGCAGCAAAGGTTCAAGTGCGGAGTAGGGTGCAATTATTGAACACGGGCATCATTTTGCTGAAAGGGCATGAGCAAGTCCATTGAGGAAAGAAAGAAAAACAAGAAAATGGGTATTTTTTTCTCTCAAAAGGGAATGTGACGGTGCAGTGGGATCTGGGTGGATAGAAAATGAAAGACGAAGATCATGTGCCCCTGTACATCGCCTTCACCAAGCTAGCGTAGATAATCATAAATGGTCATTGGGCGTTGGTAAATGGTGCGTAAATGTATTGGAAGCGACAGAAATTCTTTTCCAATATTCTCTGATTATCTGAACTGGCCGGGACCGACCATCCCACCGCGGATATCACCGCCATTGGACTGGCCGAACATCTCCAGAAGGTGTCTAGACGAGGGGGGAGGGCCCTGTGGGCCAGGGTTACCAGGTCCAAAGGGACCCTGGGCACCGGGACCAAGTCCCATCATGGCCTCGGGGTTTGGCGGCATGGGAGGGAAGCCTGGAGGGGGGCCGTTCATGTAACCCGGAGGAGGCATCATGCCTGGAGGTAGGCCGCGAGGGAAAACTTGGCGCTCATTCATTGGAGGCGCGTTACCGGGCATGGGAAGCATGCCAGGAGGGAAGTTGGGGTTCATGCCGCGGCCCGGTGTGGATATTCCAGGAGGGCCCATAGGGCTTGGTAAATTTCCCTGCGGCGGGACAGGCTGGCCAGTCCATCCAGGGGGTGGCAGATGCTCAAGACCAGGGGGTCGCTGCAGCGGCATGGGAGGCTGATTCGCGCCCTGAGGAGGCCGCGAGCCACCCGGAGTAATAGGACCACCCGGGGTCATAGGGCCTTGACTACCCTGAGGGAACGGCATATCGTCAAAGAATCCCATGGGCGGACCATTTGCAGGTCGCCTGCGGAGGTGCTCGTTATCTGGTCGCTGCATGTTTGCAATTGCAGGGTCATCGAGGAAAGTGGGTGTCTTTTGTGCAGAAAGCCCTGGCGGAGGACGTGGCATGCCTTCAGGCATCAGACCTGGAGGAGGGGCAATACCCGGGTTTGGAGACTGCTGGGGTAGATGGCCCGCAGGTGGTGGACCGACTCGGACTTGCTGCATCAAACGAAGCAAGTGCGCCCTCTCCAGCGCTTGCGGATCCTTGGGGCCACCTTGGGCCATGGGATTTTCGGGTCCAGCGCCCATGTAATCGGGGCGGTGGGGGTATTCCCTGGCAGGAGAGGACAAAGATAGCGCGGCATGTTGCTGCTCGGCGTGCATCATGGAGATATTCCGTTGCTGCTGAGGCAAAGTCATCTCGTGAGGCGTAGAATTTTCCGAACGTTGTCCACCAAGCATCTGCAAAATGCGTTGAAAGCCTTCTTGGTCCGCACTGTGGGATGGGAAAGGCATACCCTCAGGCGCCGGCTGGGGCTGTTGATAATGCTGGGGTTGGGGCGGGGCATTGAAATAAGGCATCGGCTCGGGCTCTCTGGCAGGGCTCTCTGGCATGGGGCTAAAGAGACCTGCAAAACGAGATGACTTTCCAGGCTTTCCGGGAAAGGGGGAGGGTTCCTTTTTGGGGACTGGATCGGCAGCGATAGGAGGACTGACTTCTGGGGTCTGTGGCTGAGCCTTCGAGTCACCCAAGAGCCCGAAGAACCGTTCCATCGACTCGTCGGACATGAACTGAGCACCGGAATTGCTGAAAATCTCACCATCAGTACGGCGGGTTTCCGGCTTTTGCTCTTCAATGTGTGCTTCTCTCTTCTCCTCGGCATGTGCCGGGGGTGGTGCGGATGATCCAGATCCAGCCTTCATACGCTCTTTCCACCGCTCAAAGTCCTCCTGAGTGTGTGCTCGTCGTGGTTCCTCTCGGTCGTTCGCATCCAGCCATTCAGGTTCTTGTTCGAATTTGGCGCCGCGGTTCCACTCACGTTCGGTGCCATGTCGGGTCTGGTTTTGGCGCCATTCTCGGTTGCGCAAGGGCGGTTTATCGTCATCAGCATCGGCGGCCTCTTGGGCCTGTTCCTCGCGGAACCAGCTTCCTTCGTATTTCGATCGTGGGGGTTGTCCTTCTTTTCGAGGGGGGAATCGGCCATCTTTGTCACGGGGCACCCGTTCAGCATTGGGATCGCGGGGTCCTTCTTTGGTTTCCCATCGGTCAAACTCGCCGTTTCGTCTAGGCTTGCGCTCTTGCTCCTCCGGGCCGAATGTGCGACGTGGTCGCCCGGCATTCCAGTCTTCTCTCTCCCCACGCCGGGCAGTCAGTGGCCCTGGCTTGACCTCCCGTCGATCTGATTCTTTCTCCGGGGCATCGCGATCCTTGAAAAACTTGTCCCTGAAGTTGAATCGGTCATTCTTCGTTTCATCAGAGTCGTTTGGCCGCGCCGCTGGTCGGTCTGTCAGATCGAATGAGCCTTTGCCGCCAGTGCGAGATGAAGCAAAGGCAGTTTTCGGGGGGCCGAGTACAATGTCCTCTGATAGTAGAAGAAATTCACATTAGCAAGTGCCTCCATTGCAGATCGATCAGGATGCTGGGTGATCGACAGAAGGGGAGATAATAATACCAGAATTGGACCCCCGAGAGATATGTTTAGGTTCAAAAATGCTGGGCCTTCTGTTTGTGCCAGTTTCAGCTGGATTGCTTGCGTCACGGGTGCCATGGGCTTTGCGTTGTGTAGTTGTTGGATCAGGTTGAGGCCTAAAGGTTGCGGTCAGTCTTGACGTTGATAGTGCGGGACAGCCGAAGAATTGCGAGGATTGGAGCCAACATACATCCACTCTTCAATAGGAGGTAGGCCGGGAGGCTTTGCGACGAGGGGCGAGCCGCGGAGCCATATTAGCTCATCGATCTCGTACCGTCGCGCCATGGCGGCTGCGGTCTGTGAGGTTGTGTGTGCGTGGTGTTCTTCACAATGATGATCGGTTCATTGGTTGAAGGAGTAGCAAACCTGGATAGGGAAATCAAAGAGGATATGCGAAGGTATAGAATATTTCGAGCAAAATATGGTGAATGAGAAGCAGGCAAAGTTGGGTGGTTATGGGAAAAGAGGTTGGATGAGGAGAAGCACACAAGCCACCTTGTGGCGATGGCGGTGACCAAAGTCTCGGGCAGCCAACTTTCCACTTGCCAGTTGGTGCTCATGCACGTTTTGGGTAACTTTGCGTCTCTATGCGACGTTGAGAAATAAATATAGAGTGGTAAAAGCGATTTATAATAGGGCAAGATTCATATAATAAAGTCGCGTTTGGTCTTTACATTGAAGAGCAAATCTAACATTGAACGTTAGACGCGATCTATAATAGGGCAAGATTCATATAATAAAGTCGCGTTTGATCTTTACATTGAAGAGCAAATCTAATATTGAACGTTAGACGCGATCTATGATAGTGCCAGTCCTACACAATCGGGTCGCGTTTTATCCTCAGTCTCAGAAGGTTATGCCTGCTAGTGGCCAGGGACTGAATTGAAGGTTATACATGGAAAATCTCTTTCACCAATTCAGCCGTTTTTGCCGACACTCTTAACTACAATACCAATGAGAGGGAAAGTGACCCCCAAAATGACAACCTTTCCTATACGTTTATATAGAAAACAATTAGAAAAGGCTGAAGATCAAATGGAGCAATTTCCCTCATGTCCGGTGCCATCTTTGCTAATATCATCTTCTCTTCTCTTGACTCACTGTGCTGCAACGTATGTTCCTTGTGATATAGAAAATATGAAAGAAAAATGCAATTTGCTAAGGGAAGTGGAAGATTGCTTGTTGAAAACAACCGAGCCACAGTATCATAAAGCCGCTCTGACACACCAAAAGAAAATTCAATGGCTAGTTCAATAGCATCATCTTCTCCCACGAGAGGGAACTTTCAAAATAACATAATCATTGTTTCACCCACAAGCTAGATCTTAGACCATCGCAAGAGCATGGCAGCGATGATGACAGGCAGTACGCTGATGAGCTCCCCCAGCCCCGCAAACTGGGGTGGAATTCTGGCATTCACAAAGGCCCCGGCCGCAAGGAGCACAGCGAATGTGTTGTAGACAAAGCTCCAAACGAAGTTGAATTTTATACGTCTCACAGAGACTTTGCTAGCATCCATCATGGTGAGAAGACCAGACAGATCTGGACGCATAAGGACGACATCAGCTGCAGACTGAGCAACGTCACTGCCTTCGTTCATGTGAACGCCAATGGTTGCTTGCGCGAGCGCCACGGCATCGTTAGTGCCATCCCCGCAAAAGATGACAACCGGTTCCTTGCCATCCGAAAAGTTGCTCAGGAGGTTTTTGATGTAGACTTGTTTCCCCGCCGGAGAGCTCCGAGCATGGACGTTGCCCTCAGGGATCCTTAACTTTGTGGCCACGTTTTGGACGGCGTCTTCATCATCGCCAGATACCACATGAACGGAGACGCCGCGTTTTTGTAAATTATTGATCACTTTGGTTGTATCGGCTCGGAGAGTGTCCTCGAGACCGAAGACCGCAAGTAGCGCCCCATCTATGGTAAAGCAGAACGCGGTGTAGCCTTGTGTAAGCACCGGCTGCACCAGGGGATGGGTAGAAAGCTCTAGCCAGCGAGAATTGCCAGCTTGTAGCGCTTGATTAGCAAGCTTCGCTTCCAAACCTCGTCCGGTTAAGCTTTTGACGTCGGGAACAGCTGTTGCAACAATCCCTTTGTGCCTAATATGATTACCAACAGCAACCGAAACCGGGTGCTTGCTGTCGCCGACCAGGCCCAAAAGAAGTGACAGACAAGATTCTCCGTTTTCAACGTAGTGCTCAACGGCTACGCTGAGCTTTCCCTGGGTTAGGGTTCCTGTTTTGTCAAAGACAACGTGAGAGGCCCTATGCGCGACTTCGATGGAATGTGCAGACTTGAATACAACACCTCGCTCCGCCGCGATGCCGCTGCAGATTACAACCACCATCGGTACGGCGAGACCAATGGCGCAAGGACAGGAGACAATAAGCACGGTGATGGCGTAGGTCACAGCCTGGACGGTTGCTTCGGAACTGGTCTTGCCTTGCACTGCTATGCCAACTGCAACCCAAATAACAAATGTAACGATAGTCAAACCCACAATAACTGGAACGAAATAGGAAGCCACCTTGTCGGCGAGTTCCTGGATCTTGGGCTTAGAAAGCTTGGCTTCATCGACCATGGCGGCGATAGTGTTAATGGCATTATCACCAGGGAGGCGAGTTAGCCTAACAATTAGACTTCCCGACCCATTGATTGTCCCTGCAATGACACGGGATTTGGGAATTTTTTCGACAGGATGAGACTCTCCGGTGAGCATCGACTCGTTTACTTCCGATGAACCAGATGTGACAGTTCCATCGGTCGGGATTCTCACATCAGGAAGGACTTTGAATGTGTCTCCGTATTGCAGTAGCCTAACGTCAATTTCATGAACCTCCAAGGAGTTTGCGTGGTCCACAAGAAGGGCAGTTTGGGCCTGAAGTGATCGAATGGATATAGACTCCACTGCTTTTTGTCGTGCAAGTGTGGCTATATATCGTCCAAACATGATCAATGTAACCAGAAGGGTGCTTGTCTCAAAGAACTGGCCAGTGGAAAGAGGTTTACCAGCAACGAGAAAGCCGAAAGAGACCACAGAGAAGACGTATGCCGCGCTGGTACTTAAAACGATAAGAAGATCCATCTCAATGACTCGCGAGAAGAGAAGAGCCTTCAAAGCCTTAGGGTAAAAAGGCCCTGCTATCACAACCTGAATGACAGTGGCCAAAGCTAGTGAGGCAGAGCTGTAGGCAATTTCTCTTTCGGGGATGGGGGCCCATGCCATGACTAACACTGGGATCGTGAGGACCGCAGATAAGAGAGTCATGAAGCCTGAATGGCGGACATGCTTGCTTCCAGCTGCGAGTGCTGGGTCAGCGCAGATGGGCGCAAGCTTTGCAATCTCGCCCCAGTGGTTTTCAATGAGGTCTCGTGCCCCGACCACTTCTGGGTCAAAAGAAACGCGAACAGTGCTTTTCTCGACGAGCGATATGCCACTCACGCCTTCCGGCCAAGCCTGGTTGATGATCAAACTTGGATCCCCAGAGACAATTACATCCATAGTTGACCCCTTGCTGGTGATGATCTCATATTGGAACTCCGTAGTCCGCTCCAAGTGTTTCATCACAAGGTCCACGGTTGAGATATTGAGATCCAAATCAAATTCAGCTCGAGAGAGAACCAGACTTGTCCTCAGGTTCTTAACACCTGTCACTGTCGCGAGGGTTCTATTGAGTTTCGTCTCGCACCCAGTGCAAGTCATACCAGATATAGAGAGAACCACGTGTTCAACACCCATGGCCTGACTCTCTAGATCGGGGGCAATACTGAAAGTCCCACTCTTCTTGTCTTTGGGTAAGGATGGGTTTTTGGAGGTGCAGCAAAGATCAGCGCAGGAACCATCTGCTGCCTTGATTTTTCTTTCGTCTGCCTCGAGGGTATAGGGACCGACAAATTTGTCACTGAACGTGGTAACATCGGTTTTGCAGCAAGAGTTGGCAAAGCAACCCTTGCTGGTACTCGATTCAACACCACCTGCAATGTTGCACTTTCCGCCGCGGTCGGTACTTCGACGCGGCGATCGGCTTGTAGACGTGCCACTTGCACAGCGAGATTCACCTGAAACGTGCGAGAGAGACTGTTTCGGTGGTCGTTCGGAGCACCGCCCCTTGCCCAGCGAAGAGCGCTTTTGAGGCTTGCAGCACGATTCTTTGCCAAGGGCAAGAAGAGCACGGCAGATACATCCGAGTGCCGTAAGCCTGGCAGCATATTGTTCTCTAACCGAGCGATGGTGACGGTCGCAAGCTCTGCGATCGGGCTTTCCACCTTCCGCCGCTGTAGATGTCGAGGGAAAGGCTACATTGCAAGCAAAGTCAGTAGAGTAATATGACAAGAAGGCATTTCCTTTCAACTTACAGTGCCCATCTGCTTCCATGCATGGGTTGCTTGACCCCGTATCACACTCACGTAGAGCAAGACGGTCGAGGCACGTTTCATTACAGCAGGGCGAAGACTTGCCCTCGCAGCACTCTGCCATAGTAGGTTCAGCCGAAGTAGCAGGTTCGCTTGACCGTGGTGTACCGGGGCAGGAAACACTGCCTTTTAAACCCCCAGTCTTTGTGGTTGAATCTTTTGCACAGCAAGCTTCATTAGAAGCAGGAGCACCACAAGAAGGGATATCCTTTTCGCCAATCGCCTCAATAGACTGGTCATCGCAGCAGCCTCCCTCGCAAGCCACGGGCTGAGCCTTACCCTTGCAAGTATCGGTAGGCTCTTGGTGCCAGGTGTCTGCGGCTTTAGTAGGGAAAGCTGTATTGTTATCATCGTTGATTTTAACGTCGCCGTTTCCATAAGAGTTCTCTCGACTGGGCGTCTCGGATGAGACACCGCTACAACAATTCACAAAGGAAGAATCTGGGGTTTTTGCCAAATCTTGGTTCATTATATCTTGAAAGGGCGCGCTTCCGCAGCACGAGCGTCCCATAATGCTGATTCGATGACTCTACGTGGAGTCGTGAAGGAATGTGGGGATGGAGGTCCACGGGGGTTGTGGGGTAGAGGATCACCTAATTACGGCAGTTTTCAGAGTTCGCCGCGCCAACTCCGGTTTTTACCAGTTGCTCGTAGAATTCCAACGCTGTAGGCTTTCGACTACAACCGTGGAATGCACTCCGTATACAGGTAAACCGTAAATATCCCTATTTCAACCACGTACTTGAGCACTCTTTTGAACAGTCTTCTCAACAGGGGGTTTCACCCATTTGTAATTATTCAAGTCAAATAAGAGCGATACGGCAAAAACCTAGGATGACTAGATTATGTAAGGGTTGGCGCCATTCATGGATGAACCCTCGCTTTATTTGCCTCTCCAACAATGCCCCTATCACCTCCCTATCCAGCATATCACATCAATTCGAGATGTCTTCTCTAGTTGCATTGGTGCCCAAATACTCCTAATTGGTTGGCTGTTGATTGTGTTTCCGGACAAGAAAAAAGTGGAGGCACACTGGGCTAAGGGAACCCCAGATGAAGTTGCTCGTTTACGAGCTGGGTACACCCTGGCAATGTTCAATGGCACGGCTGAAATCATCTAGTCCGATCGCGCCGTCAGCGATACTCCAGGGGACATTGCCCAGTAAGCGGCAGTAGGTCTACGATTGCGGCTCCCAGGTGGCCTGGAGGCAACTGCGATGGTGACTTGTCTGTCTTGCCGGCGCAAAATCTTCGTGAATCTCTATCACAATGACTTAGCCCTAGTCAACATTGTTTGGAAGTGAACTTTCCCCCTTTCTGGTCTTTCTATTGACCTAAGGCGAATTATACGAGGCCAAAGATCTGCACACTCGGTTGTAGATATAAAGTCGGATGGACCTTGCGTTCTATTCGGAAAGAGTCCTGGTTTTGCTCCTACCTTCGTCTCTATATCAACACTCATGCCCTCGGACCCCACATCCATATGCATTATTGACGATGTAAGGTAAGCTCCGACCTGCCATGATCTCGTCAAGATCACTAGACCATTTGATTTGCCCCGGTGTAAGACCTTATCGAAGAGGAACTTATTTCTCAACCCTTTTGCAGCAAGGTCTTTCACAGAATTGTTGCCGAGATTTCGTCAAACCATCAACACAACTTTCATCTAACTGCACTTTCATCGCGTCATATTAGCTTGGCTGCTGATTATTTCATTTCATATAACAATCACTAAACTCAGACAAATCATGCGATACTCGCCCGAGGCTCGATCCGTCCTGATACATCTGTCTACAGTTACAATCCAAACCCATGAGCCTCTTTATGCCCACCCTTCTAAACATCAAAATTGTTCACCCAGTGTCTGTTCTCCACAGTTTGGATACTCTATATTTCTCTCCCTCGCTAGATCTGATAACATACGACCATAGGGATACGACCATAGGGTGTGGAAAACAGGGCTTCCCGTCCGCTCAGCCGTACTTAAGCCACACGCCGGTGAGTTAGTAGTTGGGTGGGTGACCACCAGCGAATCCTCACTGTTGTATGTTTTTTGGGTTCCCAATTTTTTGAAATTGCCCTTGCCGCCCTACTCTTCAGTTATAAGTTTTTAAAATGACGGTTTCAAACGATTAAAACCACTAGATTATGATGTAAATCTAGGAACTTTCCGAATTCTGGTTTTTAACTCAATCCGACCTGTGGCCGCTATGCCTCTCCGCAGGCAAGCTAACTGGCGACTCGAAGGAGTGGATTGACTGAAAGCAGAGTCATTTGCACAGAAGGCACAAGACCCTAATGCTTTCATTGCAACCAAAGCTCATTTCGCTAGAGTTAGCGAGCTAGGTGTTTGCCACCTCAATTCCCCGTTAAACTAGAAAAATGCAAGCGATACTTCTCCGTGGTTTTGCCAAACTTCTAGTTCATACCTATGAGGTATTGGCCAATCGGACAAAAGTCTTGATCTCGCTTAGTCTACTAGCTTCCTTAAGACATTCTTTTACGGTCTCATTCTTGGTTCTGCACTCCCAGTTATTTGTCTAACAATGCGGCTTCCTCTCGACATTCTCCAGCTCATCCTACGAGAAGCGGCCGATGTCCTGCCCTACCGAGACATTCTGCGGTCCAGACTCGTGAATAGTAGGTTTCCGATTGACTCATATCCCGTAAGACATACTTAAATTGGTTAGGTGTCTTCAATAAAGTCTTATGGCCAGCGAGCGCCAATCTAGTGAACAAGGCAGCTCTTTTCAAGTTGTGGCCCAAGTTTCACTACCGGCGGAAATTTATCTGGCAATTGATTGAAGACCACAAGGAGCGACCATGTTTCTTCTCAGAATTGATTCAAGATATCCTAGATATGCCACGCATCGCACCGATGAGTGACGAAGAAAAGCATATCCTTATTGACAAAATGATCGATGCCGTTTTACGGAGTACCGAGAATCCCAAGACTCTGTTTAGCCCCCACCGTTATCGAGCATACGTTAAAAATATCACTTACACGTCCGGTGCGCGGATCGAGTCCTTGGAACTCACGCTTACCAGTGGGCTTGCCTCGAGCGCAATCCTACGAGGGGATCATATGGAGCTGCAGTCATTAATTGACCAGGGGGTTAGTCTCATGATGTGGAGTAGGAGTCTTGGGATGGTGCCGGTAGATCTGGCATACAAGGAGGGTACGCCAGAGATCATCCAGATGCTGGTACTACGATGTTCTCTTTATTACCAGAGCTGCTCTTGGTGGAATTACAACGACTCATGTGGGTTAGTTGTAGCCGCAAGGCGAGGAGACCCGGATCGACTGGAGGCGTGGATTAAGCCGAAACTGGAAGCCGGGCGAGATATCTCGGTAGAATTGTACAGGGCCGTGGAAGGAGTGTTGCGAATCGGCAAAGTGGAGATGGTGGGAGTGTTGGAGAAATACATCACACGTCCGAAAAAGGAAATGCAATGGCTTTGGTTCTATTGTTACAACGAGGCCATCAAGAGCGGGATGCTGCATGTGGTACGATGGCTTCTATCTCGCGAAGGTTCTTCTCTCGCGAAATGGACCTCTCCGTGGCACAAGACACCGCTATTCATCGCCCTTCACGACTGTCCCTCTCAGATGAAACTGGAAATGGTTCAATTATTGCTAGAAAATGGTGTTGATCCCAGTGGAAGGGGGGGCCTTGAAATCGCCCAGACTCCTCTTCAGCGAGCGATCCAAAACGGAGACAGTAACATCGCGATGCTGCTATTGAAATGGGGTGCCGACCCAAATACCGTTGCGAGAAGAACTCCACCTTTGCATATGGCCATCCAGCAGGGGCATATAGCGTTGGTACGATGTTTGTTTGAACACGGAGCCCGATCCAGATACCAATTCAAGGGAAAGAAATACACTGTGCGGCAGGAAGCGGCTATGCTGAAGAACATTGCAACGGTGCTGGAGGAACTGGGGTTTGATAGGCCGCTCATTCATGAGGAATATTTGATTCTAGATTAACGGATAATGTGTCTCTTCAAGTTACGGCAGGTTTAAGAGTACATCGCACCAACCCCATGTATAACAATGCCGCCTATTTCCAAGGTTTAACATATGTACCCTCTCTTGGTGCTTCTGCTTCTAAAGATATCACCGAACCTGGAATGATCGACTGCAATGCTTCTTCGGGCTACACTCGCACACACGCCAGCTCCGATACCCAATGGTTGAGCGAACCTGCTACGTCCGCTAAATTTATTATGGCAGAGTGTCGTGAGGGTAAGTAAGCCTTTACCCTACTGTCATGTGTCCTGTCTCGACCGTCTGGTTCTATGTGAGTGTGATACGGAATTCAACACCCCTTGAATGGAAGCAGCTGGAAACGATATGTCAAATAAGAAAAAAAAAAATTGTACCTTTTGCTATACAGGCTAGATATCCACTCCGAATAGAGTGGCGAGAGCCGCCCATGACCGAACCGTGAGCACTGCCTAGGTAGGTGACCACGGTCATACAAATGCTGTTGCGTGTTTTTGTTTTTGTTTTGTTGTGTTTCTGGTGTGGTGTGTGTGCAATGCCACGTACGGAGTGTGTGTATCGTGGCGGACAAAACTGAATGTTGACTTGATGTCTTTTTAGTGTTGGATGCCTGGGCAAATCATCAGTATTAAAAGTTGTCTGTCGCTGCCTGGCTCAAGCCTAGAGCTAAGATGCTCCCCGGGGCCTGTCAATTTGCTTACTCTATTACTTATATGAAACCGAGCTTGGGAGGGGAAAGAAAATGTAAGATATTGTTAACAGCGGAGTATCGTAACGTGTTCCCATTCATGTACCAACTACGGAATAGTATGTTCGAATCAAGCATAGCGTAAATGAAGCTATTCAGTGAGCTAATCTGGAAATAACATTTGTTCCAAGGTTGTTTTGCTCTATGTAGTAATACTGAAAGTGACGTTAATATTAGAAGATCGAAGAGTTTGAGACTCTTAAAGCCCCGGTATTTACCCGAGGGCTTACAAGGTACCCTCATGTGATTCAGGTCCAGGTCTGAAACGTGAGCTTTCGGCCGAACCGGCAACATCTCGGAACCGACCATCGGCCCCGGTCAAGTGCCATCACTCTAAGTTGTATTACCTAGGCGTAGGCACATCTAAATTATTAGCTAACGATCGGCAAAAGTCTTAGCTCGTCTGGAACACCCCCGAGGTCCTTGAAATTTTAGTGCTTTGTCAAAATCTTGCAACTTAACATCCTTTTGTTCCCCGCAATACCTCTCCCGGAAAGAGCCGAGCATTCCACAACACTACTTACTCACCATTTGAGGCATAAACACGGCTACAAAGTCTGGCTAGCTTCTCAAGACAGATTATATGCCTAGCCCCTAGCCTTCCAACAGGCAGCACCACAGGTTCTGTGGATTGGATCCTCTAATAGCAATGCCAAAGAATGCACCGTCCTCGGTATTCTCAACGAATTGTTTGTGCTCAGAAAGTTCAGCAATTTGATCATTGATGGTTACCTTTCCTGCGAGATGACCTTCAGGTTGGCCTTGATCCTGTATTCATTGCGTTCCAGGTTGAAACACATCGTCGTTTGCGGACATTACGGATGTCGCATTGTGCAAGCAACTTCGAGAGATGGGTTGGATGGTCCGTGGTTGAGGTCAGCCCTTCTGCCAAAGAATTGCGTGGGGTTACTTGTAGGTTATACAGCAACGATCTCCATTCGGCGCACGAAGAACATACAAATCAACTTCCATGGTCAGAGCATGATCGCTCTTTTGTTGAGTTTAATATTCTTGATCAGATGCGTTTGTTGCGCAAATTCCCCGAAGTCACCGATGCAATTACGCTGGGGCGCTTACCAATCCAAGGGATAGTGCACGATTCGGAGACCGAGACCGCCCCATCGATTTTTGGAAGGGCAGCAAGAGCACTAGGACAGGTGTTGAGGCAGCCTTTTCTATCTCTCTCTCTCAATGAATCGCTTGATTCATTGATTTTCTTTCCCATTTCCCTTCTCTACAGCATGATGGAGATTCTTCAATTTCACGTGGTTGTATTGCTACGTGATCGCCTGGTATCGACAGCATGCAAAGAAGAAGAAACAAGAAGCAGAACTGATCGGTAAAAAGGAAAAACTGACTGTGACAGACATCACTAACTGCCATGAAGCCATACAAATGGCTTCACGGAGACAGGGAAACAGACCAAAAAACAAGCCAGAAAGATACAGGCTGATCAATAACAAACCGAAGCCTTGAGTTGTGATTGGCAGTTAACAACTGTGATTGTGATCACTCAATGTTCCGAACTGGAACCCGGGGACAGGCAGTATATTTTCTGCACATCCGCCAACTCAGCTTCGAAATCGACCTTGAGGTCTTTCAGCAGGCCGTCGGCGAGGTCGAAAACCCATCCATGAACGATGGGGTACTGATTCTCTTGGTAGCTTTGCTGGACAGCGGCGGTCTTGATGATATTCCTACAGGATTCCATCACGTTGAGTTCAATCAGTCGATTGTATCTCGCGTGCTCCTCGGGGATTTCGTCGAGTTCCTTCTCGTGCAAGCGATAAACGTCGCGGATGTTTCGGAGCCATGGGTTAAGCAAACCCAAGTCAGCAGGTGTCAAGGCCGCCTTGACCCCTCCACAGTTGTAGTGGCCGCACACGATGATGTGCTTAACTTTTAAGTGCCGCACAGCATAGTTAATCACGGACATGACGTTGAGGTCGACATTTGGCACCAGGTTGGCGATATTACGGTGAACGAAGACCTCGCCAGCCTCCAGACCCATAATTTCGTTGGCGGGGACACGGCTATCACTACAGCCTATGTACCTGATTGCCGTTAGACGCGTTCCGATATGAACATCTTGACGAGTACGAAGCCATAGCATCTATATTTCTTACAGGTAGTCTGGTGATTGCCCAGCAGAAAGCTTGTCGAAAAAGGTAGCATCAGTTTCTTTCTTCGATGAGACCCATTTCTTGTTGTTTTGGAAGATGTGGTCGAGCGACTGCTTCAGATAGCGATTGACATTGGGTTTGGTGGCCATTTTGTCAGGTTTTGCAAAGGCTTGGAAAATGTGAATAGCGATTTGAGGTTCTGGTCGTCGCACGCAGGGCAGTAAGCAGATATTCCGAAATCGTTGGGATCTGTCGACCTCGGAGGGGTTGTGCTTATATAAGCACGGGCCAAGACCTCGGGACTTTTGCAGATCAATTTTTAAGGTATGCAGCTCTAATGCTGAACACTCCAACAAAATAATAGTTTATCATTTTACTGCTAGACATAACTTTTGAATTCATTCGTTTTTACAATCCCGAGGCAGACAATGTCCAACAGTACCAAATACGTGCAACATCTGGTTAAAAGTGATGGCTGCACAACCAACAGCACAATCTAGGCTTTATGTGATCCTGCTATTACCCCCTCATAACCTCGATCTCAATTTACATCAGCTTCGTCTATACTGACACATTGAACTGTCGCATCACCGCTAGAACTTCCGCTGGCTGCTCGTAGGTTTCCAGTCCTACTGGAGGCTCCCCTTCGTCAAGCACGTTACACACCGTGATTCCGCCACTGAACATTCCCACAGCCAACATCATACCGTCGCCGCCGCTAAAATCCCCTGCGGTCACCAATCTAGCCCCGTCGCCCTTCCATGTCACGTCGCCTTGGCGCCCATCTCGGGGCCGCACGCAAGTAGAGAGTAGTCGGGTGAAGTAGCGAGGGGGCAGATATGCGGCGGAACACAAGGATTCGAACTCGTAGCTCTCGAACAGGCTCGAGTCCGGGTACTAGAGCATGACGAGCTGGCCTCTTAGACGCTACGGGGGCCCCCGCCCGAGGAAATTCGCAGAATTCTAGCCGGGTAGCGACCAGACGACGGTGCGCGGAATCTCTTGGGCAGCTTACCTAGCCTCGCGGAGGATTTGCTGACCAGACGGCCCACGCCGTCGCTCGCAAGGCTATGGATGCTCTTGCCCTCCGGAATAGAGGCTAGCCGTGCGATGTCTGCTATATGGCCCAGCAGACATGCCGTCCGAGGGATACCGTCCATCTGCGCGTGAGAGAGGGAAACTTGGCTTGCGTCACCGTGTAGACCAGCCAAAAGTGACCCGTTGGGAGACCATGCGAGCAGTCCCTGGATCTGGACGATGGACGAGTAGTGCCTGTGCCTCGTTTTGTACAGGTCCGCTATATCGACCCTCAGCGTGGAATCGAGGCCATGTTCGCGCCGACTATGGGATTGTGACAGTTAGCTAGGAGGAGGATGCTGCTTGGCTTGGACCGCAAGAGACCTCCGAGCATGTCATTCTGCTTCGTGGCGACGGGTCCAATCACTGCCCCCATGGCTTCCCACAGAATAGCCACTCAACAATGCTGGGCTTAGTGATCCAAGTTGTGTGAGCTGAGGTATAAACAGAAAACCTTGGAGTAACATTTTTAGCAAAATCTATTTTTTACAATTGACCTTGTAGATTTTGTCTAGCTTTTGGAAATTACCTATCAGTCAAGCTAGGATATTCCACTGGAATGTCAAGATATGATCGACCAGGACGACACTCCCGGTGCGGAGACAACGAGCTGGCTCAGAATAAACGGCGAATGTTTCTAAGTTACTTAGACACTTGCAACGTGATAATAAAGTGAGAATGACCAAGAATATTACTCTCAGCATTTAAAGGGTTAAAATCTTTGTTGTAATTTGGAATGGGATGGAGGTGTTAGCAAACAAAAAGACCTCCTTACTATAAACCTATGTGTCGTAGCTAAATAGCAGCAAATTAGTGAGTATGAGCAGTCACATTGATAAGTGACACACTTGGGTATTAGTGCAAGGCATTAAGGCATTGCTTGCTTCCTTGCAGTGAGTCAGACATATTTTTGTTTTCATGCAGCTATAGAGAGCTCCATTTTAGTAGGTAGATCTAAGAACCTACAGGTTCCTGTTTCTCATTCTCCTCTGTGTAGTTGCGTAGATCTACACGCATCTATAAACCCTGTTCTTTGTTGCTAGAGCAACAAGGGAATTGAAAAAGTGAAATGTTGCAAGTGGATAGGGCTAGCTTGTTTCATCTTATTAACAATTAGGTCAGATTCCAGATAGAGTATATGCTTCTTCATGCGAGTCAAGTTGGTATGATTCTTCCTCATGATGATGTTGAGTTGCAACTGAAGCGGGATGACAGTTGAACGAACATGATGAGATGAAATCAGTCGTGAAAACTTTTGAACTTTTTTGAAAGATTGAAAGAATCCAAGGTTCGGTTGTTCCATCCAGCACAGGTTGTATGGAAATTAACCCAAGGCTGCTAGCAATCCCAGAACGCCACCTGCAAATGGGAAAAGCGAGCGAATGGTATTGAGGCTCGCCCACCTGTTCAGCAAGGAAGCTAATTGTCTATTCCGAATGCAATCTCCATTTATCTGCCACTTTTCGTAATCTCTTTGCTAGACTAAGTCTGCAAATCGAGAGCAGAGTTGTCAGAACCTTCCGTATGGGCCTTTTCCCTGAATTCCTCGCTAAGGCTGCTTGGGATGCCTGCTAGAAACCTAAGATCAATACTGTTCAAGTTCTGTGGCTCAAACGAGCCTAGCCAAACTGGTAGCAATGATGGCGCTAAATTAGAATCCCCGTCTTAGGTTGCACTGGTCACGTATACAAGACCGGAGTCCGAACAGACAATACCAGGTTTGTCCTTCAAGGGTACACTCCACTAAAGCTACGCACATTATGAAATGCTTAGCATCAATGATCAGATATACTATCTCAATATCTGAGCGCTACTAGTCCCCGCGGCACACAACGCGGGTCGGAGTGGAGGAAAATGTACCCCTTTTCTTTCTGGGGTCTTAACGGTAAGCCACCGCTCCGAGTTTTGACCTTTTTCATGAAGTAACCTAATACGGAGTACAGATGATAAGCTTTGTTCCGGACAGGAAATAAATCACTAACGTCCATTAGGGACTTCGAATGTACTCCGTACTTACCCGGGAATTTAGGTCTCTTCCAATATCATTCTCTACCAACCAAGTACGGAGTCTATATATACACCGAAAAGATAACGCTAGATAATGCGACTCTGCTAATGCACTGTAACCTCAAGGATTAAGTCACCGGACTTCCGTGGCCTTTAGTCGAAATCTAAACGTAAATTACGAAGGGTATTTTACAGCTAGAGAGATTTTTCCTATTAATTAAACTAGCTTATTAATAGTTCTCTTAGATAAGAGTAGAATTACGCTTCCGTTCACTCGCTGTACAACTACCTCCTGACTTCTCAGAGTGTATCGTCGCATTGCGGGAATACCATATCTAATAATTGTGGCCATA
Source organism: Penicillium italicum (assembly GCA_002116305.1). NCBI lineage: Eukaryota > Fungi > Ascomycota > Eurotiomycetes > Eurotiales > Aspergillaceae > Penicillium > Penicillium italicum. The sequence goes on along the minus strand of KZ108176.1, from coordinate 96,257 downwards.
TCAGAGCTCCTGATGTATCTCACTCTCGCAGATGTGGTGGCCTCGGATGCTGATTGCTTGATTCGGAACTGCGACTTCCCTGCAATGCAAGACAATCCCATTCGTCTTACAATGTTTCCGCTCTCTTCTCCGGAGACACAGGAGGAGGAAATTCGTTGGATGACAAATGGCCTAAGACTGGCTCTGGAGATAGACAAATCTCATTACCGCAAAGCTTGCGCTGATGATGGGAGCCCTGTGGGTTTTGCGGGCTGGTCACTCCTAAATAGCAGTGATACCCGAGACGACTGTGGCCGGAGGGGCCAGGTTGTGGTAGACAACCCCGAACCGAAGACTTTGGATAAGGAGGCTTTTTCAAAACTTACGAAAACTCTCATAAGAGAGCAGCATCGAATTTTGAAAGACCACTCGGATATTTGGTGTAAGATTTTCCTTCTCCATTGCCATGATCTATTCTTGCTAATTTTTAGGCCTCACAATCGTTGCTGTGAATCCAGCGTATCAGCGTCAAGGTGTTGGCACTATGCTCCTCAAATGGGCATGTGATGAAGCTGATAGAAATGGGAGAGATGGGTTTTTGCTAGCTTCAACCGCAGGGGTTAGGTTGTATGAAAAATTTGGCTTCGAGAAGGTAGGAGAGGTTAGGACAGCGAAAGGACCACTTCACTCAATGTTCAGAAAGGTACAAAACTAGACTAGCAATCTATTTCCAATATATTTCCAAGTAGGGCAGCTCTTCACTGAAAAATCGTCGTTGTAAATTTCCATGATGTAATAGTTAAGTCGGGTATCGCTGCGAGAGCCACGACTCCAGCAAGAGCTACTACTCTGGCGAGAGCCACCACAGAAGTCCCATATTATTTTAAATACTGCGCGTGAGCCCTGGATCCGATACAGTACAATGACACCGTACACTTATGTTTGTTATCTCTCAGATGCCACAGGCTCGCCATCCCATAGGGACTGACTATATAGTCAGTCACCTTTCCTAGTTTGCACATTAACTCTCCTACAATCTACAAATTGTACACCATCGTCTACCATCGTAGACATAAGGTCCATGTATGGGACATATGCTGTTCACCTAGTAAAAACAGGATAGGCTAACTATCTTCAGGTATCTTGCAGGTTTTAGAGACCCCGAACCCTTCAATCTTGATGAGAAATTTTCCGATCTGACCTTTGTCCTTTGGTGTTTAGCTAAACCGGTTGGGAGAAAGACACCGCTAAGTGGGCCTGGTGATAAGCATGAATTCTTTAGCCCAAATTTAGTCCTCCAATAAATCCAATGTTTGCTGCAATTTGAAGAAGAGAGGGTTCGCGACAATCGCTATGAATTTAAATTCACACATCTTTGTTCGCAATTGTCTGAATCAACCCTTTCACCTTTGCTCGGCTTCATACTTATAGTCCCGTGAGAGCATTCTTACCCCCTGCCTAGGGGTATATAAGTACTTTAGTAATAGGAAGCACTGAATTTGTAGTAGAAAGGTTGCATCACTGATGTTGCCAGCCTTGAGATCTTCCAGCGCCTCTTGGGAAAGAGGCTTCATATGGTTATAGATGGCTGGAGAACCTCTGAGATTAATAGCTGATGAATTTCCTCGACTCCTCGTATAAGTAAAAGAAACGACAAGGCCACGGCCTCAGATACTCGAGTCTATTTATAGTTAGTTCCTGTGCGACGACTCCTATTATTTTAGCCATCGGCAAGAACAACCGGAGATTATGAACCACACGAAGTTCAATTACAATTGGATGGGTATTTTCAACATAAACCTTAATGAGAGATGCATCCTCCCCCCGCTAATGCGGCTCAGTCACCCCCCAGTCACTCTACAGCTAGTATCGCTGCATGTGATTGGGTTTCAGGGCGCTAAACCGTCGCATATCACTGGAATGGTCCCTCCGCATGCACCCCGACCACTGTCATTATGGCGAGACGCCTGTGCTCCCACAAACCTGTCTACAATCGAGGTCTTCGATTGGCTCAATGTCTGACCAGCCACAATTTTTTTTGGTTTGGCTTATGCTGTCACATTGGCAAGACTGCAAGCTTGTCGGACTCCCCGCTTCCATATTTCCATACATGTAGACGAAAATTCCCTCAATAATTTGTTTCGCGCTTCTTGAATTTAATGACATCAATATTGATACCTCCAGCAAGGACATGAGCTCAATCCGACTATAGTACAAGAGAGGAAGCCTCTTGTACACGGGTGGTACCCAGAGGTAGCTTACCCCGTGCAAGACCGTATCGTACGAAGGATCTAACTAAAAGAGATCACAGGGAAACATCACTACTGTTGCTGACCAGCGCACTGCAAAATGTTGAGCTCCATTTTCTCTATCGCTAAGCGCATCAATATCGCAGTCACGGCATCGACAACTGCAGCCGAGGCCGCTGAGATGCAGCGAGATCCATGGTCAAAGTCAGCAAAATATGGAGAAGGATTTGTCTACTTTGCCATCGTGCTACTAGTAATCACGACCTTTGTCCGATGCTGGCATAAATGGGGCGACAAGATGCGGATTGCCCTCTATAAAGAAAGCCGACCTGAGATCTTTCGCGACGACTCAGTACCAGACGAGTACGAGCTCCCAAGTGCAGGCACTGAGGCTTCCAACGCCCACTTCTTTCCATCACCGACCGCAGTCTCTCCGCCTAAGAGACGCGAATCGATTCTTGCTAGGATAGTTCCCTTGAACAAGGCAATTGCCTTTATGCGATGGATCTTCTACCGACCAGTTCCCGTCCTAAGGGTTGGGAAGATAGAGCTTGTGTTCCCGTCTTTGGCGGTCACGGCGATTGTCCTGGTGGCATTTATTTTCGTTGCACTATACTGTTTCGTGCCACAACCCTTATACTACTGGTCAATTGCACTGGGTTCGCCGCCGCTGGCTATTCGGGCAGGCATGCTTGCAGTAGCTATGATCCCCTGGATTGTTGCACTCAGCACCAAGGCAAATTTTATCACTATGATGACTGGCCTTGGTCCCGAGCGGCTAAATGGGCTGCATCGCTGGTCAGCCTATATCTGCCTCTTCCTCAGTTTGGTTCACATGGTCCCTTTTTACATCACTCCAATCTGGGAAGATGGCGCCTTGGTCAACTATAGCATGGGCATCCCACCACACGCCTATGTGTATGGGACTGGAATTGCGGCGCTAGTTCCTCTGCTTGTGTTGTGTATCCACTCTCTTCCAATCTTCCGCAATTGGATGTATGAGCTTTTTGTCTTTGTCCATATCCCAGTCTCGTACATCTTTGTGGCGATGCTCTTCTGGCACACGAGAAACTACCTCTCATCATGGGCCTATCTTTTCACAACCATAGCCATTTGGATCATCTCATATATCGTCCGGTTGTTCTATTTGAACTGGGCACACCCTTTGCGTTCGTCATTTTTGATCGGAGAAGAGTCGGCCATAACCCTTCTTCCGCAAAATGCCATCAAGATTACCACTCCCACAAAGATGCGTTGGAAACCAGGTCAATATGTCTACCTGCGATTGCCGAGAATTTCCGTGATCCAAAGCCACCCTTTCACGATTGCCTCTCTTTGCAGCGATGACTTCCCATCTACGTATGGTGAAAAGTATCGTGATATGACACTGGTTTTCCGACCATTCCAAGGTTTCACACGCGAGGTATTTCAGAAAGCCTTGGAACATGGCCCCTACAGAACATACAGCGCATTTGTAGAAGGACCTTACGGTGGTATGCAGCGAGAAATGGCTGCTTTCGATGACGTGATTTTCTTTGCCGGAGGAAGTGGTATTACCGCAATTGCAAGCCAACTGCTGGATCTCATCAAGAAGATTCGAGATGGTAAGGCAATCACCAAGTCGGTCAAAGTGATTTGGGCGCTCAAGAGCCCCGAGACAATGGAATGGTTCCAAGAAGAATTACGAATCTGCCGTGACTACGCACCCTCAAATATCGTGAGCTGTCATTTCTTCCTCACCGGAGTGAAGCAAGACGACCAAGTTGGACGGGACATAGTACAGGAAAAGATATATGGTATGCTCCAGGGCATCGATAAGCGGAACTCGGCTTATATACGCGATGAGGCTGCCGGCAACCCTGATATAGAAAAGGAATTGCGCCGTGAGAATGAAGATGGCGTCGCTGCTCTCCCCAACGCGTACATGGCTACTCGTGCGTCCAATACTCGCCAATACTACCAGCCTGCGAGAAACCCTGATGGTCCCGCTGCATCAACTGGTCATGGCAATCCAAACTTCGACTTCGGGTTCGGCGCGCCTCAACTAGTGCCACAAAGGCCACCGCCAGCACCTGTACCACGATTTGCTTATTACCAGGCACGTGGACGCGATAACTGGCGAACTGATTACTTTCGCCCGAACATTACTCAAATGATTAATGAGTTTTCCAAAACCTTTGGTCGCCGTGCGTGTGTTTTTGTCTGCGGTCCACCGAGCATGCGGGTTGAAGTCGCCAACACGGTAGCCAAACTACAGATGCAGGTGATCATGGACTCGTCAAGAGATGAGGTATTTTTGCATGCCGAGAACTATAACATCTAATGTAGCGTTGCTATTTTCTATTGATTCGATACCCATGGCCTTGCAGTCATATGAATATTATGCCAGTTCTTCTAATGCTCAACTTCCGCACGTAGGGGTGTAAATCGCGAGAGATAATTTCTCATATTCTAATAAAATGTCATCATGCACGCAGGAGAACTCAGCACACGCACTAATCTAAATCAGATGCAAAAACAAATGCAAAGGGTATTCAAAGTACATCAGAAAGCCACACATGCAAACACACATCTCACTGGACCTAAGGTTTGTGATTGTCGTCTTCAGCCTTGCGCTTGCGCGAAGGTATATCCTGCCTTTCAAGGGTTTGCGACTCGTTCAAATGCTGTACTCCAAGGTCACCTTCTTCGCCATCCTCCGCCTCCACCTTCTCCCAGTCCTCGTCTTCTGCTTCACCGGAAGAAGGCGTAGTCTGAGCTTTGATTTCTGTCGGAGCATGTGATTCATCGTCCTCATTCCAGTTCAAATCTAGTCGTACGATCTTTGCGCCCGACGGCTTCAGTCGCCGATAGTATTCGGCTACATCTCCGTCAACCCTAAATCCACGCGCAATATACCATTCCAACCCCTCTTCGTTTGCCTCATGGACATGTGCTGTAACAGAGCAGATATTATAGTGCCTGACGAGCTCGGACACCCGGTATGAGTCCTTGCTCTTGCGGTCCGGCGGCGACGCAAAGAGAAGCGAATTCAAGAGTGATGCTGCCACACCACTGCCCCGGTACGGTGAGAGAAGATGTAGAGTCTGAATGTAGAGGTTTGTGGGGCTTCGGTTCCCTTGCATTTCAGTCTCTTTGTTTGAGTCCTCTGCCTGCCGGGTTCTCTCTAGTCGACATCGAATGCCTCCGATCACTTTATCCGTCCCGGCAGATACCCCAGATCCTGGGGCTGCAGCAACAGGATGGTCATGATAAATAGCAACCCGTGAAATAGAAGCGATCACCGGATCGGTTATGATAGCTGTGTAGAACGAGTTTGGGTAGCGGATGGGAAGGAGTAGGCCCGTGATCCGCGTCAAGGAAGGGATATGCGCCGTGTTGACTTTCTCGACTGTTATATGGGGGTGTGGAGTCACAACCCCAGCTGGAAGATCATGAGGATAAGGGACAAATATCTCTTCTTTCGAGCGTTTCGGGCCAGACGTGTTTGCGACAGCTGATTGAGGTGGCTGGACCGGAGGAGGGTGGATTGGAGGCCGCGCAGGGTGGCGGTTGGTCGGCGGAGGAGAGAGCGAAGAGGAAGAAGTCGCTGACCTTGTCTGATTCTTTGCAAACAGCTGGTATGCCATTTTCCAGCAAACTAAATGGTCGTTTGTGAAAGAACAAGCAGAGGCACCTGGTCAGCGAATGCGGAGTTGCGATAAGATAAGCCCAGTGAACAACTCGCTCCAGCCTCATCCGTCTCTTCATCTCCCCGAGTGATATTTGAGTCGCATGCAAATAGATACCTCAATAGGTCAGTGCCCTATTTGCTGTCGATGCCTGCTTTCTATGGTTGGCGTCGATAGAATACCTTCGTTGATCACATTGTTTTCCCCTATTGTTGCTGGCCATTAATCCTACCTCGCCCCCCCAATTATTGAAGCTCACTGACAATAGACCTTACACTAGGCTATACAATTCAGCCCTCCCTATTGTGTGCTTTCTTCCATTTATTTTGGCTTCTATGTTTTGGACTTCATTTCTCTTTTTCTCTCCTACATCCGTGCACCCATTGCGTCAACCCTGCATAGATTTCCAGTACATGGAGAACTAAACCTCGGACCTAGCGGTTCGGAGCACTCACTACCTGTGTCGCGGGCAGACACAGCCGTCGGTCAATCAAGACCGGACGAGAAACATTCGGCGCATTCATCTCCGGCCGCAATCCGAATATGGCCGACTCCAACAACAGCGGTGGTCGCAGGCCGACATATCCAGCCGGAACGATCGCTAAAGTGGTATGATGGTCCTGAGCGAACTTCATGGGTGGTGAAATACGGGTCCTAATGAATTCTTATCTAGGCTACCGAAATCCTAAACGAAACATTCCAGAACATTATCCACGACCTTGTCGCCAAAGTTCACCGTGAAGAGAAGGTGGCGCGCATGCGGTCCGCGGTGGTTCTCGCCCGGCAGAAGGCGGAGGAAGATGCAATCATGCCGGAGGAGGCACCCAGCAAGACCTCGACCGATACAAAGAGAGAAATCGTTCTTGATACCAAAAAGCTTGCGGGTATGCGCATGGAGACGGATGCAGCCGTTTTCAACCGCGGAAAGGTCTTCCTCAAGGGCAATCCGATGAAAACCCTGAAGGAGCATGTGTGCCCTGATTGCCGCCTCCCGAAACTCATGTACCCGACCACCGGGTCTCATTCTTGCCCCCCTCCGGATCCTGACGCTGAATACTGTACAAATGTGCCCATGATCGACCTGCCCGGCCATGATGTCCACGGCAAGCTCTTTGCAGTCATGCCAAACCCCAAGAAAAAGAAGGGTGACCGAGACAGCACCATTCCCGAAATTCCAACCACCAAGTGCCCTATCTGTCCGCGCTACTTTGTCATGACTCGTCTCGCCCAACACCTTGAACGTTGCGTTTACGGCGGTCGCGGCGGCGGTGGCCGCAATCAGACTCCCACAGACAACGGAGTTAGCAATGGCAATAGTCCCAGTTCATCAGCACCCAAGCGCCCTTACGCAGATGATGACGAAGAAAGTCCCAGCCCCACCAAGAAGAAAAAACTGAATGGACCCAAGAAAGGGTCCACTACAAAGCCTGGTCCCAGTAAGCTCAAGCAATCATTCACAGTTGAGGACAACGACGACGACATCAAGAGCGAGAACGCCGACTAAGCTTCCCTTTGTTTTCCCATACCCTTTTTTTCCCTATCATGGTGTCTGCGGCGTTTGAGCTTTGTTTTGATGGGCTGGTTATGTCCCATGGCGTCTCTGGGTCTGGTTTGGTCTGGTCATGGTTTGACCTTTCCTTCGAATAAATCTGCATAGATGAATGATGACGAGGGGGATGGGCTTTGTAGGATGTACATTACTTGATAACATGAAATACAACTGACAGAGGCACTGCAAGAAATATGCAACTGATTGGTGCTAATGTCAATATTTTTCTCATTCAAAAAGTTCGAAAGGTACACAGATTAACATATACTGCAAACTAACCTCCAAAAACACCTACGTCTATATTCCCAAAAAGGAATCTCAACTTGGCCAAAGTCTCTTGTCAGGCTTACCCTACAAATGAATATTGAGCTTCTAGAACCACAACAAAAGAAAGGACCAAACAAACAGCAGATCTAATTCATGGCCGATATCCTAGGTTGGCAAGGGAAATTTATATCCTGACATTGCGTTGAACTTGGAGAGGTGGGCATCTGTGGATGCTTATTAAGTGCGGGGATCATCTCATCTGTCACTCACCAACGCCTAAATATTTTTCTAAGATGGCTGATCTTAGCGCATGGGCAGCTCCTCGTCTCTCCCAGCTTCTCCCGCTGGACCCAGAATCTCTTTCTCAGGTCATCGACTATGCCGTCAGCCTCTCGAGGGAGGCATGTGCCGATCACCTCAAAAACCTCCTCGGTGATTCCCCGGCCGCCCTAGAATTCATCTCCTCGTTTAATTCACGCCGAGAACCCCAGCGACCACCTCAGAACCCTTCTACACAAAGCAGAGATGCATCAAGATCAAGTGGAGGAGCCAAGAAGGGCAAAAAGAAGGCTCCGCTGCATACTGCCGGCCCACCACGCCGACCCGAGAACTACGGCGATGTAGGAGGTGGCTACAAGAAAGCGGAAGAAGAAGACTACATGTCTTCTCGAAAACCAACTGCCCCCACTACTGCACCAACACTGCACGGGTCCTCAGCCTCGTCGCGCATTCCCTCCTTACCTGCATCATCCCCGAAGCCACCACCATCTGCGAGTGGCCCTACAATCTCGGACATGTTACCAAATGTGCGATCAAAAGTGAGCAAGTCAACACGTCAAGGTGGAGGGGCAGGATCGTCTTCCAAGGGAAACTCAGCTCTCACAACCAACGACATCTCCGATCTCACCGCAGCTATCGCCGCGCTGGAGGTATCGACAAATCCGAGTCTGGGGAAGAGACGCAGTTGTACCTGCTACGGGTCACTACACCCAGTCTTTGATCCGGCGCCTAACTGCCTCAACTGCGGGAAAATCATCTGCTCACTCGAGGGTCTACAGCCGTGCTCATTTTGCGGCACACCGCTCCTCTCCGCCGACGAAGTGCAAGGTATGATTCGGGAGCTACGGGCGGAGCGTGGACAAGAGAAGATGCGCGTACATAATGAAGGTGTTCATCAAGAAGGGGTACCCAGACCTACTCCCGGATCCGAACCTTCCAGCAAACTGGATGCCGCGAAAGCGCACAGAGACAAGCTACTCCAGTTCCAAGCGCAAAATGCCCGCCGGACCAAGGTTGTCGATGAAACAGCAGATTTCGAGACTCCGAATGTCGCCTCAACCTTGTGGATGACCCCCACACAACGAGCACTGGCGCTCAAGAAGCAGCAGCGTATTCAGCGCGAGATGGACGAGAAGGCTCGTCCTGAATGGGAGAGGAAGAAGACTGTGATGAGTCTTGATATCAAAGGTGGCAAGGTCCGCCGAGTCTATCATTCCGCACCGGCAGAGTCCACCCCAGAGGTCAGTGAGCCTGATCCTGTTGACGAAGGCGGTGCGGAAGACATCCCGCAAGGACAGCATACTTTCAGTCGCAACCCCCTTCTCGCAGCTGGTGGTCTTATGCGACCTGTTTGGCGCGCCCCCGAGATAAAGCCGACTGAAGCAGTGGAGCAAACCGAACGAAAACAGACTTGGCGACGTGTGCAAGATGACAATGACGACAATGAGCAGTGGATCTTGGATGGGGGAATACATGGGCATACCACATAAAAACATACCCTTATATGGATTTAAGCGCAAGGTCCAAAGCGTGAGCTTATGATAAAAATCCGCCATTTCGGACCATCTTCATAATCCTGAATCAACCATCTCGGGAGGCGATTTATAGAGGACATTACTGGATTAGTCGCCATTATTAGTGTTGCAGGAAAGCTTATGCGAAAAATCGTGTTTTCTCTGTATCCCTGTGTCTGGCGCATCCCTCCTGAAAAGGGCGGAATCTTCGGAGCGGATGTCTGATTACCCGTTGTAAACCGGTTAATAACGGTGAGATTATCACCCTTTCGCAGGGGGAGAGAGCCAATGGATTCAAAAGGGGAATATCTGCTAGCAGGGGATGCTACTGTATGACCGAATTAGTGAATGACGGCAGTCTGCCAAAAAAGAGAAAAGATACATCTATGTTGCATCCCTTTGCATGTAACGACGATGAACTTCCATAAATCCTCACCAGGCTTCAGATTGAAATGTTCATTTCTTTGTTTTTGGTGCCCACAAACCCCACAGGAATCCCCAATCCCCGCAAAAGTACCAGACATAAAGAGGCTTCCCCGCGAATGTCACAAAGTCGATAGTGCGTGGATATTTGAGCATGGCCAATCATGGAACATCCAAAACAACCGCCTATAACCGAGTTAAACAAATCCCTATCTGTAATAGAAATCAGCAACTGTTGATTGGATCTCCAGTTTCCTCAGCAAAGCCGACCTCCAGGGCTGTTTCGTACGGATCCGTCGTCATTGACCATGGGCTTCGGCTGGGAGCGGATATCGGCGGTGGCTGGAGTATAAAGGAAGTTGGCATATGACAACGTATTGAATCCAAGACAGTTTCTTCATGATCTCACCAAAATGCTCGTTGAATCTGCACTGGAGTACCTTTCTTTACAGAGGGTCCTGGGAGGCCTGGTAGGGCTATTAGTAGTAGCAGTACGCCATATCCCCATCCTCTATCACCCACTTCCAAGCATCGTGTCCTAGAAGTAGGATAATCGGATAATCTAACTCACTTCAGACCCTCGCCTACACCCTCTACAATCGCTTCATTCACCCGCTTCGTCGTATCAATGGTCCCCTCCTCGCGTCTATCACACCCTGGGTCCAGCTCTACCATGGCCTGAAAGGTGATCGCCATGTCTGGCTACACAAGCTGCACAGTCAGTACGGGACACACGTGCGTGTGGCGCCTAATTTCGTCTCTGTCAACTCTGACCGTGGATTGCACGATATCTACGGACACGGGAAACACCTCCAGAAGGCCAAATTCTACAACGCCTTCCCTGCCATCAAGGGCGTGTACAACACACACAACGCGATTGATAAAACCATGCATGGTCGCAAACGGAGAGTGCTGAGCCAGGCTTTCTCGGAGAATGCTCTCAAGGGCATGGAGGATGTGATGCTCCTCCATGTGCGTCAGCTGTGTGCCGTACTAGCTGGGTATGATGGGGATTTCGAATCGCATGATCAGAAGGGCAATGTCAAGAACATGGGTGACTGGTTTAGTTATCTCTCGTACGATGTCATGGGCGAGCTCTGCTTCGGGAAGAGCTTTGATATGCTTATTTCTGAGAATCTGAGATACAAAGTTGGGTTGGTGGATCGTGCTGCGAATAGACACTATGTGGTAAGCATTTTCTGGTTCTTCCCCATCATTAGAAAACACATTTTATCTGATTCGGTCACAGTGTGGACTTTGGATGCCTCTGGACACATGGGGTCTGGACCAGATCTTCATCCGCAAGCTGACGCGCGACCGATGGAACTTCATCATGAACTCACGCGTTGAAGCCAACGAGCGCGCCAAGGAGCGTACCCAGATTGGTCGGGATGCCAAGAAGGACTTCTTCTATTACCTGTTGAACGCAAAGGATCCAGAGACCGGTAATGGACTTAGCACGCCTGAGCTTTGGGGCGAGTCAAACGTCCTCATGATTGCCGGCAGCGACACAACTTCGACCACGCTAGCAGCCACACTCTTCTACCTAGTTCGGAGACCAGATGCACTGGCCAAGTTGTGCGCAGAGGTGCGCGGTGCTTTCAACAAAGTCGAAGATATCATCACCAGTAGCCAGCTCGGCGAACTGGTGTATCTCAAAGCATGCATCGACGAGGCGTTGCGTCTAGCCCCCGCCGTACCCGGTGCGATTCCCCGCGAAGTGATGGAAGGCGGCGCCGTGGTCGACGGCGTCTTCTTACCCGCCGGCACAGACTGCGGCACACCAACATACTCCATCCACCGCCAGGAGCGGTACTACCGGGAAGCCGGGACGTATATGCCGGAGCGCTGGATCGAGGACGCCACCTGCACGGCCTCTGGAGTGTCCTGGCAGACGACCAAGGAGAGCATTGAGACTGCGCGGCACGCGTTTTGCCCGTTTAGCATTGGGCCCCGTGGATGTATTGGCAAGAGCATGGCTTTTATGGAGATGCGGCTGACACTGGCGCGGCTGGTGTTCCTCTTTGATATGTCATTGGCGGATCGTCAGGGCGAAGACGCGGGGCACCTGGCGTTGACGGATCATTTCACCTCCGCAAAGAATGGACCGAATGTTGTTTTCCGACGAAGATGATATTTGTTTTTTTAGTTTTCAAATTACTTTAGGGCAATTTATCATTCTCAAAGCGGTCATTCAGAAGATGTAAGAAAACAAAGTTGAAACATCTCAGTGTCCGCCTAATCTGTCAGCCTTATCCGCCCCTTACCGTCTCAACTTCTTACAGGACACGGTTGTGCGCTTGGCAATTATTCTCGACCATTTTATTCGTGTACATTTGAAAAATTAATATTTACATGGATCTATTTGAAGAGGCTTATCCATTATGACCTCGCCCCTGATTGTGACGTCCGTGCAGGCCACCATTCTGAATGCCATCTCCAACATCCTCGCGCAGCTGATTGATCAGCGTAACAACAAAGTAAGAATGTCTACGTTCTATGCGCTCAAACATGCCAAAAGGACAGAATTAACAAATGAGTAGGCTCCATTTACTCTCAACACAGTGGCTCTCCTCCAATTTCTGGGCTATGGCATCTTAATTGTGGCCCCCAATTTCTACTGGCAACGCGCCCTGGAAACGCGTTATCCAGGATTTCCTACGCGTTCTGAGCTCTCCGATGCATTCAGTATCCGATCACTGAAAGCCATCTTCTCACCCCGCTCATGGCTTTCTCTATTTTCAAGATCTCCCCAGGATGACTCGCTCCCTAGCCACAAGGAGAAAGAGAAGCATGTCCAACGGGCTCCACAAACGCAGACATCCGGGCTACGCAGCTTCGTCATGAAATTCTTCCTTGATCAGACTGCTGCCTCGATTGTAAATCTTGTGCTATTTGTGGTTCTCATCAATCTGCTGAAGGGAGAGACTCTGGCAAAATCGTGGGAGTTGGTTGTTTTGGTAAGTTACTTTGTTGAACAAGAGTGCTGGTTATGCAGATGCTGACTTCTATAGGATTTCCGGCCTCTGATGAGTGCCCGTCTGAAGTATCGGCCTGTTGTTTCGGTCTTAATGTACTCGGTCATTCCCGTGGATCGGCGAGTGGTCTTCGCAAGTGCATGTGGAGTGATCTGGGGTGTGTATTTGAGCTTATATGCTGGGGTTTAAGTGCTATCTGTCATTCTGCTTCTTTTGTGCTTCTTGAGCGTTGTAATATCAAAGAAATTGAAAGAAATTGGCACAACAATATGCCCAACGGGCTTACCCATGAAGACCAAATGAAATAAACTGATTCACTGTCAGAAGTCAGTCACCTTGGAACACTCCCTTATTAATTATTATCTACCTGTCTCCATATCCCGTGGCGGGGTGATTACTGGAAATCCTCATGTCTGTAGCTGCATCTAATGATACGATGACAACGAGCCACAAATCAGCAATAAGCCAACCGATCTGGTCGGCTTGTAGACGACGGGATTACGTCAAATAGAAATTTTCTCATCTTCATCTTACATCTGATATTCACCGTGTGTCGTTGAATCTCTGAGGTCCATGCATGAGCGGGATATTCCGTGACACTAACCCAAGTACCGAAGGAAATTGGCATCTTCGGTCCAGCCCTCTCGAGTGAGGTGGAAACAGGGCTCTATTTCAGTCTAGAAAAGAAAAGCATTGGTTCGAAACATCAAGTCCATTACACAAAGCAATGATATTGATTGGGGTTTTTATCCGACGTTGATACACGCGTTAATTATCATAAACAGTAAAAAGGTGGCATATAGCCCAATACGATATTCGGGAGACCATCCCACAAAGAAGAGGAACAAAGAAGAGAAGAATGCGAATATTAAGAATGTGCACGAAAAGCCTGCTGCAGTTCGGACTCAATACTCAAACAGCGGTCACCTCGATCTTCTTGCCCTTGACAGATAACCACTCTACGAAGATAGGTCCAACAAGCGACAGTGCGCCCATAGCGACCGCAACATAGAAAGTTTGCACAACAGCAGCGCTATAGGCAGTCAGTACACGATGTAGGGCATCGCCACTAACAAAAGTGCGGATCATGGTAGCGCCGGCAGAGATGAGCTTGGCGGAGTCCTGGTCAGGCGCATAGTGAGCCAAGTTCTTGACGAGCTGGTTCTGGAACACGTTCTGCCCGACCGAGACGAAGATGGCGCCACCAAGAGTCTGGGCGAACATGACGATAGCCGTGCCACTGGGGATGTCTGCTGGCTTAAGGGCGGTCTGAGCGACGATCATCGGCTGCTGCATGCCAAGACCCAACCCGATACCAAAGAGCGCTTGGTATCCGATCCACTTGGAGTGGTTGGAGTCTGTCTCCAAGGTCGTCAGTAGTCCTGCGCCGATGGTCATGATGACGGACGAGGCGATCATGAAGGGCGTATAGTATCCACAGACGGTGACGAGCCCACCGGACAGGATAGATACAACCACAACTGTGAGGATGGTGGGCAGGTTCATGAGGCCGGATTTCAAGGCGCTTGCACCCTTGATCGATTGGAACCAGATAGGAAGCTAAAAGTGTTAGGGCTTTGATTGGGCCGAGTGGGAACGGGAAATAGACAGATGGAAAGGTGACTCACATAGAATGTCAGGACAAAGAAAGCAGCGCCAATACAAAGGGCATACCATGCCGAGCCCCAAATGCTCCGGTTCTTGATCAGGCGCGGCGGGACGGTCGCGCGGTCCCCGGCCCAGATCTCGACGCCAATAAACATGAGACCGAGAACACCAAAGACCACAAATAGGCCGATAATGCGTCCGCTGCCCCACGCGTACTTGGTGCCACCCCATTGCATCGCGAGCAGCAAGCTGATGATAGCGGGCAGGAAAAAGAGGGAGCCGATCAGGTCCAGCTCCTTGAGTTGTTCCCTCCAGGTGTTCTTCTTCAGGATGGCTGTTGGGTTTTGGAAGAAGAAAAGCACGAAAATAAAAGTCACACCTCCGAGGGGCAGGTTAATATAGAAACACCAACGCCAAGTGAGGTGGTCGGTGAATGCGCCTCCCATACTGATCAGATGTTAGCATAACTCGGCAATCAAGAAACATGAACAACGTACAGAGGACCAGCTACATTGGCGATGCCAAACATCGCGCCAATGAGACCCGTATACATAGGCCGCTTGGCCAGGGGTACACTCCTGCTGATGATGAGGATAGAACCCGAGAAAAGACCAGCCGATCCGAGTCCAGCGATGGCTCGGCCGCAGATGAGTCCGACCGAGGTCGGGGTGACAGCGCAGATGAGCGAACCGACCTCGAAAATACAGAGGGCGCTGAGATAGATCCACTTGATCGAGTAGAAAGTGTAGAGTTTGCCGAACATCAGGGACACAGCGCATGTTGTCAGGAGATATGAACTTCCGTACCAGCCGACGTCGTCGAGCGAGTTGAATTGATCAGTGATTTTGGGAATTGCTGTTGCAATAATTGTGTTGTCCTAGATCAGTGTTAGCGTGAAATCATCAAGTAAAGCAGCCTCGTAATGCGTACCAATGCCACGCAGAAAACGCAAAGACAGAGAGCGATGCTGATCAAAGTTAATCTCCATGCGTTTGGATATTCGCCCTCCTCCTCCGGCGTGTCAGTGTCACCGTCCTCCTTTTTGTCTTCTTGTGTTGGCTGCTTGTCGAGAGGCTCATTGGGGACCAGCTCCCTGTTGGAGTCGTTGTGAACAGGCGTTGGCGTGTCACGGTTCGCAAGTTCTTTCTCGGAGTCATTGTGGGGAGTCCAATTTCTCATCAAAGACTCATCGACTAGAGTCCCCTCTTTTTCACTGCAGGGCTTCGAAGTCTGACCTCCAGACTGGGAATGGATGTCATCATTGGGTGTCACGCTTTTGTGCTCGGTGTTGTCTCCGGATACATCTTCCCCCTTGGGATATTTTGATTTGAAGGCATCGAGGAAGCCCATAATGAACGAAACAAATACGAGCCAGAATTAAACACGCAAAAAAGAAAAGCCCGTGATGAAGTTTAACGAAAGTGAGGACTGATAAAAACAGGGAAAGGGTAAACAGGGAGAGGAAAACAGAGAGACTTAAAAAGGAAACCCGGAAAGCAGCCAAGATCGACATTAAAAACACAACCTGTTCGTACAGGTCTCATCGAGAACCTTGCCTATGGATTTCCTGGAAAGGAGAAAAGGGCCAGGTTGCACGGAAACCCTGCGATAATATTTCAGTCCATGTGGTACATGCAATTCCACCGAGCTGCATGTCCTGCAGCATATTGGTTTTTTCTTTTGCAAGGCAACGAGGTCTTTTTTTCTCAACCAACTACTCCGTACTCCGTACTCCGTAGTTCGTCAACGACAACGGATGCAGTTTTATGTTATAATTAGTTGCAGTAGTCCCGAGCATCTCTCATCTAAGATCTGAGTCAAATTTGCGATTGGAGCTAAATGTAAATGTCGAAGTTCGATTTGCCCGGGGGCTGCAGGAGGATGCAAGGATTAGGATGATCTACAACATATCATTTTCTGGGATGTACCCACATTAAAAGTGTCACGGTACAGCAACTGTATTTAGGGGCATAGCCAATGTGATTTTAGGTAATTCTCTTTTATTATCTGCTAAGGTATTTAGCTTTTTAGTCCTAAACTCATACTAAACTACATCTCATATCTATATGTCACTAATACTACCCTCAGAATTCTGTCCGTGTGGAACTACCAAGTCCACGCTAGTTTTTACCAGCGCAGTGTATTACATGTACCATCTACACCAATTTATAAGTTCCTTGGTAGGAAAAACATAGTTTTCAGATAAAATAAAATAGAATCACTTGTTCAAAAATGTAGATAGGAACCTTATTAACCGAATTCTAACTCGAGAGGGTAGTATTGGTGAAATGTAGACATCAGGTGTAGTTGAGGGTGGGTTTCACTTGGCAGATTATAAAAGAGAATTACATAATCAAAGTGGCCATGCCTCACCTGGGCAGCTATGACACTTTGAATATGGGAACCCATTCTTGGAAAAACAGTAATCATCCCTAACTGCCCAGGTGGAACCCGCAATTGTTGCATGAACAACCTTGGAAGACTTCGGTTATGGTTACTCACCAGTGGTCAGGGGTGGGAATAGTACATTGCCCCTTGCTCGGGTTTCCAAGAGAAATCTTGTTCCTGCAACGGATTACGAGTATACCATTGTTCAAACTGGGGGAAAAGAATAAACGTGGGACTCGGCTAATTCCGAATGGAGAGAAGGATATACTACGGTTTACTCCGTATGAAGAGCTCCCTTCTAACTCGGAGTTAATGTTTCGACAGCTGAAGCTGACAAGGCTCTAACGGGATGGGGATTAGTGCGTGGATCCACGGCAGCAAATCGGAGATTGGGGTTAAACTTGTCCTGCCTATTATCATATATACTTCATACAACATAGGTAGTTCTGTTATTCTTGGTGTTCGGCTTGAAGAGAAGAAAGAAAAAAAAAAAAAAGAAAAAAAGAAAAAAAAAAACAGAAATCAGAAATCAGGTACCTCCCACATTAGTAGGGGCAAGTATGTAGCTATGGTAATATGTTTCGACTACTGCAGGTCCCAAGCACAGCAGCATGGTCTCAGCTGATCTATACTGGCACTCCTATGATGAGTGCTCAATAATATCCATCGATGAGTATATTAGATAGCTGTCTAAAATCTTTTGCGTGAGTAATCTTTGTACTCAGAAATAGAGCAAGCTTGTCATTACGAAATTATATCGAACATCCTATGTAGTCATCTTGAATATTGATTCCAAACTCGGCATTTTCCAAGATGATAAGAGGTTAGCCATACATATCCAGGATCGTGTTACGCGTGACTATACACGCCAAACTACAATTATACATTTGGTGTACTACAACATCCAGTAATACAGATCGTAGAGCTTAATCATTGCCTACAACTACTTATCTAATGTAAATACATAAAAAAGAGACTATGCATGCAATGTACAATGTAGATCTTGGAAATGGAGATATTATTGTGAAGAAGCCTAATTCCGATCAAATAAGGTTCATGAATGTTTCAAAGGAGATGCCGAAACTGGCTAGCCGTTTCCACTCATTTGGTTAACTCCGGGCTTCAGTTGTAATGACGCAAGAGGACCTCCGGAGGTCTCAAGTATAAAAGGGCACCTCAATCGACTAGAAGACTTCAATCCAACATCAATCTACTCACCAACGAACAATACACTACATCTACTTTACAATGGCTGATCTCTTCGCACCTGCCCCGGAGCCCGCCACCCCTCTGGGTCGGTACCGGATCCTCTCCTCAACCGCAGGAGTCCGCGTCTCCCCGCTTCAGCTCGGCGCCATGTCCATTGGCGACGCCTGGAGCCAAGGGATGGGCAGCATGAACAAAGAGCAATCCTTCGCCCTGCTCGATGCCTTCGTTGCAGCCGGTGGCAACTTCATCGACACCGCCAACAACTACCAGAACGAGCAATCCGAGGCCTGGATCGGCGAATGGATGGCCGCACGCAAAAACCGCGACCAGATCGTGCTCGCCACCAAGTTCACCGCCGACTACCGCAGCTACGCAGTCGGAAAGGGCAACGCGCCCAACGCCTGCGGCAACCACAAGCGCAGCATGATCCTCAGCGTCCGCGACTCTCTCCGCAAACTCCAAACCGACTTCATCGACGTCCTCTACCTCCACTGGTGGGACCACACCACCTCCATCGAGGAAATCATGGACTCGCTCCACATTCTCGTCGAGCAGGGCAAGGTCATGTACCTCGGGATCTCCGATTCGCCCGCATGGGTCGTTTCCGCGGCGAACACGTACGCGCGTGCGCACGGCAAGACGCCTTTCTCCATCTACCAGGGCCGGTGGAACATAATGCGCCGGGACTTCGAGCGCGATATCCTGCCCATGGCGCGGCATTTCGGGATGGCGCTTGCGCCGTGGGACGTGCTTGGTAGCGGACATTTCCAGACCGCGAAGCAGATCGAGGAGCGGAAGAAGGCGGGTGAGGGTCTGCGTAGCTTTGCGGGTGTTGAGCAGACGGAAGAAGAGGCGCGTATCTCCGAGGCGTTGGCTACCGTTGCGGCTGAGCATGGGGTGGAGTCGATTACTACTATCGCGCTGGCTTATGTGCTCTGCAAGGCGCCGAATGTGTTCCCGCTTGTTGGAGGCCGCAAGATTGAGCATCTCCATGACAATATCAAGGCCTTGTCGATTCGACTTACGGATAAGCAGATTGAGTTCTTGGAGGCGGCGACTGCCTTTGATGTTGGGTTCCCTGGTAACTTCATTGGGGTTAATCCGAGTATCAATGGTGGCAAGGGAATTTTCCTGATGGGCGCGGCTGGTCACGTCGATTATGTGCAGGGATCCCGGGCTATTGGTTATGAGCCTGGTAAATAGAGGATTTAGGTCTATTTAAGAAGCTCAGAATGTACTTAAGACTTGTGTGTAAACAGGGTTCTGTTTATCCACTTTCGGGTAATCTACTCGGAGAGGTTCAGTGAGAAGCAATGCAGTTGTGAAATAAGAAAGAAACAAGAAATGAATATGACAATGGGTGTAGAAGCTAGTTCAATGCAATGTACTATTATCGGATGCCGTTCCGCGCCGGGAAGGCATCGAAGAAGACGTCTCTGCATACCCATACTGAAAATTCCAGCCCCAGTGTAGTGATATCGCTATGGGAAGTAGGTGGAATAGTGGGGCATGATGATTGCAGATGTCCGCACCCGCAGGTAGGAAACTCCTGCGGGTTGGCAAATTGACCATCAAGATCAGAATCTTGACTTCGGCTGACAGTGTTGCCATGGGTTTGGATGAGCGAAATATGAGGGAATCTGAGTTGGGTATTTGATTTCGGGTGGAGTAACCGATTCTGGGGGTCTGAGATATTGAGTAAAATCAGGGAGGTCGACCAAGCCAGCTTTCGACTTCGCTGGGGAGAGAGAGGAGAATGGCCGCGGAAAGACCATGAAAACGAAGAGCCCCGACCAAAAAAAGACACAAATGAAGGCAATCATAGGATAGTTTAGGTCATTTAGTTCTCGCGGGGAATAGCGACGCCATCAACCTTGTTAGCGACGAGCGCAATCAGAGCTGCGCCAACACCGCTGCCATCCTTGGAAATGCCAATGCGGATCTTCTTGTCGCCTGCAACTCCGACTTCGGAAACTTCGCGCAAGGCCTCACGCAGATGCCCTTCAAAATTGGGATAGAATTCAACGAGACTGCCATCGACACCGATGTCAATGATGTCATCGGTTTCAAGCTTGTTGGTGTGCACGAGAATGGCAGCCAACGGAACAGCGCTCAGGCGAGCGGCACGCTTGCCAATGGCGTGAACTATAATCTTCACAGCCTGGCATTCTTCAAAGCTGGGGTTCTCAATCTCGAGGTGATCCTTCAATGCGGTCTTCACATCCACCAAGTCCTTGCTGCTATCAGCCTCGACTGAACTCAGCATGCTCGTGTCAAGACCCCATTGACGGAAGAGCATAGATCCTTCAGGGAGGACGACCTTGGAGTTCTTGTTGGCCTTGAACAATCCCAGGTCGGTGTTGTGGTGTAAAGACAAAAGCGCACGGCGCAGAATTTCGCCCAAGAACATGCCCGAAACACGCTTCTCGAACATCTGCACACCGGGGTTGTTGCTGTCAGCATCGAGCTCATCATCGAACACCGTGGTAGGGAGCACGCTCATGTGGTTGTCGAAGCTACCCCACTCAGCGTTGATAATCATCTCGCCTGTGGAGTCCTCAAAGTGGGCATCCTTCATGTGCTGGAGCTTGGTGATGTTCTTGGTCTTCTCCACGTAAGCACCGTTGGTACCGGTTCCAAAAATGGCACCGATGAAAGTGCCAGTCTTGCCTGGCGAGGTGTATGAGCGGGCCATGAGAGTACCGACAGTATCGTTCACCAGTGCAGCCACGCGCACTGGCAGGTCCAATTCATCAATGGCGGACTGAAGCAACGCGCAAACATCGTGGCCAACCGCATCGGGAATGTTAAAGCCCTTGGTCCAACGAATCAGTGTTCCGCGGTTGATACCGCACTGGCGTACGGGGAAACTGAAGGTAAAGCCCAAATCGAACAAGTCCTCTTCGTTTTTACCCTCCCGCCGGCGGAGCTGATGGGCTTCGAAGTGTTCATTGTGGTGAATGCGAAGGAATGCTTCTATTTGACGGGCCAAGAACACGAAGAGATCCTTTGATGTGCCGGAGGCCATCAATTCCCGGGGAATTAGGATCTTGGATTGGGTAAGGGAGAAGGTAGTATCGCCGTGCAGGAGGACCGAGCACACCCGGAAGTTCGTGCCACCGAGATCAACCGCCAAGTAAAGACCCTATAGCAAGGAGAATCAGCGCGCAACTCCCGTTGTAAATAGTCTACCTTCATACCTTTTCTGTACCATTTGGCACTGCAGTCACAAAGGTAGGAATTTGGCTCAAGGTGGTGCCCTCTTTGGTCAAGCCCTCGCTGGACTGCTTGATGTACTCGGCAACCCCGCGCTGCACTTTCTCGGCGGGGTAGTCGAAGTCACGCGCAATGCGCGTAGCCTGGTCCAATAGTGAAGAAGACATTGTGTAACTAAGAAAGGAGAATAGCCGGTTGAGGAAAGGGTTGAGATACCAGCTAAGAGAAAAAAGAATGGAAAAGAGTAGGGTGAGAAGAAGTTAAGAAGGAAACAAAGTGGGAGAAGTGTAAAGAAATAGAACATCAAGGTGGGATGACGGCGGGATCCATGAGGTCAGTCTGGTACCTTGGCAATACATTTCCCGCCGTAATAATGACCACGGTTAATGATGTACCCACAATGTACTCTTAGAGTATCGGGAGATTGCCGGGTTCGCCGGAGAGAGATGTTAGAAAGATTACTTTATTTAATCTTGTATAGAATTGTTTGCTTTCAATTTCTTTCTTTGAACTATAGGGGAATCAATAAACAATGGATTGTCACATAGACATGGTGATCCTATATATAACCGAAAGCAGCCTCCACATTCCTAGGTCATACTTGGTTTTCTTTTTGTCCATGACGTTATCAACACAGACATTTAATTTCGGTTTATTTAGGCAGTTGTGGGGAGGAGTTATAATTGGTCAATTCTTTCTAGCTGCATGTTTTCCCCGGCTTCACCGGTGAGCGACACAGTTTAATACCGGGGGGCTGTGTCCCCTAGGAAATATGCAAATGCCACATCGGGGGATAATGTGTATTCCTGCATATGCTGATTTGCTTGATTTAAAAACTTTGATATATGTCGCGCTTATACGCAAGTGTACAACATCATGTACATATGTATGCACATACTGTACACACTGCACCTCTAAAGTTGGGATAGATCCCGATACTAGTCAGATCGCCCGAATGCACAGAATCTCGTGGATGTCTGAAACCCCGTAGAGATGATGAGACATGTACTTTCTCTTATTAATACAGATTTAGTTCCAGGTTCCATGGTTATTCTTCTTCCTTTCCTCCTTACCTATACAAGGTCTATGTAAGATCGACCTGTTTTTCAACATCAAATCCTGATCGTCACAATGCCATTCCATTTCAATTCCCACTTTGTATCTATCATACCCAGAAAAGGTTGATTACATATGTAGTTTGTAACAAAACTGAAATAGAATGACCGACATCTTAAAGTAGCTCTGGAGTGCTAACAACAATTTGGCACTTTTTTTGGATAAACAACACTCAAGAATAGTCGGCCGCGTTTGCGGCCTTTGGACGTCTTTTTTGATGGTTTTTTCAAAGGTTTTTTAAGATGTCTTCTCCGATAATTTTTTCAGATTCTCCCTTATCAGCAGCGAAAACGGCTTAAAATGTGCAACCCGGATTATTCTTGTCTAACATTTGATCATGTATCTCAAGCTTCAGGTGAAGGCCATGGTAACTACCTTGCTTGTGTGGAGACCAGGCACATATAGCGTAGTAGTCAATCCTACTCTTTGTTTAAACGGCACATTGTTTTGTGCATCGATTTTTCTTTCTTACAAGAACTTGCCTTTTCCTGCTGAAGTGTAGGAACACACCACCCAAATGTCCATGTTTAAAACAGCAATAGACGTTGCATAGACCAAGTATCTGGCATTTGATCTACCACAAAATAAGCATCAGGGTGGAAATCCTGGCTGTAATAACCTCTAGCGCAATAATTTTGCTAGATACCCAGATAGGCACTCATTGAAGAATTCACTAAGCCTAGATCAAGACATTATTCAAACCCTCCCAAGTATTGCTGTTAACTTCCATCATGTTTCTCTTTTTCAATCCGTCCTATTTTTTACAACCCTGAATTTTAATATTTGAAGTTGTTGGCGCCGAGCCCCTCATTGTCGATAATTTGTTGTGAATTAAAGCCATAATATCACTCGAAAATCATACCAATGTATGCTGTAGGAGTATGCTGTAGGAGTTGACCGTATGCATGTTGAGGCTGGCCCCGGGCCGAGATGACTAACAAAACATCACGTGACCTCCAACATCCTCCGAACTGAACGGGTTGTGAGCGGGCATCTCGAACCATCACTGTCTTTCTATCTCAACAGGACTCGTCCTTTTTGCCGAAAAATGGGTGCTGGAAACTCTAAGCCTGAGGCTTCGGCTGGCTCACAACATGTGTTCTCCAGGTATTTGCTCTCCGACCTCGATTTCAGCTTCCGCGGCATTTCGTGCTTGACGGCGGAGAGAAACGGAACTACCTTCCAATTGATGCCAATTGAGAAGGGCAGACGATTCCCGCAGATATAAAGCAGCTCTCACACTGCCATCATCATTTGCGACACCGCGGGAGCTCATCCAAACCATCCTATACCCGACGCTAACCTAACCATGCACAGTAACTCTCCCGTCCAATTCTCCTCCAACCTAGTCGATGCACTCCAATCGACCACAGAGGTGAGCACAACACGGCTATAAGCAAATCCCCAGCCCAATCCCCAAAGCTTACAATCCGCCAATCAAACAGAGCGACTCCACCCGCGCCAAAGCCCTGGAATTGGAGATCCAAAACCGCGTCGCACAGGAGCTGCAACGCCTCCGCGAACGCGAGCAGCAGACCCTCTTCGAGATCGAGAAGCGCATCTCCGAGTCCCCAGACACCACCTCCCTGCCCGTCACAGCAGCGACCGCGCCCCTCGCTCCCTCCACCTCGGGCTACCCAGCCGGCTCACTGAACCTGGACGCACCGCGGATCCCCTTCGCCGGCCGCCACCACGACCCCGTGCCTACATTCGCCGCGCCGCAGGAAACCGCTGCCCCTGCACAGCCCGTTAAGCGCGATATCTCGCGCAACTCTGTAGCTGCCGAGATCGAGCAGTTGCGGAGTAAGCTCGATGGGCGGAGGAAGCTTGTGGAGCTCGATGATGGAGTTGCCAAGGCCCGCGCGGATGTTACTAGCTGCCTGCAGTTGAATGACCGCCGGCCATTGAACTGCTGGGAGGAGGTCGATGCTTTCAAGCGTGAGGTTGCACGCATGGAGGCTGCTTTCGTGGATCGCATTGTGGGTTAGATTGGTTGGCTCGGGAATACAGCGGCTTGATGTAAAGTCTCTACGTTTTTTATGGGACCTGATTTTGGGCTGGGAGCTGCTGTACTGTATGTATAGAAAGTGCATTTTTCTTTGTTCCATCTGTTTTCATCTGAATAGGATAGAGTTAATCCATGGATGAGAGTGGACATTTCTCGTGTATCCCTTGGGAAGGGCTATTCTTTTTGCTAGTAGAAAGGTATGCTAAGTATCTAGGTACTGGGGCAGACAGTGCTGAAAAGAACAACTGGGCGCACTACTGGGCTCAAATTTGATCTCATACAAACTCCCACATCCCCAAACGCCCACTCCTCTCCCCTGAGGCCCGAATAATACACATTCTTCTCTCAGAGGGCTTGACATTGGGAGCCAATACTTTGGAAAGTTGGATAGATCCAATACCTGTCCCTTTGCCTTCGGAAAGATTATAGTTTCCTGTAGTGACAAAACCAATCAGGTCATCTTCGGTGGGCACGTCCAATGGCTCAGAGTCAGGTTCTGCATCAGCAGATGAGATGAGAGCCTTGGCAAGAAGACGCCTAGCTCCTTCGGATTCGGGCGTAGTGTTTCCTTCCTTGGAGAGCTTCGGTTGACCAGGCTTTTCATCCCTTACTGAGCCAAGATCAAGCCATTTCTGACGTAGAGCTGGGTCTGTAGGCAGCCGGTAGATTCGTGCTCGGGGTGTGGGTGTGCCCCGCGCGGCAAGAGAAAGATAGACCGTGGCAAGGGTAGAAACATCGACGGACGTCTTGTCGAGCTTACTCAAGTTTTGATAGGTATCGGCTGGAGGGAGACGAACATTGTGAATATTGAGGGGTGGGATGATGGGAATCGAGGGTTCGTTTTCCCCAGCCTCCTTGGACTCGGTTGGCTTTTTGTCCAAGCTGTCATCGGCTGTTTTTGTTGTAGCATCGTCCTGTTTCGGCCCTTGAAGAAGTCTTTCCCAGTCACAGGCCCACCCATGGCCAATCTCACCCTTTGGACGACCATCGCCCAACGAAATATTATCGAATTCGGGACGCCGCCCCTTAGGGCGTCGCTCCCAATCACGTCGAGATTTCTCGGTCTCACGCTGGCCCCATTCCCAGCCAGCTCGTGTTCCCGGGAAATCTCCGGGGAACCAAGCCTCGCCTGCTTCGAAAGCAAGCTGCTGTTGCTGCTTTAGCCCGCCGAGCAACGGGTTTCCTCCGCTGGATAATGGGTAGAACATGATTGAATACCAGACCGGAACAACACATTTCCATGGTAATAGTAAGGTCCAGGACCCCGGGGCATTGCTGCGTTTGGCCCGGGCTTGTGGCTTGTTTGCGAGTATCATGATCGGAATTTGAGGGTCTGATGGTTGGGATGGCGGATATTCACCAGGACCGGCAAGAGTGCGGCGCCTGTTGATAGCTTTCTGGCTCGGTAGCTGACGAGCCGCTGCTAACCGAGTGGATCGGTCGAACAGCTTAGAGGGACCTTGCGTTTTGTCCGGATGCCATGTAGAAAGTAAGATAGCAAGGTCATTCATGTGAGATTCGTTGTCGGGGACGTGAAGGGTGCGTGGCGGGAAGTGTAGGCGAGGATCGGAAATAGCAAAAGAGAGCAGGGCATTATGCGGTAGTGAGGACGGATTCGATACTCCCAGAAGAGATGGCCAGACGGCTTCTGGGCTTTGTGGTGAAGGAGCATTACCGTCTGGCCCGAGAATCGGTTTCAGTGCCGCCAACAAGGCCTCGGTAGACCCTGGCCCTGTAATTTCAATACTGCCAATTTCGAATCGCAGGTCCTCGACCATAACAGGAGGGTTTTGCGATTTGGATACCCCAAGAACATCCGACCACAGCTGGAGGAACGCCGAAGGATGGACTCTAATCCAGAGTTTTCGGTGATGTTTCTTAGATGACTTGGGATGAGGTTCGTCGGCATCAACCATCTCAACATCTTCTTGATTGGCACACCATATCAATGTCACTGGTGCAGTTGGACGTTTCGGATGATCTTTTTCAAAAGTCCAGGCCTGTAGAGACCGAGTCCCGGCTCTCCATTTCTTCCCCTTGGTGCCCCATACATTGTCCCCGCTGACACCCACTGCCATTAGGACAGCCTGAATAGCTGGTTCCGTTCCTTCCAACTGAACAGTAGACATGTAGCTCATATCCCACGCCACGGCACCCCGGGCGCCTCGAGCCCGGTGCGTAGGCCGATAGCATTTCTCGGTGGGGGATAAAGGAACAGCAAAGCGCCAAATCGGGTCTTTGGTCGTCGCCATATGAGCTCGCTTTGCATGATACAAATGAGTAGGTAGCCATGTCTTGCATTTCTGGCGCTTGCGGTACTTAGGCTCTGCCGGAGTAGGCCTCGACAGTTTGTTCTTCTTGATCTTGGGAACTCGTGGGGCAATGTCGAAGGCATGACTTCCCTCCTTTTCCAAGGAAGTTCGGTTCTCTTGGTCGCGCTTTAGTTTCGTGGCCGCCCGTCGGGCCTTTGTTTTCGAGTTGAGAGCCTGTAGCCGCCGAGCAGTATCAAGTCGAATGCGCATCATCTGGGATGGCTTGCGTCTGCGCGCCGTAACAGTAGGTGTGTTATCCTCGGCCATCTAACATTGATGAAATAGCGGGTTAGTCAACGGTTATTGGCAAATCTTAGACCATTGGCAATGAATACCTCTCGCTTCGCACGAGCCCTCAACCTCCGCGGAACTCGTTTCACATTATGGCTCGCCGTCCGACGCCGCAGGGAGCGGGGAACTTTTTGGAAGGCTCGAGTCGTGAGCGCATTTTTCGATCGCTGCATCCCCTCTTCCAAAGCCTGGATCTCAAATGCTCGAGCTGCAGAGTAGGCGGCGACATCAAGCTCGCCTGTTGCGGAGAGGGCGGCGTCGGCCGACTGCACAGCTAAGGTGCGCGCATCGAAGGTTTTCGCGCGTTTGCGAGATGCCCCGGCTGGACCATGCGGGCCTGAGGGAGCGAAAGTTTTCCGCTTGGCGGAAGTGTGGGAGGCCATGGCGACTGATTGAAGTTGTGTGCATCGACGTTTGCGAGTAAAAAAAGTTGCCGGGCTTGGCGCGTCATGATCGGCGAGGATGATCTTGTTTACTGCTCGACTACTATTGACATCTACATATGTACTTTCTTGAATATCTTCCAATCATATTTGCTATATTGTTCTCGTAAATACAGACATCTCCTGTGAGTGAAAAAAAATTGTTCGCATGAATCGAAAAATTGGGAAACGTGTGGGAAATAAAACAGCCATTTTTACCACCAGACCATAACAGAGACCAAGGTTCCTGTTCAGGAGCTAGGGGGGCCATATCCGAGTCTAACAATACGCCCTCACATAACCACTGCGACGTGGTCTGTCATATACTTCTGAATGTCGCCCAAGAAACAGGCGGCCACAATGGAGACGCCACCGAATGCAATACTGACATTGTATACCCATTTATATGCCTCGACATATGCAAGCTGACCGGCCACTACGACCATTTCATATGCAGTCTCATTACCAGCAATACCAGGGATTGTGCGCAGCTCGGTCAATAATGAGGCTCCTGTCAACTGAATTGCTTCACCAATCAGTTTGACGTTGGTGATGTTGAGTTCTTTCACCATAATACCTCCGATGTAATGTGTCGCTGCAGGGACAAACTTCGAGACGAAGACATTGTAGTAAATCGTGTAGCCAATGCCACCGCCTATCACGCGAATAGAGAGAGTGAGTGCAGAAATAGTGGCAATCAAATCCTAGCGAAAGCCGATGTCAGTCAAAATTCCTTTCAAACAGCAAAAACAACTTACATCTGGGCAAATGATTGTTGTAATAATTGAGGCTGGCACCACAATACCTCCAATTCCAAGGCCAGCAAGGACGAGGATTCCCCAGAGCTGGTACATATTATCCGTGGTGCCGATAGACATAGCACCGCATCCTGTTTTGGGGAAAAAACAATTAGCTTTTTAGGGACTCCTATACTCACAGAGAAACTCACCTGCAGTCATCATTACGCTACTAGCGATCAGGAGCTCCTTGTTGTGCCCACGAAGAACACTTAGGAGCCCAAGCACAATGGATGCTCCTGCCATGATTCCAAAGGCACTAGGGAGACTTCGAATACCCACATCCACCGGGTCATGGCCGTAGACATTAAACGCTTCCGTGGGCCAGAACATAAGCACGGAGAAGAAGTTGGCACCGGAGATGAAAGTAATGACGAGGGTAAGACCTAGAATCCGAGGCTCTTGCTTGAGGCGAGATGGGAAAATGGGGTATTTGGCTCCATAGATTTCCCAGAAAGTAAAAGCAACAAGTAGAAGGAATCCAATGATCAATGGGGCCAGGACATGGACAGAGGACCATGGATACTAAATTAATGTCAGTAAGATATGTAACCCTGCACAAGATATCTCCATACCATATATCCACCCCATTGCAAACCGGCCAAGAAGACAATCAGACCAGTGATGCTGAGGAACCCACCAACAAAGTCAATACGTCCAATTATCTCCTTTCGGCTCAAACCAGTTGAGTTGACTCGTGGCGGAGGGAAGTAGAACAAAACCGTGATCAACAGACCAAAGGCGCTCCACGCAGCACAGAACGCACCGACATAGCGCCAGTGGCTGTGATAGGCGATAAGCTGAGCCCATAACACGGATGGGCAGAATGGTGCGATGGTGAGTATAAGGAGCCCCACATAAAGTCCTCTCTTTCGAGTCGGGGCCATCTCAGAGGTTGCAGCCAGTGCAGTCAGTTCAGTGATCCCGGCACCAGCGCCAGCGATGGCCATGCCCGCTGTGTCCATGTCAGCGAATGTCTTTGGACTTCGATACCTGGGCAAATACAAACCGATGAAGTTGTTGTTCATTGTGTTCGCTGTGCTGCAGACGATCATTCCAATAATCATCAGGGAGGTTCCAATGATAGCGACTGGGCGACGTCCGAGTAGATCTGATAGAGATCCAACAAAAGGGCATACAGCGGCAAGGCCGAGCAAGTTTGCAAGAACCTAAATATAAGCTTGTTAGTCAATAAGTCCTACATTTAAATGAGTATATACTCACAAACCAGACCCATCGGTCTGCTCCACCAATGTCTCCATAAATGTAGGGAGGGATGCCACCTAGTGAAAAAGACATCAAAATCATATCATAGCTTTCGTGTTATTATTGACATACCAAACAGGTAGACTGGGAGCTGGCTCCCAGTCCACAAGAAACCCATGGCGGTAAAGCTCATGAAGCGCCGGAAGGTCATCTTTTTAATGGTCAGCATTGTCGCAACCCTAAGTTGAACAGCGGTCTCCTACTGGGACATCCTTCTCAGACTCATACTTAGCCCCCTCTGAGTCCGGTGCAGCCATTTTCTGATGGCTACGCTATGAAGTATCACTATTTTCGTTGACCGGTCGACTCGATTGAAGGATTGTGTCCGCCATGATGAGCGTGGCAGCACATATATAAACAAAAGATCTACAAATGGGGATTGAGTTTAGCCCCAATCAACACAAAATTGGATGTAACCGTGCCAAGTGTATAACAACATACCCTACCACGACGGCTCGGCGAAGGACTACCCTAATGCATGGCACTGTGAAGGGGTAGATCTGCCAAAGGTCAAATGCCTTCCATGCCACTGGTAATAAATCTGATATAATTTCAAACTCATACAACTAATTTACTGCAGAAGAAGCTAGGGCCTAATATTAATTGATGACTAATGATACTCAGTATTGGTATTACCAAAAAAAGCACCCACGTGCATCTCCATTATAGTTCTCGGCGGGGCCGTGGTAGGGTTACCTGCAGTTGGCCCCTCAACGTTAATTCCCAAGTAACGATACTTTTTCACCTCAACTTTCTTAGCATTTGACACTCTAACACGATGGCTGACCTAAACGAAAGTCAGGTGAAACAAATTTCAAAGGGTAGCAATGCAAAAGCTAAAAAGTCTAAAATCACCTTGTTAGCCCGGGAACTTAGAAGCTAATGTTTTGAAAAATGTTGGGGTAGAAATGGTCACTTATGTTGTGGTTTTCTTGTATTCTCGGGCTGGTAGCCAGCTTCTGACGCCGGTCAGGCTTCGACTGGGTAAATCACTATGTGTTGAAAACAGGGCTCCGGCGGGATAGCATTCGAAACAAACACATGGCGGGAATTTAGGGTTCCGTACTAACCGGCCCCTGTACTCACGGGTGCGGCACGGAGGTCGATCCCAAAATTTCTGTTTCAATTTTATATTTGCTTTTTCGTGTTGTAGATGAAACAGCTAGTATGTAACGGTCCTGCATAATACTTTGGCTACTACCCTAAGTTGTGTTCTCTTCTCTTCTCTTCAATCTTCCTACATACAACCTAACTACTGTTGGCCAAGGTATTGCAAAGCGCTCAGTCATAGTAACTGATAAAGCCGCCGGTGTTAGTTCCACTACAGTTAGACTTCGCCATAAACCGCCCCAACCTAAGCCGTAATTGGGGCGGGTTTTGGGGTGAGGACTATAAACTACAATGGTTGATGGTTTTTTACTTTCAACCCGTAATGGGTTATGGGGCCCCAATTAGTTTTAGAGTGGAGTAGAGTCCTAGAGGATGTCATCTTTATGATTTATACAATTTCCCTTAAATTCTTTATATACATATGCTCTGTGAATATAACCTTGTCGGGTGTACAAGGGACGATGTTTGTTTCTGTTAGAAGTCATCACATAACACATATTTGTACAGAAATGGTTCATATATTATGTATGTCTGTTTCCCCCTTGTTCCACTTCTCAATACACTTCATTTAAAGGGGCCGCCGGCGGAGGACGGTGCTGAGTTTATTAACCTCGGTCGAAGCTTCGAAGCAGTCACACGATCGAAGAAAGCCACATAATGGTAGATATCAAGCCATCTAGGAAATAAAGTGTGGATATTTCCATAGTTCAGAAATCTTCCCCAACCATGTTCAGCCTGAGCGTCTTGGGAACAACGAAAAGTCCTGTCGCTTCAACACATAGTCGGCCTGCCATGTCACGGACCTCACACTTGGCGTATGCTTTGGTATCCGTGCTCCGTTCCTGATCTAGTGTTGTGTGTAGGGCGTAGAAATTGTCCGAGTGGACCGGCGCCCGGTAGTTGAGTTTGAGGTTGGCAGTGACACCTGTTCGTGCTGGGAAATGCCGAATAGCTGCACGACCCAGGTTCTCATCAATCACAGTGCCGAGTGCGCCCCCGTGGACCATGGTTGGCCAGCCTTCGAGGCCTGGTCCCAAGAAGACCACGCTAACCAACTTCTTCTCTTTGTCATTCCAGAAAACTTTCTGTTGAATACAAGAACAGTTAGAGAAAGCGGAATCCCGAGGTTCGGCAGTCAAAATGTTCGGCATTCATGTAAGACAAACATGCCTCGGACCCCAATGAGAAAGTGAGAGACCAACCTGTAATCCCAAACCCCTACTGCCAGCCAAGGAGCCTGATGTCAGCCGATGCGTTTTGTGCTCATCCGTAAAGTTTTCGTAGACGTTCTTCTCCACATAATCGGGGTTACTACGCAGCTCCTGCACAATGGGGAGTCCAATGTCGAACACCCGCTGGATTTCCTGAAGCTCCAATTTGTCTTCTAATGTCCCAGGAACCGGTGGTACTGTGATTTTATTGTCCAGCCATTTCCCTGCGCCAACGCCAAGTGTTCCAAAGATGCCGGCATAGATCAGGCGACGCGTCCAACGCGATGGTTCTCGCGAGGCATTTGGATGTGCTGTGGTACTGACGTTTCGGACCGCTGGTTGCCAAGAGCTTCGTGTCTGGATGGAAGACTGGCGAAAGGCCGACTGGAGGATGCTGCGATAGTGTATCATGATGTTCACATTGCCATTCCTCTAGAAGTAGGATGTTGATTCAATTGGAGCTTTGGACAATTTGCGCCGAGGCTCAGACAAGTCACGTGTTTCCATTAGTCATTTACACATGTTGCCCAGGTGGATAAGGTTGTCATTGGAAGAAGTCTGAATACCCAGGAGGACTACAGAATGTACAAAGTAGGTCATCGCAAGGCATAAGACAATAAATTGGTAACAGTTAAGGTGGTGGAGACTAGCATCATTCATGTTCATCGTATCTATTCATCTAGAGGCAACATTTGCAGATTTCTTTCTGTGAACGGATGCTAAGACAAACCCAATTACTCGGATTTGGGCAGCTCAATCGCGCGGTAGAGGCAAATGAGGGCAGAGTGTGACTCACCTAGGTATATTATTAGCAGTAGCTCTTGGATTGTAGAATGCAGTTCACTTACCACCACCCGAAAGGGTCTCGATCTTCTGTGCCTCCACCTCAGTCACTGTGTCGTCGTTGAACCACCACCACTTGTCGTCTACCTCGCGGCGCTTGCTGCCTGTCTGAGGCCCATCCCGCTCCTGTTTCTTGACATATGCCGTGTAGTGACCGCTGTCGGCACTAGCACCCTGGTGGGTAATCACGGCACGAAGCTCATACAGACCAGACTGATTGGTCCCGCTGTCGCCAGCACCCCGTTGGTTGATGAGTTCTTGAAGCTCTTTCTTGGCAACGCGGATAGATTCCACTTTTTCTGCTTCGTACTCGGCATCGGTTTTGAAAGTTTCCTCCATCTGGCTATCCCCGTCCTTGTCGTTCACTTTAGACTTGTTCTCCTCAGTGGCCTTTTTCTTCTGCATTGGCTCCACGCTTTCGCCCAGGTTGGTCTCTTTCTGCTGACGCTCTGCACGCTCTTCGGCAACTCTTTGACGCTTTTGGGAACGCTCGACTTCCAGCTCCTCCTTGCGGATCTCGCGAACCTTGTCACGAATAGGGACGAGCTGCTTTCGGAGGCCCTCGGTACAGAACTCCACAACATCCAACTCGGCAGGGAAAGTCACTTTGCGCATGATCTTAGCCTTCTTTTGTGTCTCACGCTTCCAGTAAAATCGGACGAAATGGACTGTGAGGTACTTGGGCAGTCGGGCGATGCGAGAACGCTTTTTGTAAACAGAATTGCGATCCAAAAGAGGAGAGTTTTTCTCGATTTCCTCTTCAAGGCCGGCCAAAATTCCATCCTGCAGGTGGTTCGTTTCTTTTCCGATATGACAATCAAGTTTGTAGAAAACATCAGAACTCTGACTCGGTTGCTCGCCAAGTTCCTTAGCGGCTGGATCTTCACACTCGGTGACAGATTCGAACTGGCCCGCAAGATATTTATCTACAAATGAGGTTGTAGTGGCCGACTCTCCCTCGCCCTCGGTGATGGTCAACTTAGCTCGCAACTGGTTCAAGATCTGGGAGAAAGCCTCTTCGGCATCCTGTTGGGAGTATCCTTGTCCATTTCGGTCACGCTGAGCGAATTGAGGGAAGACACCTCGAAGAGCATTGAGGAACATCAATGGAGGGATGCCCTCCTGGGTCTCGGACATTTGCTTGAACAGATCTCGCAGAGAAGCGGCCAAATCCCGAGAACCCCCAAGACCGCCAATACCAAAGCTGGTGAGGTCCGACAGACTCGATTGTCCAGCTCCCCCACTTGGCCGATACCGCATGAGCTCCTCCTGAAGCTCCGGGACACTGCGCAAGGTTTGTAGGGAAGAGTTGAGGTAGCATGTGTTCCCCAGGTTCTGCAAACCAGCAGGAGTGGCACCCTCCTGTCGTGCCACCTCGGCCTCGGTCATATCTTCCAGGAATTTGACGGCCTCCTTCGGCCGACCAAGGTTAGCGGAGCCTTGACCTCCCGACGGGGTGCCCATCATCATGAATATCTGCCCGGGCTTGGCATTAAGTGACGAAAGAGGAGTATCATCTTTGAGCTGGCCACCTTTGACCAAAACCTTTTGGCGGTCGGGTTCCACTCCAGTCAAGGAAAAGAGTTGATACTTGAGTGTTTCGCCATTCGACGTAGGATCGAGCTCGACTTCGTGGCGCTTGCCGGCGTGTTTGACAATAACTATGTATCCGTTAGTAGTGGTCCTGGAACTGTCAATAATTCCATACATACTCGGTATAGCCTCCATTTTCAATATAGTTTTAAGGATGGATGATGTGAGAAGGATAAAGAGCTTGGAAGAGCTTGCGCTTGCTGGGGCAAATGGTAAACAGCTTGGGACGAGGAAGCGTGGGGAGTCTCTCACCGCCCAGCCACTATCATCACCGCCCACCCCGACGTCAACTCCTCTTCTGCCCAGGACAAGCTGTTATCTAGAGAACTGCCTTTCTCGTTCACTGCTTTGGGACGAAGGGTTCTCACAGCGGGATAATTTCAATTTCTCGTCAACTAACTCCTACCGTGCTATTCTCCTTGGCGATTGCATCCTCGTGGCCTCGACAATCACCCCTCATCATGGTGAGTACAGCTCCAATCAACCAGCTCGTTCTAAACTAATTGATCATCAGAGTCAATCTCTCCGGCCCTACCTCCAGGCGTGAGTTTTGACCTTTGACAAGTATTCAGCGGCAAGCTTACTCACACTTTACTAGCGTTCGGTCCTCTCTGACCGCGGCTCTTACGATCTCCAACTTCGCTTCTCAGACATCCGAGCGGCAGTAAGTTGCCCATGCTGCAAGTTTTAGACATGATAGATGCTAATATACTCTGTTCCATCAGTAACTGCCCAGAGGTCGAGGCAAATTCTTCGCCCGAGATCCTACTGAACCCGTACGTCTGATCATCATTTCTCCCGAGGTCGCATTGAACAAGTATATTGATGGTTCTCCAGGCTGCACATCAGCAGGAATGAAAATGAAAAGGTCAAAATTGAGCCAAGCTACAATTCTGTACGCATAAGTATCAGAATCAAGCAGGCAGATGAGATCGAGCACATTCTTGTTCACAAATTCACTCGGTTCCTCACCCAGCGAGCGGAATCGTTCTTCATTTTGCGCCGGAAGCCAGTGGAGGGATATGACATCAGTTTCCTCATTACGAACTTCCACACAGAAAAAATGCTGACCCACAAGCTAATTGATTTCGTGATCGAATTCATGGAAGAGGTGGACAAGGAGATTTCGGAGATGAAGCTCTTCGTATGTGTGCGGATGCGTCGTTTTCGTCACAGGTTACTAACAGCTCACTAGTTGAATGCCCGTGCTCGATTTGTTGCCGAGTCTTTCCTGACACCGGTAAGTTTCACTTGAGCTTTCTACCATTGACTCAATTGCTGACAATCCTTCAGTTCGATTAAATTGCCTAGCGTTTTCTTGTTGATTCCGAATTATGAATGGCCCTGTGTTTCCCACTTTCAACTCCTGTACAGATAGCATAGGCTTGCATTGATCAAGAGAGAACCTTATCCTGATGTCTGTCGATCGATATTATCTATTTATGTTCAATTAATTTTTAGTGGTAGAGTAGACCCTTTCTACTGGCGCAGGGCCGGCCCATGCTAACCTGCTGCCCTTGTGTGGCCTGGTTCTTCTTCATTAAGACAGAAATTGCCTCCAAAGTGCTACATAATAATTGATGAATAGAGGAGAATAAACTAGACCAGGGAGCAAAGCTCGTTTTGCAGAAGTAGTACACTACCTATCTTCAAGGGCCCATACATGGTTCAGAGCAATCCATCAGGCCGAAGAGCCACCGTTGACGGGACGCAACTTAAGCCATCCAAAGTCTACTATGCAATTTCAAGTTCATTTACAATGGCAATCAGTTATAATTTGAAGCATAAGTGAAAAACATCAGCTTAAACAGAGACAGCAAGTTGGGAAGGTTACGATTTATATGATGCAAAAGGCCCATTTCGACTTGGGAGCATTGTGTGGATCCTGCGCTAGGTGGAAATAACAACGAGGAGGACGTGGAACTTTTGTAAGTGCGGATTCGGGAGGTGGAAATAAGAAACATCGCGAGCATGAGTGCGTCGCTTTAAACACGTACCTCGTTGCGACTGAGACAGGACACAGAGACATTCTTAGCTTCGATGTTCAATGAATTTCTAAATATCACCACAAGTGGTAGTCTTGAAGATACCAACATGTATAGTACTTCAAGTCACTAATTTCAATTTAAAAATAAAATAAAAATGCCATTTCTAACAAGTTTATTGAGAAAGGCGAGGTCAAAAAATAATGGGTTTAAAGAGCGGGTATGCAAATACAGCAGTCCTACACTACACCCATGTACCTTCCTAAAACGACGGACTCGAAAATGCGGGGGAAGCTTAATTCCACGCATATAAAAGGACGTTTCTTTATCCACACGCACTTCGCTCCCGCAAATATTTTTGTTTCCACGCACTATCAATTCTCACATATCAATTCGCAGCCCTAACATGAGTGAAGCACCTGGGCTTTTGCCCGAACTTGATGAACGGCCTGCCGTTAAAAGTCTCTTGGCAGCTGGCCTTGAACTGACTATCAATGAGGAGGCACGCCCAGAGTCACAGACTTTGACTGACTCTAACAGTCGCAAAAACTCACCCTCTCAAACTGCGTCTAGTTGTTCCCCTCTGAACAAACCATCCTCTGACTCTGATTTGGACACCCAGGATTCTCCTCAGGCTTCCTCTCCGGACTCTGCTCAGATCTTTGCCTTCCCATCTTATCCCCCTCTTTCTCCGACCCCATCCTCTTTTATTTCTTCCCATCACCAAAGTTCATCTTCCTCTTCCACCATCCGTCCTCCTGCAAAGCATCGTCAGTCTGCGTCTGGATTCTCTCCCGACTCTATTGAATTTGTGCCCCAAACCTATCCCCCTCTTGGCTTTCAGTCCCAATTCAATCAGTATCCTTTTGGGACTGTACCTCAAGTCTACCACAATCCTGTCGACTTTGCTCGTCAGTTATCCCCCAGTAAGCATCCCCTTCCTCCTCTTTGTCGTGGTCGGTTAATAAACTGTACCATCACTATTGAAAACCGGTTGAACCTCTCTGATAACAGTCTTACTAAAGCAAGCTCCTCTAAACCCGATTCTGTTCCGTCCAACACCACCAACATGGGTTGGCCATTTGACTTGAATGGGATCCCTGACTATGGGGAGATCGAGCGCTTTGAAAGCTACTCGATCGAGGATCTGCTCCAGCAGGCTTCCACCCCATTTGGTAGTATCGCCGAGACGCGCCCACCTTCTCGCAAGGGTGTTCTGATGATCTCTAACGTGAGTTTTCTTCTTGCCATATTCATTCTGATGACTGCTGCTTTGTTTAGGATTTTGTTGCTAATAATTGTGACACTCAGATCCCGTACACTGTGACTCGCCAGGAGATTGCCTCGTTCCTTGGACGCAGTGCTAACCTGCTCCCATCCTCTCAAGGATGTCCGATTCATATCATCATGGAACGGTCCACTGGAAAGACCATGGACTGCTATGTTGAATTCCCAACTCAGAAGGATGCTGAAGACACCGTCAACCGGATCAACCATGGCTATGATGCCGGCAGCGCCCCACGCATGGGCAACCGTCATGTTGATGTTGAGATCAGCACCCCGGCCAAGCTTCTTAAGGCTGCCTTTCCCAGGGCGAAGTGCATTTCATGGGAGAATGGAGAACCTGTACAACTTGTCAACACAGATAGTTGGTCCACTGGTTTTGATGGCTTCCTCACCGACGAGGAATTGTATTGCCTCACTCGTCACGCAGAGCAACCTCATCGTGTACGTCTGACTTCTCTTTTATATGCCTCCATTTTTTCCCCCACTGATCTTCTAACACAATGCAGAGTGCATTTGCTAGCAAGGTTCCTCAGCGTTGCTATGAATCGTTTATTACCACTATCTGGAAGGTAAGTCAAGTGTTACCCCAGCATCTCCGTTTGCTCTTTCATGTCGTACTTAAATTCTTTCTCTTATGATATAGTTCCCATGGCACGCAACTCACCTTTACACCGTGCATCATCGCAATGCCCTTTTCAAGACTCTTGGTACCTTGATCAGGACTCTGGTGGAGCGTATGCAGAAGACCAACACAGTAGGATTGGACATCCGCCTTCTCACCGAGTTGGTTCATGCGGGAATCAGTTGCCCTGCTTTCAATCCGCGCATGAAGTATTGTTTTGCTTGGTGGTCAAAGGACCAGAGAGGAATTGAGTCATTGGACCATGACTGGTGCCTCTATTTCCCATTCGATACTCTTACCTACATTCCTGGACAAAGTTCCGCTGCTTTTCAGGTACGAAATATGGTTGAGATGCCATCTTCTTCAGAAAGATCACTAATCCAGTCTCCAATCGGTCTAGTTTTATGCCTACGTTATGTCCAACGGTTCTGTTCTACGCACCGAAAACGATGGTCTACCCAACAAGCATACTCACCCCGAGATTGAGCGAATTTTCGGACGGTTCTGGTTCGAGTGGGATGACGGCGTTGCCCGTAACAAGGTTTTCAAGGATGCAGTTATCTACGAAGCCAGTGTTCTTCGGAAGTTCATAATCACTGGATTCCAGCAGCTCCACAGAAGAAAGTCTAGCGTCTCCACCATTGGCACTGCTCCTGGCTCGTCTCCAACCAACAGTGTCGCTTCAGTTGACAGTCAGCGCACCATCTCGGTATCCCACGGTGTCTCGGTGAACCCTAGCCCTGCTTCCCTGTCAAGCTCAACTGCCTCGACCACCAGCAACACGACTAGCAGCCTCCGTGAGCATGCTAACGACTGGAATGTCCCTGGTAACCCCCGTGCTAGCTCTCAGCGACTTGATGCTGACCAATATCTGCCGGACACCCCCACCCACCGGCCCCGTGCATCGGTCCCTCCCTACCGTCCGCCGCATCAACGACCTGCCGAGCACTCCAAGTCCCGCAACCAGTCTATTAGCTGGCGCATGCCTGAGGAGGCATCTGCGGTTGACTCAACTCAGAGTCAGGCTGAGATCCGCCCTGTGTACCGTGCTCCGCACCCAACTGCACAGAACGTTCGGTCGTCCTCTGACCCTTTCGGACCGGTCCCTTCGATTGCTCCCACTAGCCACCGCTCTCGCTCCGACGCCGCCCGTCTGTCGAACATCGATCGCCGGGCCTTCGATGAGCTCCGACGCGCTGACCGCGGTTCCCGATCCGCGAAGAAGTAATCGGACGTGGTAGATACTCTTGACCAGTACTTCTCACTTGAGGAGTGCTGGTCTGTCAGCACGGTAATGGGTTTGAAAATCTCTCTGGTTGTCTTTTCTTCCTGGTTTTGTCCCTTTCCCGGTTTTCTCTGCGTGGATATGGGGAGACGTCCACCAGAGTTATTCAATAACACCCTTGTCTCCCTGGCGCAAGCGCCATTTGCTTATTTTTGCGTTTGTTTTTGTTTTTGTTTTACTTTTACTTCCAGCGAGATCAACCATCCGCGGCTGCTGCCTTCGGGATAGTGCTTGGCCGGTTTGCGAGATCTCGCTGTGAAAGAAACTTATTTGAGTTTCATTTTTTGCTAGCTCTTATGTCACTTTTTAGTTAGTTGACTAGCTAGCTTGCTGTTTTTAAGTCTTGCGTTTGCTTTTACTTCTTGCGTTCTTGTTCTTTTTGCATCTAGTAGACTTGCTTTAGGTGTTGTTTTTGTTTGTAGACTGTGTAGGCTATACGGCCACATGCATATAGTGTGACACGAATGTAAGGCTGATCAAGATTACATATGTAGGTAGCAGGACACTAATGTAAGGTTGATCAGGGTATTCTTTCAGCACATCTTTGTTTCCGGGAGACTACCGAAGCAGGCTAGTACTTCGTTTCTACTCGCTGCCTCTTTGAGCACATCGGTGTCTTCTTTCCGGTTTATCATGCTCCTGACCTATGTTCTATCTCTTGGTCTTAATCTTGGAATTATGGATTCATCTTACAAGATCCGACCACTCATCACGGTCGGTTCTGACGACACACCTACCAACACTTGCCGGGAATCTCAAAAGATACATTCGTGACCAAGCTCTGGGGGAGCAGACCTCAGCTGCTACCAACAGAGTTCTCATCATCATGAAAGCAAACAACCGACCTTTAATTGAGACCAAACGAGCGCGGGCTACAATACGGTTGAAGAGACAGAGGAGATGCAGCCGAAAAAAAGGGATTGGGCGCGAGGAAGTATGACTGCCACTCAGTCAACAGCCTAAATCGGGACCAGCTGAGTTGTTGGGGAAATTATATTGGATTAGTTCTGACATCGAGGCACGGCTGACGCTTCTCATTGCAAGATACGGCTGCCTCCTTCAGAGTGACGAGATACACCGAGCTGCTCATGATGGGAACGTGCCAAACCGAGTGCATAGTCTTCGTCTGTTTTAAGCGCCTTGCCATCGCTGTATACCATGCAAAGACGACCATCCTACTAATGGTGGGCAGCCCAAAACGACCACTGAGGTCGGAATATACATAGTCATTTTTTGGACCAGAGAGCTGTTTCATATGAAATTTGATCTTCTTCATATCACTTTTCAAGAACTAAAATGTCTCTGAAAGTACATCGATACATCTGAGGGAGGGGGAATGGAAAAAAAAAACAACGTAAGGGCGCCAGTACTAAAAGCGGAGCCATTTATTACAGCAGCCGGTTTTTAAGGCATGCGGGCCCTCTTTCTTGGATTTAATTCGATTTATCACTTTTATCTTCGTCTACAACCATTTGGCTTATTTTCTGCTTTTCTTGACTTCCAAATACAAACTCGGAAAATTTAACTCGAAGTATAGGGGAAAGGGGAAAACAGACTTTACCAAGTCCGATCACTTTCATTCACTTCATCTAAGTATGTCTAGACGGTCATCTCGGCCTGACCCCACGTCGCCTGAAGCGCCTACGGCGTCAAAGCGACGCGCTTCAGCCAGGCTGTCCGCCGCCGAACCGGGGGTCAAACGGGTCAAGTCAAACGTTGACCTGTCCCTTCGCCAGGCAAAGTCCACGGCCAGCAAGAGCAAGTACTTCGAGCCAGAAGACTCCGACGAGCCCGACTCGGACTCCGATGCCTCTGCGGGGGAATCTTCTGGCTCTGTGTATGAGGAAGCAAAGGAGGAATCCACCGCCGACGAAGCGGAGCCGGAAGAACTCTCCGACACCGGCGACGACGAGGATAAGAGACCTAGCGCGAGGGGGAAGCAACGACAAAGCACCAGCAGCGGAAACGACAGTTTCAAGAGCAAAGAGCTCTGGCGCGAAGGCGTCAGAGCGGGCCTGGAGCCCGGGCAAGAAGTTATCATCGCAAAGCCCAAGGCCCGAGACGCGGGGAAGACCCCGTACCAGGATGAGACCCTGCATCCCAACACCAGACTGTTTTTGATCGATCTAGCCGGTAACAATGACCGACAATGGTTCAAAGGTGAGAAGCGCACGTGCACCCCGGTAATCAAGTTGCTGGCTGACTTGCGTAGCGCATGATCCGGATTATCGCGCGGCAAAGAAGGACTTCGAGACATTCGTTGATTCCCTCACACCGAAGATTGCAGAGGCAGACGCTACGATCCCCGAACTTCCTGTGAAGGATTTGGTAGGCTTGCGAATATTCCTGTCCTTGATCTGCCCCCGGCGCTCACAAACATTTGCCCCAGATATTCCGCATCCACAGGGATGCGCGCTTCAGCAAGTTTCCAGTTCCGTACAAGGTAGGTTATTCTCCCCTTTGGGTCCATGTTGCTGTGCCTGTCGCATGTATGTGTATGTGGCGGATGTGCGCGTGGTACTGTGAACTCGTTAGCGGTACTCATGCTGACTCAAAATGTGTAGACACATTTCTCTGCTGCCTGGTAAGTGTCAAAGTTCGATGCCTTTTTTTTTGGGAAGAGACAAGTCACTGAACATGGTGCAGGTCTCGGACTGGTAAGAAGGGCCCGTATGCAGCATACTATGTCCACTTCCAGCCGGGATCTTGTTTTGTTGGTATGTTGTTTCCAGCTGGTTTCCACCGTCGCCATCGCTACCCTGCATTCCATTTTCTGATCCCCATCCATTGCATCTAATGCCTCGCTGTGTATAGGCTGCGGACTGTGGAACCCCGAGCCAGAGCCACTTGCACTGCTGCGAGAGGATATCGATGAGAACTCGGCTGGCTTGAAGGAGGTACTCCGGGCGCCGGAGATGCGTCGTGAGTTTCTGAAAGGAGCGTCCGACGATGACGATGCGGTTGTGGACGCTTTTACGCATCACAATAAGGAGTCTGCTCTTAAGACAAAGCCCAAGGTATGAAGATTTCTGTTGTCTATTCCCCCCCTCATTCCAATGTGGAGGACATGGTCCATTGAGACAGACTATACTCCTTCCCGTCATCATCTTGTGCTTCGGTTGCATTGTCAGCTGTTTGTTTATTATTTATGGGCTGGGACGCGAAGGTCTTGGAGACAGGGGATACAATCGAGGTTGCATCCATCATCCGACCGGGGTTGATCTTGCAAACGGAATTCACTTCCATCTTCATGTCCTCAAAGCTTGATGCCCAGGTGGCAATGACCCAATGAGATCATGGAGAGCAGATCTTTCTGGTTGACCAAGAGATGCCCTGGTTGGGCTGCTGCGACCACGGATCCTCCCCCAAAGATGCCCCCCAAAGATGACAGAAACCTGGCACTTGAACGATTGGAGAGAATCCAAGAGTGTCCAAGTGTCCCCAATGCTTCATGTGCTTCATGTGCTTCACGTGCTTCACGTGCTTCCAAACCATCAAACCTTCAAAAAGAGATGTGGAAGACACGGGGTTACGGGAAAGGCCAACCCGTGTTTTAGGCCAATTTTCCCGAAAGACAACCGTGGAAAGCCAAATTCAATTTGATCTCAATGGGGGAATCGCACTTGCTGGAAATGGATTTGTCCTTCACGCCGTCGAGTTTGGTTCCATGGTTCACTTTTGCGCCAGGCTCCA
The DNA here is from genome assembly GCA_002116305.1 of Penicillium italicum. Taxonomy (NCBI): domain Eukaryota; kingdom Fungi; phylum Ascomycota; class Eurotiomycetes; order Eurotiales; family Aspergillaceae; genus Penicillium; species Penicillium italicum. The sequence goes on along the minus strand of KZ108176.1, from coordinate 53,086 downwards.
CGTCTGATCCATGGGCACTTCCCTCACCGCTGACACACCTTCTAGGGCTACGAGGCAGACAACAAGAACATCAAATTACTTCGACTACGCAGTTTCACTATTGGAAAGCCCATTTCAGACGATGAAATCACTGGAGATGATGCTCAGGAGAAGATTGCTGCTTTGGTTGGGGTCATGGAGCCTTTCGTAAGCCCTTTTTCCAATCTATCGATTCCCGATTTCCCTTTCCCGCCGGTTTTTTTCCCCCCCCTCTCAACTAGTCCGTTTTCCCTTATGAGCTAGCCACTTTGGCGGTGTTAGCCGTCCCTTTTTACCCACCCAAACCAGCGCTGGTGTCACTATCGTTGCTTTTTCTTTTCTTTTCTTTTCTTTTTCTTCCCGCTTTGACAGGATGGGAAGGATGTTGAGACAATAACCTTTATGATTGTATACTTGTTTTGCTGACTGCTGACCGCTTCTCGTTTCTCGAACAGGTGACGTACCTCAACAGTGTAGTGATGCCCGATCAGTGACCTCGGGACATGATTGGGGAAAGTCATCCGCGCCTATTTGGCTTTGGACGGGAGGGGAAAGAGATCGATCAGTGTTCTGTTGAACCTTCTTGCACATCTGAGCAAGTGTGGTATGAGAGTTGTGGTATGAAGATGTTTGTATTTTGTTATCTGTCGAATTTCTCTATTTTATTTTTCTCAGTCGATATCTGCCTTAGCTCGGGTCTTTTGTCTCTGGCTCCTCCCTCGACTTGAAACCGGGATCCCATCCCCCACCTTGACGCCTCCTGCACATGGCTTCTTTCGTCAGTCCCCGCAGCGTTTCCTGGGTTGCTACTTGCACGCCTAACACTGGCGCGGGGCCAAGTAACGTACCCAACACTTTCTCTGCAGTCACATCACCTCTAGTTGCGGTACTACCGCACTGATGAACAATGCATTGGACTACATTACGCGGGCAACGCTCCAAATTGAGACATTACCACTGCTTTTCCCCTCAACGCGACACATATGCAGTTCTAGACACTTCGACGCAATCCTGCTACCCGTGCCAGCACCCAATGGCTGGGACGCCCCTCGCGTGAACCATGCAATTTAACCTTTTATTTTCCAATCTACCACTCCCAGACCAAACCCCCGAATGTATAACATAGTCTATCAAACCACAGAACACAGAAATTTTAAAATTAAATGCAACACTCACTTGACGCGCGTGATATCGCCACCGCAAGCGCCCGCGTTCGGCCCGTTGTCGGGCATGCCCGCTAGGCTAAACATGGGCCTGCAAGCAATGTGGATTGAGGCCCGGATATGTTTACTCCGCCGTCCCAGATTTTGGGCTTTGAGATGAGCACCTTCCTTCTCTGGAATGGACTCCATTTATTTGACCGGGTGGTATTGTTTTGTTTCTTAGTAGTGCATCCTGCACGTGTTTGATACGCATTGCGGAGTTTCGGTTCCCGGTCAACGCCGTTTGTTTTAGTGATTTTAGACAGGGTCCACGGGTATCGGTCCAGCATTTTAGTGGTCATGTATCAACTCGATACTCTGCTCTCTGCCATGCAGATAATTTAGCAGCTATAACATGGGCTGTGTTCCGTATACCAATACATAGTCATATAGCCATGGATCTTCATGTATCAAACCCAAGATTGACATTCCCACTAGTATCGGGAAGGAGCCCTGAAAAATCTGAGTCATGTTGTTGCTTGCAAATCGCAAAGAGATCCTCGATATTATTCTATAATGGAGATGAGGATATAGGAAATCGTACGCATAGAGAATAAGTTATGTACACAATTTTGTAAATATTTAGCACACAAAACTCAAAGATGGTGGCATTGGATAAGGCATTGAATGCACAGAGAGTACAAAATACCAAAATAATGCGAGGCATGAAATCGTGTTCCAACTGCCTAGGGGATAGTTATCTAGGGCTATGATCTTGGGTTCACGACCACCATGGTTCTATAATCCATCTACGTGAGCTTCGGTGCTAATCATATTCATCGAGGTTCCCCAGTTATACCTCCCGGAGCCAAGAATTAATTCTCGAATCATGTCGAAAATTATTACCACTGACAAGTTACGAGGTATCAAGTTGATGTAAAAAAGTGTAGGGTAGAAATAATCACATGTCGATTCATCTTGTTTGTTCAGTTATGATGCATCGACAGTCATAATGTTTGCCGACCTGGCCCCAGGGATCAAGGTAGACGGCTGGGCGTGCTGGGATCGACCTTTGAAACCTTGAGAGAGTCGGTCAATTTTATGAGGCACCTGCAGTTGCTAGGTTGGTGATACCGATACCCTACTTGCATCTGTATGCAGATCACACAACACACAATCCAATCCAACTGGAAACAACTAGCTAGTTTCAAATGTGAAAAGTCAAAGCAAGCCCAAATGAGCTAAAGGTACTCGAAAAAGCAAAAAGAGGAATCGGTTAAGCCGCATATTAATGAAATATGTCAAAGTCACTAGCTCCACGCACGATCCCGAGAAACCGCTTGGCAAGCAGCATCCAGAAAAAGCAAGGTGAAATTGACTCGCTTTGTCTCCCGAATGGCGCCCGAATAGAGTTGGGGAGGTCTAGCGTGCAGTAGAGACAAGATGGTGGGAAGCACCAATTAGATGCGACCATTACGCGAATCACATAGAAAATTCTTTTTTTAAGAAACTTCCTCAAGCCAAAGAGAGAACGAATGACAGAGCCAAGAAAGATCCAAAGGTCGCCGAATAATGACTTATCGACCTCGCATATACTTTTCCCAGGATTAGGTAGTCATCAGGCATCTCTCATCACACGACCTGCACGTTCGAGTTCGTTGTACACCGACTTTGAAAGCACTGCCTCGTTCCGGCTGGGTGCAGAAAAAAGACCCTCGCCACGTCAGATCCCAGCACAGACCTTGGCCTATTAATTTTTTTTTTCGTACAGTCCATTATTACTACATTGGTACATATGGTGTTCCCGTGACTGTAACGACCTGCGGGCTGCGCCTATTAGTGCCCGACCCGTCTCCATCCTTGCTGATAGACGCGCTCCCGTGTGGGTAATGGAGGGCTAATAGAAACCTTGGAAATTGGAACGAGAACGTGGAAAATTTAAATCGAAATTTAAAAAAAAAAGTTTTTTAAATTTTACGCCAAAGGCAAACGTGAAACCAGAAAAAGTACGAAATATTTTAAAATGTAATTAATAAAAAGATTTCACAATGGAACGTCGCAGCCTGCTCGGTCGGAATGGGTCCCCCTAGCGTTGGGCTTTTGGTTTGACTCAGTCCCTGTCGGAAGGGCTAATTTTGAGGACAGCTAGCGCATCCCCAGGACAAACAGCATCGAGTGGCCAGCATCTTTGGTTCGAGTGGATCTTAGAGAGCCTTCGGAGAGTACGCTAGGGTAGAGGGACAAAGCTGAACAGGCCACGCCTAAGAGTGGGGAACGGAAAGACGCGGACGGCAATGCAGTCGATTGGGTTCAAAAAACGTGGCCTGAAAGGATTGTATAGTGGTACTCCATTTTACGCCGTTTTACTCCGTATTAACCAAAGTGTACTATATTTATGAAAGTGGAAATCTCAACCGAACACTACACACATGGTACCTTTTTTTTTGTGGGTATTCCTATATTCCTATCATGCATATTTATCTATCTAAAATAACTAGATATTGCCTAGGATGATCGACTAGAGCATATAGGGGTTCTTGAGACGCAGACAAACATTGTACTGTAACAAACGAGTTATTTCTTTTGCCAGATGGCACACATGCATAGATCGGCGGGAAGGCCGGAGCGGCCCGTGGGACAAGTACCCCGAAACCTGATTGATTAGTCCTAAGCAATCGTACTCGTATTATTACAATTTACTCGGTACATATATTATTCAATCCGTGGTTGTAAGAGTGGGCTTGTTTTAATTTCTCCGTCGCTATGACTATCTGCTATTATTCATACTATATCTCAAACCCACATTCCCTGTGTAGTGTACAACATACCTCACCGGGAATTGGCGGTGACGGGGTACGCTAAATAGCCCCCCCCCGTACAACGTGGTTGTGGCTCTTGGACAAGGAACCCGCCCTGTCAGCGCAGCGCTAATGCAGGTTACCTTGGCTCATCATGGGCTTTCCAGATCCAGTGCTACAGCCCTGGGAACTTAGGGCACTCCACCCCCCCTTCATTCTCATCCTCCTTCCCTCCAAATCCTGGTTCATTTCAGTTGTAGAAAGAAGGGGATCCGCTCACGCCACAATTTTTCTTCACAGATACTTCGCACCATACTTCCAGATCCAATTCTCGTCTTCGTATGGATGCTTAGTTCGTGTTGAAGAGTGGTGAGTGGTCCGGCTGAGCCCCACTCCCTCAGCTGAAGTCTGATCGCCACACATTCACCGCTTGAATTTTTCTTTCAGAGTACCTACATGCAGTAGTTCCATGTACCTGGTTAAAGTAAGAAATCCCAAAAAGAATATGTTGATAATATCATTGCCTGATTGGAATAAAAAAAAATCAATTACAATGTAATCCAACCCCGATATGCATGGGAATGTGTCGCCCCGACCCGAACCCATCGCCATGGACAATGATCCTGGTTCCGCGGGGCCGGTTGCGGTTGTGCGACTACGGTCCGAGGCGGTCGTTCGTCCATGGACGGGTTACGCAGCAAGGGTCACTCGGAGGAATTGACGTGCATGGATTGATCCATGCAAATGAGAGGTCACCTGCCACATTGGTGATGTCAACTTTGACAGTTGAAATACTCTTTCTGACAATGTAGAACTTTTTCTATTATTCTGTACCTTGGTATATTGTCCCCGTAGCACTGTTAATTAAGTGGCGAAAACGTGGGAAATTTACTCTCGATTTAAAAAAAAAAAAAAAAAAAAAAAAAGAGCGGTCGCCGTTCTCGTCTTCATAGCAACGGAAATCTGGTACCCTGGGTTGAAATCCATGGTTCCAAGCACTGTCCCATGTTTCACTTGACGAAATGAAAGCGTAATGTAAGGTCATCCCACTCGGTGTACTCAGTATCAATGCGTGTATTCAACATCGACACACAAACTTCCAATGTTGTTACATACAATCTGTCCACGGGCGTATAGATACACTGTACAGTAATCCCCCCTCCATGTCTATGGGTCACTGGCGCCGCTTTAGCCCGCGCTGCCCGGGCTCCACCCCGTTCTCTAAAAATTCCCCTGTGCTTTTCCAATCAAATAATTCATTTCTTTTTATTTCCTTTATTCTCTGCTCATTCCGATCTGAGCTTCTTTTTTCTTCTTCCCTTCTCTGCTTATCTCGTCGTGGGGTTTTCACTTTTTTCCCTGCTCCCTTTCTTTTCCCCATGGCTCTTTTTTTTTTTTTTGTTTCTTTTTTTTTTTTTTTTTTTTTTTTTTTCTTCCCTCTTCTGCTTCCCTATTTCCTATTTCCCTTTTCTGTTTTCTTTTTGGGATCTTCCTGCATCTGCCCTTCTTCCCCTTCCCCTGCGTGACCGAGCTATGCTCACTTTGTCCGTGTAATTCGATCTCCCTTCTTCAATAACTCGACGTCACATCCCTGCATCCTTGACTCATCTCATCTTACTCTTCCCCCAACAACACAAATGTCGGGCAATCCCAACGATCACGACCCTAATCGTCAGGGTGATCCAAATCGCCAGGATCCTCGAGATTCCAGAGATCCTAGGGACCCTAGAGCCACCCAGTGGAACAATCCGGATGATCAGGCTTCCTACCCAGTATGTGCTTTCTCAGAGCCAGTTTAAAAGCGAGGTGGCTTTGTGGCGGTTCCGGTTGCTGATAGCTTCATAGTATCCGCCGACTTCCTACCCTCCACCACCTGATCAGGACCGTGCCTACCAGTATCCCCCTCCCGCACAATACGCACCATCGCAGTACCCCCCTCCTCCGCAGTACGCCCCATCACAATACCCCCCGGCGCAGTATCCTGATCCAAGATACCCGCATCCACAAGCGATGAACGCCATCCACGGGGCGCAAGATCCCTACCGTCTCCCACCTCCACCGGGTCCTTATCGTGCCGATGCATATGGACCCCAGACAGGGCAAGGGCCTTACCAAGCAGCAGCTCCGCGACAGCGAACGGCCATTGCGTGCCGGTACTGTCGGCGTCGAAAGGTACGGAGATCTCTTCCTCTCTACCGAGTTACCACGAGCTAATTTTTTCCCCGACAGATTCGTTGCTCAGGATTCGAGACCTCTGCAGATGGACGGTGCAGCAACTGTGTTCGATTCAACCAAGACTGCATGTTCACTCCGGTCTCTTCGCAAACCCAGGCCTTTGTGCCCGCACACACCGCCTACCCTCATCTACGACCTGGACAGAATGGACCAGGACCAGGGGGCCGCGGTGGACCGCCTGTCCTGTATGGCGCTCACGGACAGCCTCTACCCCCTCAACAGCAGCCACAGGGCCCAGAGACCACCTTGCCGCCGCCTCAAGGGATGTACTATCAAAATGGACGTCCTCCCATGGATGGTGCCCCGCTGCCCCTTGCGTCAAACATGCCCGATCCGGTAAGGCCGCCATTCCCCCCTCTGGTAAGAGAAAGAGAAGGAGAGAAACTTGAGCTGATGTTTTGATGTGCAGAGACACCGTCGAGGCTCCAACTCGGGATTCGAGTACCCTGATCCAACCAATCTGGCTCCCGTGACGCCCGCTGGGTCTGCTCCGGGATACCAAACTCACACTACGCCGAGCCCTTACGCATATCCCCCTCCGCCTATACACGATCGACGCACCTCACCGCCATCGGCTTATAACTACGATATACGCCCCTCCTCCTCACCTCACGGCTCGCCCTTCCCACCTATGCAGCCCCACCAGGCACCTATGACTCCACACCAGGGCAGCGTACCCCCAGTCCAGGGCAACATGCCAATTAAGTCAAGTGGTACCCCTCAGCCAGGGGGTGTGACACCACCGCCAACCTCTACCCCCGGTGGCTCGCAGCGCAGTGGGTTGAACGTGCGCGACATGCTGAACCCTGGTGATTCCCAAGGCCGCTTCAGCACAGATAGCGATATGCTCAATGCGCTGAATCGCCGAGGCCCGCAATAGTAATTCCTCTAATGCGATATTATGTCCTAGTGGAAACTAGGATCGCATGAAGAATGCGATACGGGACCGGTGAGGAATGACGACCATTCGGAATGGACCGTGTGCTGGCCACACGGTCCGATATGTGTCAAGGGCTGGAATTTGGAAGATTCGAAGTCTCGTCGGACCGTTATGGGCGACAATTGGCTGCAAGGGGAGTTTCGGAATGAAATTCCAGACAATGATGAGTAACTAGACGATGAACGCGACAAGAACGTCACTCTCCGATCTATCACAAGGTCACAAAACGCGAACCCACGAGCTTCATGAGCACGAATTTGAACTTGATATTGAGACTTCCAGACTTATAGGCTCTGGAATTATCTGCAGATGAATTTTTTTACTCCAACGTCTTTTTTTTCGATCTGTCTCGGCTTCGATATATGAATAATCGCAAATCCAAGAATTGCATTTGCTCGGAGAGTGGTTTGACATGGTTTCCATCCAGCTGCACACAGTTCATGTGCTGGTTGGAATTGGTCTAACCCGCATGTCATGGGAGTCTAGCATGAATGCATTCTGGACTATGACCATCTGATATCACGATCTCTCCGGTTGTCTTTTCCGTGGAATCTATTTCACAGCTACGGGGCCGCAGACATTGTTTGCATTTTTATTTAAATTTTCGGGAGGCTATCTGTTTTTTTTGTTTTTGTTTTTTTTGCAACTTGTGCCATTTTTTTCAATCATCGCGTTTTTCTTTTTGCACTGTTGTCGGCTTTTATGCTTTTCCTCGGGTTCATTCTTCATTCCATTTTTATATTACTGGGAAGGCATTTGTCTCTTTTACTACTCGTTTACATCTGATGTATGTGTGGCCATCTGTTTTTCGCCTACGCGACTAAAAGACCTGGGTCTGCTGTGTCATATTTTCCCTTTGCCTTGATTATTATGGTCGGGCCTGTTCTGATCTTTCTATAGTTATTTCTGATTTTCTTACCGTTGCCTGTCTTTTCGTTAAGTATCTGCTTCTACTTATATCCGGAGGTTGTTTGATCACTCTTTCTGCTATTCAGTTATTGCCGCATGCTATTCCATTTTCCGTTGGGATCTTGTATCTCTGAGCGCGTTCTGATGAAATCCCATGATGCCAATTATACCGAGTATTTCCTCCCTAGCTCTCTACCGATCCGACCGATCCGACCCGACCCGACCCGATCCAATCTGGACTGGCCGCATTTCTTAGCATGTATCCTCTTTTATTCAGGGTATTTTCCTTACTTGCCGCTTATCCTCTTTTTCTTATCGAGGGTGGAGTAGAGGGGCTGGGGAGGGGTGGCTTCTCTTGGACAACGGGACTATTGGCTAAATAGGGTTTGTCCCTGCGAAGGGGGAAAGCTTGGCTGCATAATGCAGTTCGAGTACTGCATTCTTTTCATGCTGCTTCATGCACTTCATGCACTTCATGCACCTACCCCATCCAGCATGCTGTCTAGACCACGTATGTGCGTATGTGCGTATATGCAATGTAGACCGGGAAAGGGCAGATGCACCAATGGAGGTGCATGGTACCTTTGGCATTACCTGCCACGTGACTTGCCCTAATCTGGACAGAAGGTTTATGACTACAATGTATACGGTGAGGACAGTATAATACGTGGGAAGGTCTTACACGGCTGCTTCAATGCCAGGTTTTAACTACAGCACACGATATGTTTCCAGGGGGTTATATGATCTAGAACAGCGAGGGCATGGATGAGGTACAGCATCCGGCTCGCCGAAATTAAGCATTACGCCAAGTGAAGTCCAAAAATGGGAAATGAAGACAGCAAAAACGAACGATTAGAGGATCAGCTGGAGTTGATGGATAGACAAAGAACCTAGGGGCCAGATAAAAAAACACAAGCAGAAAGGAAACTGATAATTAACAAGTAGACAAAGTGGTCGATAGACAAGGAATAATTGAGGGTGGAGGAAAATGAAATAGGACTATGGATGTGGCCTGCAATACTGGGCCTGTGTGGTGCCTGGAGCTTAGATGAGACAAAAACGAATGTGGATAGGAACGATCGGACGAGATGAGATGCAAAGGAAGTGCTTGTGCAGGGCTGGAACGCAGCATGCTGAAGGGGTGTTTTTCGAGGGCAATGTTGGGGAAGCGAAGGACAATAGTTGGTTGACAGTATATGGGGGGGAGAAACTTCATGGAAAAATCGAGGAGATCTCAGGGGAAATGGGTCGTGAGGGAATTTAATTGTGGTTCGGGACAGAGTCGAGAATGCGCGCCATCTTATTTGCACGAGTTGGATCTTCGACAACCATGCCACGGCGCATTAGTGTGCTCTGCACGGCCTCAACAACCTTATTGAAGGATGAAGCGGCGCCACGCTCCTGTTTGAAACGGACCAAGCTGAGGTTGGCTTGGTGGCCGTGCTCGAGGACAGTGTAAAACTCAGCAGTGAACTCGACCTCTCGAAGATGGAGGACTAGAGGGTGATTAGTATGGGGTTGAATGGAATGAGATGGGTGACTTACAATTTGCTTCGCTGACACGACCGTGAACGATGCTGTTGGTCTTATCCAGGTACACATCCTCCATACCGAAATCGCGCCACTCGCGGAGGAGTTTGTAGAGTTCCTTGCGTCCCTTGACCTTTGATGTGTTGAGCGCAATGACTTGAGTAGCAGGCTTGATCTGGAAAACCCGGGCAAACCAGTTGTGATTGGCAATTGAGCGGCGCTTCTGGTGGAATGGGTTTGGGGCATCATCAGCTTCAACGGAACTATCGGTGTCTGCAAGTCCCTTGCAAATTAGGGAAGAATAGCGATTATCCTTGGTTGGTGTGGTTTGGATCTCTTTCTCATTGTCTATAAATGGGTTAGAATATTCAACACAAGTTGTTTATGTTGCACTCACCAGCAGGAGATTCTTCTGTAACATTGGTGGACTTTTTGGTCAAGAGTTTCTTGAAAAAGCCACCGCCAAAGCGATCCATAGATGTCTTTCGTCTTGGGACTCGCTCTGTGTTCTCTCCCTTGGGAGGAGAAGCGGGGTCCAGGGTGATTGGATTGTGCACAGTCGTGTCTCCACTAGGGATAATGAGATGGCTGTCCTTAGGAGGAAGAGCAGGGGGATTGTCAGAGCCTCCAGATCTATGCTTGAACCATGACCATTTCTTCCCTTCAGGAGCGCGGGCTGCTGTTTTCTTGGGAGACAAAGGAACTTCTTCAATGGGAGCCAGCCCACTGGGTTGAGCAGCATGTCGAGAGCCAACGGAAATGTTGCCATCGCTACCTGCAGAGTCACCCACTGCAAATTCATGAACATCTGAAGAAGCTAGTTTGCTGTGAGCCTTCTTCCGAATGGTCAGGGGCTTAACTTCCTCCATGGATGGGAGTGAGCTATGGGCGACCATCCGAATGGTTGCCTTGGCATCGCCGCCCTGAGATGTAGCGAGCGAAGTGCGTGGCTTTTGCTGACGCCGAGGGCTGGCCTCCCTGGGCTTGCTGGCAGGGCTTGCGCAATTCTCATTGATAACAGCGAGGAGGTTCTCGTTCGGTGGGGTTGCAAGAGGACCTTTGCAAGATGCTACATCCAACTCTCTGCTTGCATCATTCTTGGCCTGGTCTTCTTTGATTAAGCGATCTAGATGAGCGATGACGCCAGAGAGATAGGCAGGAACATTGTCCTTTCGACCCCGGCTGTGCTCGATGAGCTTTTGACGTGTCTCGGTAAGCTCCTTGATATTGTAACATCGGGATGACTCCTGGGAAGAATTAGACACCGGGATCGTCGGCGTAGGCTTCACTTGCTCGGGGCTTGCCACTGAGACTGGAGTCCCCGGTGTCTCGTATCCAGATCCACCGCTCGTGGTGCGTATGGTCGTAACGGAACTTCCATTGAATGCCTCCTCGCAGATCTGGCTGAGCTCATGGGAAACTTTGCGAGTATCCTCCTTCCATGTGTAGTCAGTATCGCGAAGTTTTCTGGCTTGTGCCATGCTCTTGACCTTCGGACGATTAGCTCGCACAACGGTTGGCTGTGCTGGGAGGGGCGGGCTGCTTGGCATGTACGGTAGATCGAGGCCATCTGCCATGATTTGCAAGCTGCAAGTGCTAGGTGACCGCTTAATCTCATTTTGCTGATTGGCTGGAGCAATCTTCCTCTTCTTGGGTTTGGCGGATGTAGATCCATGTGAACGATTTCGGGCGTGGTGGAAGGAAACATTGCGACGATAGCTCATGGAGTGTGTCGACAACCCGGGAGCCCGGGAGGTGGAATGAGGTACCTTGGAAGAGACGAAAGACTTCATAGAGCTCGGCCCGTGCTTGCGCTTCTGAAGAATAGTGAACGGTGAGCCATTCGGCCCGTCCGATTCCTCTGGCTCTTGCTCCTCCACAATGGAAGGGGGCGGCTTGACCCTGGGAGACGACAGGATAGCTTGAGTTTGTTCTGACGGCTCTCGATGAACAGTAATGTAGGCATACTGTGCTTCTGACGCCGTCGTACCGTGATTGGGTGACCGGTATGGGTCGTAGCTCGCCGTAGTACCTGATGACATTGGTTCCTTGAATGAGCTTAGCCGACGAGGGAACTCTTTAACAGATGGGACCTGAGCGCGACGCTTGGAGCTACCCTGTCCCGTCTGGCTGCGGCCTCGACGAACTCTACCACCGGGGCGGGAGATGTGGTGATAGTCACTAGCTGAGTACTCCAGGGGCTGACCTTGGTAGTTTTCCAGCTGCTCATCGCGAAATTTGGCCAAGGCGTTGTAGAACATCCGCTCGTGGGTCGGTCTGATGGTGATTGGTTAGCGTCACGGAAGACGTTTTTAAATTAGCAGGAGGTACTTACTCGATGCAGAGAAGCCTTTGAATCAGGTCCTCGGCCTTAACATCATGCCATAAAGTTTGCAAATTGCGAAGAATATCAAGATCAATGTCCTGCTGACAGGACAGGGTCTGGCCGCAATCCTTCACCGACAGGGCAGGAGGAGGTCCGACGTAGTGATCGACCATGGCATTGTGGAGCTTTTCATATTTGGTTAACAGCGGATGCAACCAGATGTTTTGCATAGATATCCGATCCTCTGGGCGCTTCTGGAGGATACGCTGGATGAGATCGGCTGCTTCATCGCTCAACTCGGGAGGAATCATATAGTCTCCTTTCTTCACAAGTCGCAGGGTGCTTCCCAAATCCCCTCCATCAAAAGGCAAGTAACCAGTCAAAAGGGCGTACAGGATGATACCACAGCTCCACATGTCAGCTCTGTCGCCACGGTATTTCCGGCCATAAATGATTTCCGGTGCTGCATAGTGAGGGCTGCCGCATGAAGTGTTTAACCAATGGCCTGCCGGTTGTAGCGCGGCCATACCAAAATCAGCAAGCTTGATGTTATAGTTAGAATCAAGCAAAATGTTTTCGGGCTTCAAATCACGGTGACAGATATTGAAACGATGGCAATAGCCAAGGGCGGCAATGATCTGTCGGAAAAGCCGCACAGCCTCTTCTTCCGGTAGTGGTCCATTGTTTGATACATAGTCGAACAGCTCTCCACCCTCGACGTGTTCAAGAACAAGGTACCTAGTTATTGTGTTAGTGCGGTCTCAATCCGAAGTTGGTGGGCACGAACAGTTCTCCACGGTTCTCCCAAACATCGTAAAGACTGATCACATTGGGATGCTCAATCAATTTCATGATAACCACTTCGCGTTCAATACCACAGGGCATCTGTCGAGTGGCAGAGTTGGTAGGGAAGTTTCCCATGTTGCGGTCCATTGCCGCGATGCTCTCACTCTGAACCATAGCAGCTGACTTCTTTGAGACGATCTTGATAGCGGCCGTGTTTCCGGTCACAGCATGCTTGGCTAGTCTAACCCGTCCAGTGGCCCCCTTCCCCAGTGTTCGGCCCAGCTGCCATGGTCCCACATGTGTTTTTCTTTTTCCTTTGGTTGACATTATGGATGCTGCAGACATAATGGAGTTTCGGGCTGAGTTGGGATGCAAGTCGGTAGCCACAGAGAGGCGCTCATTTTCCTTGTTCCTTTGTGGGGTTGGGGTCATAAGGAAAGACATCCGGTCTGGACTCTTCAGCTGCTCGGTTTCCTGGATCCTCAGGCGCGGCGTCTCGACATTCGGGGACTTGGAGTGGTTCATCCGGCTCGACGCATCTCTCAATGGCTGACGCCTCCTCTGAGGGTCATTAACATCCGACATTATCTGGTCCATGGTGCAGATTGTTTGAGACGTGCTGGTGTGTTTTGGCAAGTCTCCCTGAAATTAGGAATTAGTCGTCAACCTAGACTCGTATTAGCTGACCCTTCAATACCGACAAAGGTATCAACTGCCAACGCACAGAAAATTATGTCGAGCGCAAAAAAAAGGGTTCAACTTCCTTTCGACTGTCAACGAAAAGAAGATAGGTGTAAAGATTGGCTCCAGAATTTTCTGGGAAAGAAAGAAGAGAAATGAAGGAGTGACAATGACTGGTCAACACCACATCGTCGATGGAGATGCGGGCAAAAAAAAAAAGGGAAGAGACCTCAAACGACAAAGCTCGACTGAAATTGAGAATAAAACACAAGACGGAGGAAAAATATTGGAACTGCCAATGTTCATGAAGGACGAGAGGTTGGCATGCATACTTCGGCTGGACTGGAATGAGAGAGATTCCTTCCTCCCCATCGGAATGTCCTTAGCACTCTTGTTTACTATCTACGATGTACTGTTTGACTCTATGTAGGCATGTTTGCCTGGTTTTATTGTGCGAATTGACCTATCAGCATGACGAGGCAGAACCGTTCAAGTTTTCATGCCACTATTCACACTTTCCCACATCTCTGCTCTCGGGACTGGCGCCTACACGACTAGTTCCTTTTTAATTTCTTGGTTTCTTTGATCATCCTTTTTTCTGTAGAACAATCTCAGCTCCTGACTCAATTGACCACTTTTACTCTCGTATAATGCTCCCATTGTTAACATCAATTGCGATCGACGGGGGAGATGGCATTCCCCCAAAGAAGGGGTGAGAATAACAAATCAACTCTTACATCCAGGGCTACTAGCCACTTTATTGGAACAGGGGTCGATTTTTGCTAGACATTCCATATCCCTAAGCTTTTCGTGGTCTAATAAACTCCGTACAGTTCTTGTGGTCAGATTAAGAGTCCAGATAAACCTGCACAACGTATCCTTCTGATATGCAATTTATGTAGAGACCTGCATGAATATTACATCCTCTGGTCCAATTCAAATATTCAGGTACATGAATATCCATCGTAACATCACCAATGCTGCTCGCTAATAAGTACATCATTCACGTTAACCTCATCTACAAACCATCGCCCCTCACCATTTCCTCCCGGTCCGATCAGGACATCATTTCCACTCATCATACGTTTGCGCATCTTTCCCGTCTCATCAAAAGTCCAGTCTTCCAATCCATAGCACCTCTTCCAGCGCATTCCATCTTCCGCGTCCTGAAACTCATACCAAAACTGCACAGCAATGCGATCATCGTGGAAAGCAAAAAGTTCCTTCCGGAGTCGATAACCATGCTCGCGTTTCCATTTCCCTTCCAAGAACGCGACGATGGACTCTGTCCCGGTAAAGAATGAATCTCGAACACGCCAGATACATGTTGGGGTGTATGCTCGAGCGACTCGGGCAGGGTCCCTAATTGCACATGGTCAGAGCGGGGCGATGAAATCACCACGTCATCTAATTTTGCAATTTAAATAACAATAGTTCATCTCAACACAAGAGAGACCCTTCCCAGTTTAGGTATACTCGTATGTGTCCAGGACAATCCGCACAGACAAACAATACAAGTCGACAAGAATGCAAGGGATGAAACCCTCAAAACCCTTCTTTCGAACACATGGTCTGTCAAGGGTCATAGAACAAAATCTGAGACGTACTTCGTATTCCACATGTCCTGTGCGGCTTTGACTTTTTTCTGCGCAGTCTCCTCGGTAAATGGCGGTTTGAGATCTGCCATGGTGGGAATTTCGGGGGATGTGGAATCAAGCTTGTTTTGAAGTTGGGTTGTGAGGTTTAGAAGCTCAACCCCAAAGACAGTTTTAGTCATCACCACGTAAGGCGTACAACATAGGTAGGTCATCATACATGTCGACTACTACATGAGAATATTTCAAGGCTGTCCATTGAAATCATTGTATAAGTAATTTGCTAATTTAGCTTTAAGCAAGTAATTGGATGGTTTGACAGACTAATCCCTACCCATACAACCAACAGGCAGACATCGCACTGGATCTTGCTACCAAATTCTTTTGACTCACCGTATCTGATAGGTCTGCTCAATGTATATAAATATATTCTTGTTACTCACGCTCGACATTCAAAATATTCGCTTGACTATCCATTTAAGATTGATGATGTGTACAATGCCAAGTGTGAGAACTATATATTTCAAGTGCTGACCCCAAGCCAAACCACAACCATGTCAAAAAGTGAAGTTATCCTGGACCATAAATTGGCCTCAGGTAGAAGAAACAAGAGTGGAAACCAAAGTACAAGACTTAATTTATATTTAGACAACTATGTGTTGATAGCTGGTACCTTTTTTATGATCGTTGTGGCTTGGAGCTCTCCTAGCAGCGCCAAGCCACAGCGCCAGATGAACTATGTTTAAAGCACAATCCATAAAGCCGGGAAGAAACAAAACCCTTTTTTTACCCTAAATGATCCATCAAAATGCCCACTTATGTTAGTCGAGCCTTTGTTGATGGACGGTTATAGATTAGTTTTCTCCACACGCCCGGTCGCCGCAAAGTGCGTCAACCCAAGGGGTTTTATCATGTCAAATGGTGTGATCAAATAAATACATTTCTGTTGGTAGATATCTGCAGGTCTCACATAGAGAGTAGGAATAAAATCTGACATCAGGATGAGTCGTTGATCTGATAGACCTCAAATTTAAGGATGACCTTTCCTCTATCTCATCAACTTGATCTCATTCAACTAGATAATCCTCTATTCTCTATATTCAGCACAAAGGCAACCGAGTTTCCACTAGACAACAACATCTGCGGCCAACAAACCCCCAAGATGCAATCTTCAGACAAGCCGAGTCATTCAGAAATTGGCCTGGCACTACCAACTGAGAAAACGCAAGATGAGATCAGAATCGAAGCGAGTGGAGACATCAATGCCCTTCAACGGTATCGGCGGAGCGCGGTTTACAGAGCGGAATATTGCTCTATTAATCGAGCGGTAGAGCTTCTTCGAGTAGAACAAGACCTTCGAGATATTCTCCAGGAAGAGCAATGGCTCACCAAGAAACCCGATAGCACGAGCAGCTGGCCACTCTATAGGAACGATGTACAGGCCCAGCTTCAGGCTTTGAACAAGAGATACTGGTTGCTGGAACGAGAATGGTGGAAAGTCCGAAACTTGTTCGTGGAGGGGCCCTTGATAAGAGGATTTGACCTATGGCGGTCACATCCCCTATGGTATATGCACCGAGTGCTGTTCGAGGATTGCGTTAGGAGGGGAGGATGCTGTAGCCGTCGCTGTGGATGTTGTGTTAATCGCAGTCTCAATGGGACACGACGGCTTGGAGCTGGGCACTGTACATTGACATGTGGCTGTTGTCACCAAAGTCGGGGCTTTGAGCTTACCGAAGGAGAAGAGACGAAAATCTTCCAAGATTTTCATGTTGTGGATGACAATACCTTTTACCGAATGAGGATCAATCGAGTTTCAATTTGGGGCTTATCTCTGGACAGCCACGACAGCCCATTTGATCTGATTGTAATGCCTCCAGGATACGATAGCGATATGTCAAAGGAGCAGACGAGAGAAGACAAGGCGAATCAAGTCGATGAACCATTCGTGCTTATTGACGAAGAGCATGAAGGAGAAGTTATACTTTAAGTGTCCAGGCCACTAGTTACCTACTTGCCAGTTTTGGAAGTTTTCTTGTACAATCCAACTGTTCTCCTCCCCCACTTCTACACTCTTCTTTCTTGTCGTGCCTGCCATTTTAGTTCACATCTCACGTGCACCTCCCATAGTTGCTATCTTACCTTGCTACCACATGTAGAGTAGAATCTTGATTCTGTAAACTTCGCAATAATCAAACCAACACAACTCTTTCCATCGCGAGTCTCTCCAGTAGTCATTTATGAGGTCTTTCCAGCTGCCTTTTTTCAAGTCTTTTGTGGGATCTTTTGTGGGATCTTTGGTGATGTCTTTGGTGATGTCTTTGGTGAGGTCTTTTGTGAGGTCTTTTTTGAGGTCTTTTTTTGCTAACATGGCCTGCATTACTTAAGATGTCGTCTGCAGATACTGCTCCTCTTGGCAGGAAATGCCACTCCCCCGATGTCGATTACTTTGCCAGACTTGGGGCCTTTGTTGAATGCCTGTCGGCTGCCGCTGCCCCCAACGATGGGGTAGCCTTGCTGTGGGCCCTGTTGGGCATTTATGTTTGTCTGATGGTCGTGAGGCCCTGTGACGCCTTTGTGGAGAGGTGGATTGACCAGTATGTACTATTTACATCGCACTCTACATACAACGTTGGTACTGACAGAAATTACAGCCGTTACCCCCTCCCACCACCCCAAGCCCCCCAAACTCCTCTGGCTCCCAGGCTCCTTAATTGGTAAGTTCAATGTGTCTTCTGAGTGCGTAAATATATAAATACTATACTGTTGACAGAGAATACTGGTGTTTGTTGATTTCTTTCTTTCTTTCTTTTATTGGTGCAATGGATTATCTGGAAGTGCTAACAATTCATGCTACAGATGGGACCAAGCTTCCTTTTTTTTAAAAAAAAAGCACTATACGCTCTCTTGTTACATAGTTAGAAAGAGCAGCCTGCGAACCAAAATTCAACAATTCATTATTACTTCATGCTAGTTCTGAACTTCTTCGTAGCATGTAGTGGGCATTAAAACACTGACAACATTGTATGTATAGTTGTAGTCGATCCACATGATAGTGTAGTAGCGAATATATAGAATGGAAATCTATTGGAAGCAGAGGATCTACGAATAGTTCAAATTTGGAACAAAGATTTCAACAAATGAATTGTTCCCAATAAAACAGTCACAAATGCACTGCACCTTACACAAACCTCTTTGTCTCAGACAAGGAAAAGTTCAGGATGAAAGGAATTCAGCTTCAATGTTATTCATTTCATTGAACTCCATGGCTTTCTTGGAATTCTACAAATATACAAATATAGAGGCTTTCTTCTCAACCCCGTATTCTGCCACAGCCTTTCCCAACCAAGGCTAGTATTGCGAGTACTCACCACGGAGATCGGCCATTTCCAATAAACCCATCACCCATCATGTGCAAAGTGCGATATAAGTGGTACCGGGGCCACTGCGGTATCAGTGGGTGTGGGCACACAGAAGCAGTGTGGATCGAGCGCTGTAAAGAAGCGAATGCCCGTGAGAGACGAGTACCTTGCCCCAACCCACGTCCCGTCCTCCGTATCACCGAGGCTTTTGCGATGGGTCTTTGTCGTCCCTGTCTTGGTTGGGGTGTGTTGATTCCAGGAGCTCCTATATTGGTCAACCCTGAGCGGGTGGACAGGCCTCGTCGGCGGCACTACAAAATTGACTCATTGACTTCATAGTTTTACTTCAAGCGTCCAAAAAGATTGATAAATGAAATGCAGCTGTCTGACTCTTGAATGGAGTAGATGTAGTTTGAATTTTTGAATGTTCGGATGTTTAGAAATAGTTCGATTGTACATTGTAGGGCTTCGGTGTCAAGAAGTCCAAGTCGGTCTCGGGGACTGGGAATTATTGGGTGGTAGATATATCGATTTCTCGTTCGGTCTTTGAAGGGGGTTTTTTTCACAGCTTGGACAAGGGTCGAGGTGAGGTCCTCCCTTTCTGAACCTGCGCTGCAGTTTGACCACTCGGTGCCTCCAAGAGATCTACGACCAGCGGTCCCACCGAAGACATCTTAGAGGGTTGTACCAGATTTCCCGACAGAAGTATAACCGAGGATAATGTTTGCGGAACAAACTCGACGAAGGAATTTGCGTTGATGGCGGTATAGCAAGAAAGGGGGATAGCCAAGGGGTCTGGCGCATGCAACTGGGCAATTTCAGATGAATCGCTATCCCTAGCCCCCGCCTCGATAATGACAAGCGACGAGGGATGAAATTCGGCATTCCTTGTGCGGACACCAGCGGTTCTTTTCCCGGTCAATCTGCTCACGAAGGCTATTTGGTCGACTTGCTGTCCCAAGAAAAATCGCACGCCTGCATCTTGTGCTGCTCGATAGACCTATATTCCAGTAGCATAGTCGTCAGTAATTTTTCCTTTTCGCCTTTTGGATTTGTTATAGTAAAAGGGCTTTTAGGTGTACACTACATTTGTCAAGTCCCCGAAAGGGATATAATCATCTTTTGCGAACACCGAGACATTTTTGTAACCTCGTAGCGCAAGATGCAGTGCTACTGAGAGGCCAAAGGCGCCAGCGCCGACGATGATAATGGAATCCAATCGAGAAACGCCCATGATGAAAGAAAATAAATGTGCAGTTGCCTTTTTGTGGGCTATTGAACTGATATAGTATGCTCCCCGCATCCACTCCCAAAATAGTCCGATTATCCGGGAGTTGGAGAAAAGTTCCCCAAGATAGCTGAGGGGAAACGGTTGGCGCCAATATTCGGGAGAACTTCCGGTGTTTCTCCAATTTTATATTTCTATGATTATATTTCCAATGTGTAATTCTTATATAAACTAATGGTATGCTTATCTTGAAGAGAGATTTCACACCATAATTCATTAGGGTGTTGTTGACTCGAACACTCATAGTCCATTGCCTGAAATCGATGTATCCAGCTACAGAGTACTTGAAGCAGGATAAAAAAAAAATTGCAAGCATAACTTTCTAAAGAAAAAGCACCGCTCTTGAAATGTCTTGAAATATCCTGAAATATCCTGAAATTCATGAATCTCATGAATCTCATAAAGCTCACATATCAGATTCGATTCGGGCGGGGTATTAAATTTTCCACACTCGGAAGCGTCCCCGATGTGCCCAAAACTTGCTATCTTTTGCTTTTCATTTCCTTCTAATTACTAACTTGTTTACTTGATTTGAACCTTAGAACATGGATATCCAAAACGGCACCCTTTGCATCCTAGGTTGTGGTAAGTGCGCAAGCCCGCAAGCAAGAAGCATCAACTGATGTTTCTAGGAAACCTGGGAATTGCCATTCTAGACGGCTTGATCAAAGCACCAGCAGAGAAGTCCAAAGAGCTACCGTTCGCTCGATACACTGCATGTGTGCGCAGTGAAAGCTCAGAGAAGAGAATAACCGAACGATTCGCCGAGTCCTTGGACAAAATTAACATCTCTCGCGGCAACAATGTACAAGCCGTACAAACCGCCGATGTGATTATTCTAGGCGCAGACCCCGCCGATATTGAGACCGTCCTAACACAACCTGGCCTCCGCGAGGCCTTAACCGACAAGCTTATCATCAGTATTGCAGCCGGCTGGACAAGACAAAAGCTCGAAGCTACAATCTACGGCAGTGCAACCACCACCGATAACACAGCTGGCAGAGCCTGGGTGGTGCGCACATTGCCGAATATCGCGGCCCAGGTATCTCAATCACTCACGGCTATTGAAACATCGGAGCCTGCGTTGCCCGAACGGTATCTCCAGATCACGACATCCATCTTCGAGCAAATTGGCAAGGCAGTACACGTTGACCCGAGGTTGATGAATGCTACTACCGCTGTCGGGGGCTCAACACCCGCTTTCTTCGCTGTGATTTGCGATGCAATGATTGATGCTGCAGTTGCGGTTGGTGTGCCACGAGACCTGGCTCATACCATGATCTTCCAGTCAATGCAAGGGACGGCGACGATGCTGCAGAGTGGCATCCACCCCGCCCTGTTGAAGGATCAGGGAACTTCTCCCGAGGGCTGTACGATTGGCGGGTTGATGGTGATGGAAGAGGCTGGTGTGCGGGGTCATGTTGGACGGGCGCTTCGGGAAGCTGTTACTTTGGCTCGTTTGATGGAGACAACATCTCATGTTAATGATACAAGGCATTGAGCTACTTATTCTGGGAGTCAACGAGCGTGATTATAGTGTATGGCGGATTGTTCTGAAACCCGAACGAGCCTTCAGCATCATGCATATATTGAACATAGCATCCAATAAGAGAAATACGTTATTTGCAATTTCAATCTACTAAGTCTCGGGAACCACTATAGATCTCCTTCAATGTATCAAAAGTGTGTCCTCAGACAAGTCCACTAGTCTCGTCCTCGTCTGCTGGTAAGCTGCAATGGGACCAGCTAGATCTTTAATATGACGTCAAGGTGTAACACGTGGCCTAAGGCACACAGGGACACGGTGACACCGATCACATGACCTTATCATCCCACCTTCTGCCTTATAGATCAGGCCTTCCATAACATCATCCCCCACCTCAGTCCCTCATTTTGGGCCAATGGAGACAACAAGGACACTCCAAGAACCCCCGAGAACAACCAGCAAATAGGAATCCTAAATCTGAAAATAACTTATCTTGATAGCTGATACAATCCAAGATGACTCATGTCTCTGATTTGTCCAATATGATTAATATCAGATAACAGTCTCGGCCGTCTTTCTTGATAATCCATGTGGTTCGGTATCTTTCTTCGGATCACCTCAATTCAGGGCCAAGTCCCCACTTCGTCATAAATCCCGATGGGCCGAAATGTGTAAGCCGTACTCCGTACCTCTTAAATACCTACCACTTCTTCCCCCTCTTCTTCTTGTATCCACAATCTTAACTTCAATCTCTCTCTCTCTCTCTCTCTCTTCACATACCTTCAATCTTCAAAATGGCTACTAAGGGTTTCAACGCTGGTGACGCTTTCCCCCAGGACGTGGTGTTCTCGTGAGTTGTCCAGTTTATCTCATTCAATTGCGTCCTCAACAGCGTCCCGCTAACAGACTACAGTTACATCCCCTGGTCTGAGGAGGCTGGCGAGATCACCTCTTGCGGTATCCCCATCAACTACTACGCCTCCAAGGAGTGGGCTGACAAGAAGGTCATCCTCTTCGCTCTTCCCGGTACGTGACCGCTCTTTCGAAAATTTTCAATCCCCTCCCTCCTCATCTCCCTCCTCTCCATGCCGTCTGCAAGGTTCCCATGCTGATCTTAACTCCTCTCGATAGGTGCTTTCACTCCCGTCTGCTCCGCCAACCACGTCCCCGAGTACATCCAGAAGCTCCCCGAGCTGCGCGCCAAGGGTGTCGACCAGGTCGCCGTCCTCGCCTACAACGATGCCTTCGTCATGAGCGCC